>QEPC01009472.1:20327093-20340781 GCA_003113815.1 Sphenodon punctatus | reverse complement strand
GGGTGTCCAGCTGGTCCGAGGAAGATTCCCCCAGCTCCCCCTCCTCCGAGGGGGCCGCGCCCTGCTCGCTCCCAGAGGAGGAACCCAGGAGATCGCGGAGGGAAGGGCCCTTCTTGCTGACCCCCTTTCGCGGGCCTGCCTTCTGCTTGCCCTTGCTGGCATGCCTGGAGGCCCCCTTAAAGGTGTCCTTGGGGGGAGGGGCCCTCCTCTTATGGGCCTTGTGCTGGTTCGCTTCAATGCGGGCCAGCACCCCCATCATTGTTTGCAGAGCACTCATCTGGAGCCTCTGAAATTCCTCAGACCCCCCTCTTACTTGAGAGGGGGCAGATGATTCTGCCCCCTCCATGTCCTCAGCGCCCGCGTCGCGCTCTTGGCCACGTGGCTCCTCCGCGAGTGCAGCGGGGGCCGGGGCCTGGGCCTGCTGGTCCCTCGCGCCGTCGCTGCTTGCCCCAACGCTGGGCTTCTGAGCGGAGGCGTGCCTGGTAGCCGCTCGTCGGGCCTTCCCCGTCTCCGGCATCGCCGCCTCGCTCGCGGGTCGTGTGTGCCCCGCAGGGGCCGCACGCCACTCACTGGCCCCCCGGGCCGTACAAGCTGTCGGCTCCGGGCCGAGGGAACCGCCGAGCTCGCCGCTCCGGCAGAGGCTTTTTTGCGGGTTTTTTTTCTCTCTTTATTTTTCTAGTTGAGCGGCCAAGCCGCCGCTTGTAGCCGAAAGCCCCCCCCCCTGCGCGCAGAGAGGGAGCACGAAAGTCGGTGGGGCAGTGGAGCCCCGTGCTGCACTGCCTATCCGTCCGGAGGCAGACTTTCGACTGGGGAAGCGAGGGCGCACTCTCCCTACGCATGCCCAGTCGAAAGTCAGTGCTGCCTCCTACTGGACGGAAGGGAGAACGCTCCCTGGGTCCGAAGAAACGGACCTAGGGCCATAGAAGGGGATTTCATCAGGTTACTCTCCATCCCCATTTTACTTTTTGTTTTGTTTTTTAAAGGATGAAGGGAAAGCAAGCATTGACCAATTCAGCCTTCTCTGCATATTCCATTAATATCTACTAGGGCTGAATCTTGGTCTTTGGAAAACTTCGGAATTCACTGAAAATTAAGGTATTTAGTTCCGAAAGTCTGAAGTTCGAAGTTCCGAGGACCATGGCCATTTTTTGGAAAACTTCTGAAAACGTCAGAAGCTGCTTCACATGTGGGGGGCTGGTGAACAGTTGAGCTTTTTCTGGAAATGAAACTTAGTGCCATATTTGGTAGGAGAGTGGTATGAGAGGGAATAGTTGAGTGATGGTAAGCCAGTTGGCAAGTTTTGATTGGCTGGCAGGGCAAAATAAAAGTGGCTGCAGCCATTTTCCATTTTCTTTGGTGAATTTGGCTGTGTGCTGGCTTTGTAAGTAATCAGCTGGGGGGTAGGGGTGCCTGGCCTGGTATGGTTTGGCCTATCCTGTCTATAGGGCCAATGCTGGGGGTGGGGGTTACCTTTACCTTGCCATGCTTTTTTTTAAAAAAAAAATTGGGTGGCACATTGCTTCTAGTTTTGCCTGCTGCTTGGTTGGCACTTGGCACCATTAGGCCAGAGAGATCTCTCTGTCTGGATGCACTTCCCCTTGCCTGGTCTGTTCAAGTTACCAGTGCCACAGTACAAATGCCTTGCCAAGACTGGAGGGTGCCCCGGGGTGTGTGTGTGTAAGTAAGAGAGAGAGTGTGAATGTCTGGTTCCTTTCTTGTGGGTGTTATAAGTTTGTCTGCTAGGAGGGCTTGGCTGGCTTTTGTGGAATTTTTATTTCTCCATGCACTTGTACACTGTTTTGCGGGGTTGTGTGTGTTGTTTTCTTTCTTTTTTACCAAGGCTGTGGCTGCTGCATGGTACAGCAGAGCCTAATTGTAAAGTGTAACTTCTACTGTTCTACAAGCTGCTTGGCACCATGAGGTCAGACTGGGATCTCTCTTCCTGGCTCCACCTCCCTTTGCCTGGTCTGTTCAAGTTACCAGTGCCATGCCAAGAGGGTGCCCCAGGGGTTAGGGTGTGACTGTCTGGTTTCTTAATTTTGTGACTGCTGTGCTTGCTGGCTTTTGGTGGGATTTATTTCTCCATGGAGTTGCACACTGTTTTGCGGGGTTGTCAGTGTTGTCTAGGCTGTGGCATGCCACAGCAGAGTCTAATTCTAAAATATAACTTCTACTGTTCTGCCAGCTGCTTGCACCATGAGGCCAGACTGGTATCTCTCTGCCTGGCTCCACTTCCTGCATGTGGTGTTGTGCACCCTGATTGGCTAGGCAATTAAGGGGGCGGGGGAGGGAGGAAGGGGTGGATGTGCTATTGTGCACCCTGATTGGCTAGGCAATTAAATGGCTGCAGCTGCTTGCTGCACATGGCAACACCTCCTGAAGCGCTGACCTGGTACCAAATAGTTCCAAAGTTTCCGAAGTTTCCTGAGTTTCAGAATTCTGAGTCTGAATTCCGAAACTTCGGAAACAGCACCAAAGGGTCGCCAATTACTCGGGCCGATTACTTGGAACTTCAGAATTCGGCTCAAGTACCCAGAAGTACTATTTGGTACAACCCTACTTTCAAGCTTTTTGAGGATGCTGTGTACACCATCCCTTTCATCCAATTTCCCCTTTAGCACCCTTCAATCTGGATTTCATCCTCTGCATTCACCTGAGACCACCCTTGCTAAAATCACAACTGCCTCACAGTCAAGTCTAAGCCTATTCAAGGTGCTGATTTTAACTTAAAAGCCCTAAATGGCTTTGGCCCCAGTATCTGAAAGACCACCTCTTCCCCCGTGTACCATCACAGCCTCTGAGGTCAGCAAAGGATGCTCTCTTGCAAATGCCAACTGCCCAGGAAGTTCATAGTCATAGAGATTTTATTATGTTAGCTAAGCCATCATAAATACAAACACACACAAAACATAAAATAGGTAAGTACAAATCACAATTACACATTGTATTCTGAGCTTTCCTGATTTTAAAGCTGCAAAGCTAAATTTGGCAGTTTTCAAAAACCAGGCAGGATCCATATCAGCAAGAAACCTCCTCAGAGCATCACTCTGGCTACACAGTGGCATAGAATTTATAATGGTTCTAGCAGCAAATCCCTATGAGCACTATACAAAGGGCAGTCAAAGAAAACATGGCTTAGGGACTCAACAGTCTTACCCGTACACAAGCGGCAGAGCCTTTGGTCATAAGGTTGTTTACCAAATCTGCCTTCCAAAACTGCAGAGGGTAGTAAGTTTAACCTCGCTAGAGTGAATGCAAATCGAGAGTTCCACTCTGAGAGGGTATATAAGTAAGAGGCTCCACTAGGAGGCACACAAAAGGAACTATAAAGACTGGATATTTTCTGCGTGGCAATCGCTTCAGTGGCCGTTCGTAGTTCCTGGTCACTAAGCCGTGATTTAGTGAGACTAAGAGCGTTTGCATGCTCCATATTCAATAGATACTCTCTAGAAAATCCTAAAGAAGATAGAAGAAATGTAACTCCTTTTCCCCACGGGCCATTAATTGCAGAAGAGAGCACAAATGAGGAAAGAGACTCAGCTTCTTCTACTGACCTATCATTCAGGGTCTCCTTCTTCCTTGCAACTAAACTAAGCATGTTTACCAGCTAATTCCCAACTTCATCAATGTATCTCTGTCTCTCCCAATGTTCCTCTCTCCCTTGTTTTTCCTAGACTGTAAACCCCTTAGGGCAGGGATCTGTCTACAATTAATGGGGTTGATCCCATGTGCTGTGCTCACCGTAGGCCCCGTGTTGGGGATGCGTGCATGCATGCGGCAATCTCTGGGGCATTGGATCGGCCCCACCGTTTGTACATTGCTGACGCTATATAAAAAATAATAATAATTATGTAGGAAACCTAGGTTCCAGAAGCCCACATACACTGTTACAAAAACCAGAAAATCTAATTACAGGTAAGACAACTAGGCAGAAAAGACTGAGGAAGATTTTCAGCATAGAATCTTTCACTGATTTTTATCACCAACATTTCAAAACTGAGCAAACACCAAGTTTCCACTACTGTACTGTGAAAAGTTTCATAAAGAGCCAAACTGAAACCTTCTCTAGAGAAGCAATTCCAATAGATAATGTAACTTCAGAGGGAGATGGTGAACAAAAAGAGATGCACTTGAAAAGGAGGCCAGAAGCCCACTGATTAAGTTCACTTATCCAACTCAAGAAGCAATACATCCCCCCCAAAGACCTGAAGTTGGGGAAAACAAACTAATTCCACTTATCCAGGGAGAAGCTCCAAATAAAATGGCCAAATTAGTCAGTGGGCTGCTGGCCTCCTTCTTAAGTACATCTCTTTTTGTTCACCATCCCCCTTTGTCAGTGCGTGAAGTTACATTCTCTATTGGAATTACTTTTAAAGATGATAAAATATAATGAGGGACAGAAAAGTATATTATCACTCAGCACACACTGTATGATTAGATGGTAGCTAATTAAATAAATTATCATAAAAACCAAGCAGATTAGGATTTAAATAGACTTCATTATTACTGGAAGATATACAATTATAGTATTGAAATGATTTTTGCTATTTGCAAAACTACTAGTATACTATTCACAAAAATTACAATCTCTTCTGTGCTACTAGATTAAACTAAAATAGTCCGGCACTTTCATTTGCATATATGACACTTCTCTTAATTCCTGAAGGACTTTGCTTATCTTACCAGAAAGGTCAGCTTCTTCTTGGGTGCTAGATTTAGCTTTCTCTTGTTTCTTTGTATTTTCTGACAGTTCCTCACATGACTTTTTGCTATTACACCGAGTCCAATTTTTCAAATATTCATCGTTTTCTAACTTTTCTTTAAGAGGCTGTAATGAGGTCACTGAGAAATAATAATCATCTTGCATCACAGAGGACTCCAGATCATCATCCTTATCGCTGCTTTGATGACTAAACTTTTCAAAAGGAATTCTCAGAGCAATGTTTACTACAAATACTGGTGCATATTCTTGCTGTCTTTTCAATTGTCTTTTGACATCTTCCACTATCTAAATTGATATACAGATATTACTATTTTACTAAATGATACAATAAAACTATCAAATATAGCATGTTTAAAATTAGAATAGCAGTATACAGTGATATCTTTTGGGTAAAAAGTCCAGGACACTGATGGGGGGAGGGTGGGAAATAATGTATTCAGTCCTAAGTCCAAGAGGTAAGGCGAAAATCAGCAGTATATACAATGGTAGAAGAGAAAGTTTTAAAGAACGGACACTAACATTATTTTCTTTATTATTTGTTTATGTTCAGCACCTCCACTAATCAAACTTTCCCGTCTATGAAATTCTCCAAGAACTTGCTGGCATGAGAAAAATATTCCATAATACCTAACAGAGCTTGAGAAAGATATCTTATTCTGATATATCATACATGCTGAAGTACTCATTAAAGGTATTTCTGACAATTCAGAACATTTGGGGACATCTTCACTGAACCAAGAAGAGTAGTAGGACTGAAATGGGTAGTGGATTTACTACACGGGAATACTCTCACCAGAATGCAGGAACCTCTGTGGGAATTCACTGGCTTCCCACATAACAGCCAACAGTAAGCAAATCCCCCCACTCCAGCATACCTTCACCCAGGAACACAGAGCAGGGGAAGTGGTGGGCAGCAGGGGAGGTGTGGAAGGCTCATCTAAGGCAACATGAGGCAGCAGAGGGGAGTTTCAGAAGCAGGGCAGGGTCACAAGAGAGGCCAGGGGGGCACAGAGCCTGGGGGTCCAGCTCCCGGATCATACACTGCTCCCTCACAAATGAACCAGAAATATAATTTAATGTTTTGTGATAGAAAAATGTGCAATCTTCATGTTTGGCACTTTGATTTTTAATACACTCTTGTATCTGTCATCTGCCTTCAGAAGCAAAAGATCAGGTCAGTCTGTGTTAGTGGAACAATATGTACACATCCCAACTATTTTTAAAAATTCTTCTACAGCAAAATTCTGATCTCCTTAATAAGGAGTCCTTATTCATCTTTTAACTTTAGAAAAATCCCACTGAAGTCAATGACAGTTTTATTGTAAACTAGAGTTGGTTTGACATTTTTCATCAAAAGGGCATTTCATGTACATTTTACTTTTTAAAGTATCAATATATTTTTGCAAAAATACTGACAAGCTGACATTTTTGAAGTTTCTCTGTTTATTATTTATTTATATAATGAAAGCAATGTATCTGGCACTGTACAATCATTAATGGGAGACAGGTCCCTACCTACCCCATGGGTTTACAATCTAGGAGAGACAGGAGAGGCGAGACAAAGGACAGGGGAACCTAGGGAGAGGCTGTGATACATTCACAAAGTTGAGAAGCTGCAGGTGCACATACTTAGCTTAGGTACAGGGGAGAAGGGACCCCATGGAAAGGATGGGAAAGGAAACGTCAGTGATCAGATTGTGGAGATGAGGAGCTAAGGAAAAGTTTTCAGAATGGATTTGAGGAATAGGAGGGAGGAAGCAGAATGAATGCATTCAGGGAAGGAGCTCCAGGCATAGGAGGCAGCATGGGAGAAGGCGTGAACATTAGGGATGCGCAGAGGGAATATTCATTTTTCATTTCATTTATGTTTGAAAAATAAATTCTGTTTTGTTTTTCATTTCATTTTTATTTGTTTATGTTTAAAATGTTGTTTTCAATTAGGCATTCACTCATGGCTTTGTTAGGGAATGAGGGGATGCACTGCAATCTAACATCCACAGGGGGCAGTAGAAGAGCACTGGAAGGGAGGAATGCAGCGAAGTCTGTGTCCAGTCACTTCTGTAAAGGATGGGGGTCACAGAAAAGAAATTTAGTAGGATTTTACAGAGACAGGAGTTTTAAATTATTTTGAAACGAAGGAGGAATAGATCTCCCATATGCTCTGAAGATTGAACCAAAAGCTAAAAGCAGCTGCAGCCAACCAGCCTCCTTCAATCTGGCTTTCACAGTGCCCTCCTCCTGCAGTGCTCCTGACTGGCTACTCCAATTTTTGACAGCACCAAACAAAGCCCTATGACAGGAATTCTCTGTGTGTGTCAAGTGCTGTGTGATGTCTTAATGGTCCCACTTGGCCAGTAGAGATGTCAATCATGCTCTCCCCATTCCTTTCCTATCCCTCCTTCCTCTGGCTTGATTTGATACACTGTTTGCTTTGCCTGACACAGCCTCACTGCAGCAATCCCAGTGGCAAGAAGAGATGCCAATCATGATCTTGCCATTCCCTCTCTTTCCTCCTCCCATGTTGCTTGAATTGATACATTGTTTGTTTTGCCGGATAACCTCACTGCAGCAAGCACTGTCAGGCAAAACATAAATGTAATTTAAACAAAATTTTGTTGTTTTTTTATTGGGGTTGATCCCATGGCTCGCAGATCCTGCACAGCACAATGTGCCCACAATGGAGGTGTAAGCGGTTTTGACTGTGCATGGAATCTGCGGGGTATTGGATCGGCCCCATTTTGTTTATGTTTTCTGTTTACCTTAGGCAAAATTACAAAATTTCATTTGAGTTAAGCAGAAAACATAAATGAAAGGTACACCCCTAGTGAACATGTTTCAAGAATGAAATATATGGGGGAGAAAGGCCATGAAGAGCCTTGAATTTAAAGACTATGAGTTTGTGCTGAATACATTTCATAGCAGGAGCCAGTGGAGGGAGGAGAGGAAAGGCTGAACAGGATCAAAGAATGGGCAAGGTGGATGACCTTGCCAGTGGAGTGTTTGAGTGGAAGTGAGAGGGGCAAAAGTGAGAGTGCAGGAGGCCAGTAAGGAGGAGGTTGTAGAAGTCAAAGCAAGAGGTGACTAGAGCATGGACTAGGGTTCTGGCAGTGGGAGTAGTAAAGAAGGGCCTGATTTTAGCAATATTATGCAAAGAGAAGTGACAGGACTTAGCAACAGACTAAATCTGAAGTGTAGAGGAGGGAGGAGTCAAGAATGAATCCCAAGCTACATGCTTTAGAATCAGGCTGGATGAGGACACCATCAACAGAAACTGAGAGTGAAAAGGGAGAGGAATGTTTTAGGGGAAAGATGTGGATTCAGTCTTGGATATATTAAGCTTGACTCGATGGTGAAACATCAAAGCAGAGATGTCAGATAGTCAGTTGGTGATGTGAGACTGGATGGAAGGGGAGGGTGTGGGTGTGAGACAGTTGGGCATCCGCATACAGGTAATACTGGAAGCTTACGTTTCAGTTAGTTTGTCCAGAAATAGAGTGTTTACACAGCGCCGTGGAGATCTCCAACTGAGAGTGGGAGTGATACAGAGAAGGTACCAGTAAGAGAAACATTAAAGGAGCTGTTTGAGGGGTAGGAAGAGAACCAGTTGAGAGCTATAACTATCAAAATGTTTAAGACTAAACTGAAAATATTTGAAGTTTTGACATTTAAAATGGTCAGTCTCCTAATAACATTTTAAAATGGCAAAAATTAAAAACTGGAAATGATGCTATTCAGATTTTTGAAATTTCAACATTCCCAATTTTAATATTTTCTCTTTTGGCATTCAACAATGTTGAAATATGGAACATTGATATTGGGAATGTTTAGTGTCAAAATGATATTTTCAAATTTCAATTTAATTTGAAGTATTGTACATAATTGAAATTTAAGTGAAACTTTCCAGTTTTTTAATGAAAATTATATTTGCTTTTTTCAATGATCTCTGGAAAAAATGAAAGACTTGGTTATTTTTTTAAAGCAATGACCTTCTCTAATGTTGTGTAGAGGTACATTAATCCAGAGAGATCTTTTGGGTCCATAATAGATCATGCCTACTGGCAAGCCATATTAGCCAAACAAGCCCTGTGAAGTAATTTAATGCAGGGGAACAAAAATCTGCAATTGTTGCCAATATTATGTAGGGAGATCAAAAAGAGGAAACCTGCATGGAGAGCATCCACATTCTGGCACTGAGTAAAGACTAGTTGTGTTCCAAATAGTAATAAAAACCCTCACCAGTATTTCCAAGGGTCAGAGGAACAGTGCTAAGTGGCTGGGCTGCTCCTCGTGAGTTTCTGAGATTGGGTAAAAGGTGTGTGTGAATGCTTAGTGGGGATGTGGGGCCTAGCAGGGGGGGTCAGGGGTAGGTTACTTACCTTCCAGAGGGGTCCTGCATTGATGTGTGGTCTCTTCGCTGCTGGTAACTCTGAAAGCAAAAAAAAATAATCAACTAAGCATGCTCAGAAAGGGCCACTCAGACCCTTTCTGAGCATGCTCAGCTGGCGTGTTTTTTTTTTAACATTCAAAGTTACCAGCAGGGAAGAGGCCACGCATCAATGAGGGACCCCTCTGGAAGGTAAGTAACCTGCCCCTGACACACACACCCCATGCTGCACCCCCTGCTAGGCCCCTGACCCCTCTTCCCTGGCTCCTGCTGGCCTATTCCCTCCCTGGCCAGCAGAGGTCAAAGAAGGGGGAGCAGGGGCCTAGCGCTGGTCTCCGGCCTCCACTTCCCTGCCCTCTGACACCATAACGTTTGGCCATTTGGCTATACCGTATGTAATAAGCTTTCTACCATTTGAAAGACACTTTACCTTGTCAATGTCACCTACTGTAGTTATTTCAAGTTGTGTATGCTCCCTTGAAAGGCAGGATGGTTCTTGAGATACTCTTGCACATTTGGGAGAAGACTCTTGAGATACATCCTCAAAACTGTCTTCTGTATCCAATCGATGAGTTTCTTGTAGAAGGGTGTTTTGATAAATTCTAGATTAATAAAATAATCCCCCCCCCCCAAATGACATTTTATGTTTCCTACCAATTTAGCTCAAAATAACTAATATTGTCTTCCAACAATAAAACTGAATCATATTTGGAGTTTTTTTCAAGAATTCTTGGTTTTTCATTTTGGGCTATTAGCAGTATATCATACTTTCTACTATACAGATCACATAAAGAATCTATGTGTCCCAAGCATTAATCGTATTATTTATCAAAGTAAAGTCACAGCCTTGTATTTTAAATTGACTTCAACTTGAAGTAATATAGGCAATTTAAAATGGGGAGGGGGGAGGGAGACTAATTAAGTAGGAACTAGGCAATGGACAGTTCCAGGTCACAATTTTAAAGATGCTTCACATCAAAAGTGACAGCATACCATTAGTGCTTGAGAGCTATATATTTGTCTACATAAAATGAGTTCATGAATCCAATTCAATTCTTCCACATTACAGAATATTACTGTTCTTACACATTACAGAGATTTTTAGCTGGTAACGTTAGACATTAATCTGAGAACACAAGAACTAAGCAAAGGAATAGCTAGCATAGAGAGAAGGGGCTCAGCTGAGCCCAGGCCCTGAGCCCAAGCCCTAGAATTTGAAGGGACACTTTGCAAGCAACCTGAGCACCAATAGAAAACTTTCAGACTGGGCAGGGGAACTCTGTCCCTGTCCTCTTTGAAAATTCCTAGCAGTGTTCTGGCCACTTACAAAAGGCCCAGCTAAGGTGCTTTAGCTCTGGGCTCTGGCTTCCTGGGTAAGCCCTGTACCCTCACCCCAGAGATTGCACCTCAAGATCCACCACCCCAGAGACCTGATTCCTCTGACCTCAGGACAGTCCAAGATTGGGACGTGAGCTGAGGCCCGCCACAACCTTGCTATGACCCTGGGACTAAGTGAATATGGAAATGGAATTACCCTAAACTGGAAGCAAATCCAGGGGCAAATGAACTATAATGCTTTGGATCCAGGAGTAAGCATCTTCATAGGCTAAAAACCTAGTAGCCCACACATCCTTCATCTGCACCAGCAAGGAATCAGGTGCATCTTGTCTTTCAGTTATTTTAAAGCTGTGGGACCGGATCCATGGATTTATTATTTACTCTACTGATGGCTAAAAAATCATACTAACACTGGGTAAAGCCACAGGAGACAGAGTGGGCCTGATCCCCCACCCACCCCAGGGAGGGCTAACACAACTGCTATACTTCGGCCCAGTGGGGAGGGAAGTCCAAACGAGCAGCCTTCTGCCCTGCAGATGTCATCAGCCCCTCCAAGCCACGGGTCCAGCCAAGGAGCCAGTCACATGAGGATGGACTCATGGACCCTTGCTGTACTGCAAGATCAGGCCCACTACCGCTAGACAGCTGATGGGGTGGGGGGGCCTGGAGAAGAGCATGCACTCTCCACACCTGCCAAAGAGCTGATCAGAAGAGGGAGGAGCTGGAGGAAAGCATGCACTCTCCCTGCATCCCAAACAGCTGATGGGGGGGGGTGGAGATGGGGACCTGGTGGAGAATGCATGCTCTTCCTGCCTACTAAACAGCTCATCAGGGGAGGGGGAAAGTGGAGAAGAGTGCACAGTCTCTTCGCCTGCTGCTGAACAGCTGATGGGGGGAAAGGGGGGACAGCGAAGAGCATGCTCTTTCCCCACCCACCAAACAGCTGATTGGGAGAGGGAGCCCAGAAAAGAACTCCTCTGGGCACTTCTTCCCCCATCAGCTGTTTGGCGAGAGGTAAGCATGCTCCTCCAGGCCTGATCCTCAGACCTTGCCATGGGGCAGGGCAGCACAGGCCTGGCCAGACAGGAGGTGGCCTAATATCCCACACTGGGGAAACTTAGCCTGGACGGGGCAACAGTAATACACGATGCATTACCGGCCTTCTCTGGCCGATGCATCGCGTAGCAGCTGACTGCCTTCTTCAGGGCATAAGTGGGCGGACATCTAGCAGCCACCAGCTGTATGGTCTGATGCATCGTGGGCTAATTTTAAGCTGGGATAAGGTTGTCCAAAGTGGGATAATGGCTCATGTGGTCTCCCCCATTGAAATCTCACATGGTCAAGTATTTTTACATAATACGGAAATAAGGGGTGTTGAGGGCTTCAAAGTGAAAGAGAAAACTGAAGGTCCAGAATTACAATATTTTTAAAAGTACATAAAATAAACACAAAACACTTTAGGAAAACAATATACTGTAGTAAAATGTTACGTCAATGCTTTCAGCCTAAAGTGGCAAAAATAACCTCATAAGGTTTTCATTCTTCTTTTCATCTGAAGTGGTCACACTGTTGGAATCCTTAAATAACTCCAAAAGCAGCTGGATGCCATTGTGCACTAATTTACGAAGAAGTTCTTGAAAAATCTTGTCGACCAGCTGAAGAAACCTTGAAAAGCGTTCCATCATCCAACGCCATTCACCTATCTCAGTATATTCTGGTTTTTCATTATCATCAGCTGGCATAGGCTGAAAAAGCCTGAGAGCTCCCTTTATTTCTGCCACCTATATTGTTAGGAACAATAAGTTTCACTTTGCTCTGAATCCCTTATTCATCATATTTAACACTGTGTTGTGATAGTAATCTTTTTCTGTTATATTCTGTTCAATATTTGTGTGCCATAATTATACAGAGAGCAGAAGATTTAGGAGTGCTATGCTAAATCACATTGAACACTTCTGAGAAAAATAATCCTTATTTTATATCTTCTTATTGAGTAACAAAAATATTACAAAATAACCAACATTTTAGATTATGTAAGAAAGATTAAAATAAAGTTAAGGCCTTTTCTAGACTAACAGTTTGATCTCTACTTGAGTTAATAATGCTTGTGATATGAGCACTTTGAAGACAGGAGACTAAGTTTAGAGGGAAATGTTCTCCGCTGCGCCTGGAGTCTCAGGTGCCAGCGGTGGCCAGGAGTGCTTTCCTTCAACTCCATCTGGTGAGAAGGCTGCATCCATTTCTCTCTGATTTAAATCTGGAAACCATCATCCATGCCTTCATTACCTTGAGGTTAGACTACTGCAATGTGCTCTATGCTGGGATACCCTTGAAGGCTGTTTGGAAGCAGCAGCTGGTGCAGAATACAGCAGCCCAGCTCCTTACAGGGATGGGTTGCCAGGAGCACATAACACTGGTGCTCCAGAATCTGCACTGGTTGCCTATCGTTTTCCGGGCACAATTCAAGGTGCTGGTTTTGACCTTTTAAACGGCTTGGGTCCCACTTATCTGGAAAATCGCCTAGCCTTCCATTTCCCATTACAGCCTTTGTGGTTGGCTGAGGATGCCCATCTGGAGGTACCAGTTTTTAACTTGGTATCTCTGGCACAGAGGGTGTTCTCGGCTGTCACTCCGCAGCTGTGGAACTCCCCCGGGAGATCCTTTTATATCCGAACATGAGCACTATTAGAAAGCAGTGTAAAACTGTGTTATTCACAAGGGCGTTTGGCAGTGGGGGGAGTAGGGGATGGAGTCAGTTAAGAGGTTGGGGGGACTGGGGTGGAGAGGTTTTTAAAAAAAAATATTATGGTTATATTTAATATTTATATGGTATTTTAATATTGTAAGCCGCCCAGAGCCACTTTTGGCAGGAAAGGAAATAAAATAAGTAAATAAATAAATAAATAAATAAATAGTCTTTAAGCTTTCATTTCAAGCTGTGGAGCAGAGGTACAGAGCCACTAAGCATAAGGGATTTAATGTACATGCAACTGCATAAGTCTTCAGGACAGGAAGGATGTCCTCTGCCATCATGGCTCAGTTACCATGTGTATGTTGACTCGCATGCAGAGGATTCCATATTGGAATCAACCAGGCAAAAAAATTAAAGGCTTAATTAGTGAGATGAACAGATCGAATTTAATCTGGATAATGCCATGAGCAGCAGCTTATCCACTGCGGTTGTTAGGGCACTGTCTTCAAGCATGGCATCTTATTGTAGTAAACTGCAATACATTCAACACT
>QEPC01009472.1:20289791-20305409 GCA_003113815.1 Sphenodon punctatus | reverse complement strand
GACAAGGCTAAATCGTTGTATTTCCACAATAATAGATCCAGACCAAGTGGGCTTCATGCCAATGCGTTTGGGGGCCAGCAATGTGCGTTAAGGCAGTCAACTTAATGTATCATATAAATGAAACAGATATGGAAGCAATGGTAATATCTATGGATAAAGAGAAGGCCTTTGATCGCATTGAATGCCCTTTTCTATTTAATACCATGGAAGCAATGGGCATAGATGGGAACTTCCTTAAATGGGTCAAGGCAATTTAAAAAGCCGATGTCACCATTAAAAATAAATGGTGAACTCTCCACTCCATTAGAGCTTCATAGAGGTACCAGACAGGGATTTCTCCTTTCACCGCTGCTTTTCAATATCGCACTGGAGCCTCTAGCAATAACCATTAGACAGGATAACAGCATACAGGGGATACGAATTGGTGAAACAGATCATAAGCTCGCGTTATACGCAGATGATATGCTGGTGTTCCTCACAAAACTTGAAAAATCAATACCCAGGCTTACACAGTTGATTTCTAACTTCAGGGCCTTGTCAGGGTATAAGATTAATTTGCATAAATCATCTGCTATGCTATATGCTTAGTTGAAGGAAAGATATGCCAGATTGTCCATCATCCCCCCATTCAAACTGGAAACAGAGAAAATTAAATACCTGGGAATCAATTTTACTAAGCAGGTGGGTAACCTATACACAGGAAATTTCCCAGCAATGTTAGACGCTGTTGGGGGGATGATGGATAACTGGGTGCCACTAACGTGCTCATGGCTGAGGCAGATCAATTTGTTTAAAATGGTAGTTTTGCCTAAATTGCTATATAAACTGCTGGTTTTACTGATAAGGATTCCTCTATCATTTTTCAAGAATACGGGGGGGAAAATGTAAAAATGGATATGGCACAACAAAAGACCTCGTACAAACCAATATAATCTAAAAGTAGGTAGGGAAAAGTGAGGCATCAATATGCCGGATGTAGTGAGCTACTACAAGGCAGCTACTGTAAGGGCTACTAGATACTGGTATCAAAACTCATCCAATACGAAGTGGGTAGCTATAGAAAAACACCTGTTGCAAGTGAAGAATTTTCAGGAAAATTTAGTAACCCTAGCTGTCCCTGAACAAGCCACTTGGGAAAAGCACCCCTTTGCAGGAACTGCATGGAAAGTGTGGACAAAGATTTGTGATAAAATTGATAAGGCTGAGATTTATCACCCCTTTTGCCAATACTGAATGGGGCACTAGTTCGCTGTCTAGGGTCCAGAACAATAATAAGGGCTCTAAATAGTAAGGATATAAGGCTTGCTAGAGATCTTTTTGTGGGAGAAAAATTTAAATCGCATGAAGAACTCGAGAGAGCGATTCAAAGCCCAATTAATTTTCTTCAATACATACAGCTCAGGAGCTTCTTTGCAAGTTCAAAAAAAAAAATGTCAGTGCTACACTAGACCAATAAAAACAATGGAGGCTATATTACCTGTCTCTTATACACATCTAGATGTGTATAAGAGACAGGTTGGGGGGGTAGAGATCCTGCAGGGACTCACCCAAACAGGGCTCTGTCCTGTTACAGCTTCCCATTTAACATTATATCCTGTCTCTTATACACATCTAGATGTGTATAAGAGACAGGTTGGGGGGGTAGAGATCCTGCAGGGACTCACCCAAACAGGGCTCTGTCCTGTTACAGCCCCCAATTCTGATGGTCTTCTGGCTGAAGTAATTTCCACCAAAAATCTTGAACAAGAAGGTTGAACAGCAACATCTTTATGGAACCTTTGTTGAGCAGTTCAAAGGGTTCTTGCACTAGGGCCTATAGTACGAAATCAATCTCCAAATGGGAACCCTGTGCTGTACTGGGGAACAAATGAGTGAAGTTACCCTTGGGAATATGGGGGGGTGGGGAGATACTAGCTGAAGTTTTCCATCGCAGCAAATTATACTAACCACCACCAAGGCTTGTCTACAAAGTACATTTGTGCTCAGAACTTTGGCTGTTTTTAGATGTGTGCGGTGCACACGTCTAAAAGTGGACTTTGTTAAGCCTATTATCAGGAATTGAAGCACCTTTGAGATCCGTGACTTTGCTGGGTCTGACCCTTCTGAAGTGCACCAAGTTATGAAGGCTTGGTAAGATACATTAAATTCTGTTAGTGTAACCTCTCCTGCCACAAGACATGTATTGCAACAGGACTCCTTGAGTACCCCTTCCAAGGCTGTGAACTTTAGTTTTTCCATCCCATTGTACAGAAGGGGACCTTGAGAAAGTACATCTTTCCTGAGTGGTAACTGGAACAGCTCATCTGTGCTCAGCTCCAAGATATCCGAGTACCAGGGAAGGACGTCTTGGCCAATTAAGGGTGATCAGAACCACCTCTGTCCTCTGCTGTCTTATCTTCCTGATCACTAACTGAAGTATGGGCAGTAAGGAGAAGACACAGAGTACTGGGCCACAGGTGGTGTGCCCTTCCTGCTCTGGTATCTCAAAAACTGGATTTGTGATTGAGAGATGAGGAAAACGATCCATCCCTAGATTACCCCCATCTCCTCACAACTAGTTGAAGCACCTTACAGTTCAAGGACCATTCCCCTGGGTCTATGACATCTCTGCCCAGCCAACCCCCCAAAATCTGCTGCTTCCCCAAAATCTACTGCCCTAGACAGGTGCCTATGTTGCCTGCCCTTAAGTCCAGCCCTGCATTAAAGTTCATCTGCAATTTAGATGTCCAGTCACCCAGCGTTGCAAGTCACCTCTGCAATTCTTCACAGTTCGGACTAGTGAGCCCGATGTCTGTGCCAGGGAAAATGTGTGAGGGACAAGGGACCGGGGGATCGGGAAACCCACAGACCCAACACCTTCCACACTCAACTTGCACGGGGCTCCTGCCACGAAGGGGATGCTCACGTCTCTTGTTGGTAAAAGTTCCCCTCAGGGTAGTAGTTGGCCCTATATGTCCCCTAAGGAACGGGCCTTTTCATCATAGGGGAGATCAACGATAGGCGTGAGCGGCCCCCTGTCTGTATAGCAGGGGGACCAAGTCCCTGCCCTCTCAACCACACCCTCACCCACTCGTGCACGGGGAATAAGGGGAATGTGCCTGCTTGTGAAGGGAAGGGAAGCCCCGACACCGAGGAAGGGGGAAGGGCGCAGCCAACCCCACCCGGGGAGGTGGAGGACTCCGAGGGCGTCGGGTCAGGAGGAATAGTGGTCGCACCCAAAACCTTTCCCACCCCCACCCCCTAGTCTCGTTCCTTAAACCAGTCACCACAGACACCTTTCACTCGCCTCGCACGCACCTCTCACCCTGCAATCACACTCTCCCACTACTTGACTCTCCAACGGTTCTGTAACACTCGCTCTGGGGCCAGATTCACAACACGCTGATCGCCGGCACAGAGGCACTCAAGACGCTCCCTGATATTTGGTTAGCTCCGCCCCCGCTGCGCCTGCAAACGTGCTGAACGTTGTGGCGCTGGCTCTAGCCCCGCCCCCTCTGCTCCCAGTGTAGGGAATTGCCCTCGCTCCTCTTTCTGTGGCCCCGCCCCCTCTCTACGTGCTGCAGCTGTGCCTAGAGGGGTTCCGCTTTCTGCCGCCTTCCCTTGTGAGTCTTCCCCCTTCAGGGCAGCGGGCTGCGGGGG
This sequence comes from Sphenodon punctatus, assembly GCA_003113815.1. Lineage (NCBI taxonomy): Eukaryota > Metazoa > Chordata > Lepidosauria > Sphenodontia > Sphenodontidae > Sphenodon > Sphenodon punctatus. The sequence continues at coordinate 20,301,770 of QEPC01009472.1, read as the reverse complement.
CGCCCTGGCGTCCGTGGGTAAGTTTAACGGGTGCTCCCGTCTCCTCCGTGGCCCCCCTCCTTTCTGGCAAGAACCTTCCTTCCCCACCGAGCCCCAACCCTGATTAATAACAGAATTACGAGGCAAATTGATAAGCATGGCTTAATGGGGAAGCGTGAACATAGATTTAGCAAAGGGAAGTCATGCTAATTTATTGGAATTTTTTTAGGGTGTGAATAACCATGTGGATAAGGGTGAGCCAGCTGAGATAGCATATCTGGATTTTCAGAAAGCGTTTTATAAGGTCCCTCATGAGAGACTATAAAGGAAATTAAAAAGTTGTGGAATAGGAGGCACTGTACTATTGTGGATTGGTAACTGGTTAATGGATAGGAATCAAAGAGTAGGACTAAATGGTCAGTTTTTATAATGGAGAGAAGTAAATAGTGGAGTGTCCCAGGGATCAGTACTGGTACTGGTGTTGTTTAATGTATTCATTAATGATCTGGAAAGGAAAGTAAGGAGTGAGGTGAACAAATTTGCAGACGACACAAAGTTATTCATGGTGCTGTCTCAAGCCACTGTCACAGCAAATGCACTACCTCACTCACGTCGTTTCCACAACTGCACTGCCTCACTCACACCACCCACAGCCTGGAGAAGGGGACCCCCAATCCATCTATCCCAACTGGAGAAGTACCTGAGTCCCCCGCAAACACACTCTGTGATGGTGTCACGTGTGGAGGAAGAGACTTCACCTCTGTGCTGGGATCTGGCATTGTCTCCCTCCCTGCCTCAGACAGTAGCCCACACATGCACCAAAGCTCGAGGATGGGGTGGGGAGGTGGCAGATTGAGTTGCCTAAGGCCGCTAAAATCCTAAGTCAGGCCCTGCTTTAATGTGGACAAGTGCAAAGTGATGCACATAGGGAAAAACAATCCAAGCTTTATGTCCACAATGCTGGGTTCTAAATTAAGAGTTACTACTCAGGAAAAGAACCTTGGAGTCATTGTGGACAATACATTGAAATCCTCAGCCATCAAAAAAGCAAACAGAATGTTAGGAATTATTTGTAAGGGGATAGAGAATAAAACTGAAAATATCACAATGCCTCTGCATAAATCTATGGTGTGACTGCACCTTGAATATTGTGTGCAGTTCTGGTTGCCCCATCTCAAAAAATATATAATAGAAATAGAAAAAGGTACAGAGAAGGGCAACAAAAATGAAAAGGGGTATGAAATGGCTTCCCTACGAAGAGAGGCTGGATAGGTTGGGGCTCTTCAGCTTGCAGAAGAGACTATTAAGTGGTATATGATAGAAGTTTCTAAAATCATGAGTGGTGTATTATTATTTTTTTACTGTCCCAAAGAAGAATTAGACTTCAACACAATTTTCAATCTCAAGTGGCTCAATAGGATCATCAGTTGTGTGTGTGCAGGTTTGAGTTTGACGGGAGGGAGCCACAATGGCAGAGAGGAGGAAAGTCTGTTAATCTGGGATCCAGATACCCTTCCAAACTAGGAAAGTCCTTTGCCTCCTCTTCCTGTCTCTCCAACCACAACAATAGAGAGGTACCTCCAACTATTTGCTCAACTATGGATGTACTGTACTGTACATTTCACAAGACTTCTGGCTGAGGGAGACCATTGCAGAGAACTATGCCCTGTAACTGTGATCCTTCTCTGCGCAATTACCTTCCACCCTATCCACATCTAGGGGTGTGCATTTCATTTTTGTTATTTATAATAAAGAAAACAAAATAGGGATTTTTCATTTTTGTTATTGAATAACAAAAATGAAAGAACATAATGAAAAAATGAAAAAAAATATGTTTTATTACAAATAAATAGGAAAAACCTAAAAAACACATTTTCAGTTTTAACTTTTTAAATTTTTCATCTGCTTGTGATGAAACATGGCAGGCATATATCCCCGATGGAGGGCATTATGGGTGTCACATTTCAGACAGTTTGGATAAAGGGATCTAATTTTATAAGTGGTTGAAATTCATTATTTTACAAATATCTATGTACACATTCTGCGCTGTAACATCTTTGTTTCCCATCTAATGCAGATGAAACATGGCAAGATTATACCACTCCCACAGATTACTACAGAGTAACACTACTCTGTAATAAACACTAACAAATTCCCAGAAAAAATAAAATAAAATAAAATAAAAACTGTAAATGAAGGGCCCTAGTACTGTGTGCTGATCTTTAGACTCTGTCTCCAAAAATGGGCAAGAGTGTTTTACATGTATATGTAGTTTCCTGTGCAAAACTTGCCTCTCTCCACGTAAATTAGGTTACAGGACATAATTTATATAGTTCTGTGAGTAGTATATCAAAAATTTTGTTCTGTACCATCTGTAAGAAGACATTAAATTGGCCAAATCCCTGCACTTCTCGATCAATTACTATGATGCAGCACACACTCTTAAATGTTTTAACATCATAAGTGCCACATTCTATGAAAGTAGATTTCTAAATATCTCTTGGGTATTTGGAATTACTATTATCTTTGAGATATTTATGCATAATTATCTTTCTGTAGCGACCAAGCTGTATTATCCATTGCTTAAATAATTCACAATAAGACAACTTCAAAGTCAATAGCCTTTCATCAGTTTTGATCAAAATTCAGAANGTAAGTTTAACGGGTGCTCCCGTCTCCTCCGTGGCCCCCCCTCCTTTCTGGCAAGAACCTTCCTTCCCCACCGAGCCCCAACCCTGACAAAATGGTACAATTATTAATAACAGAATTACGAGGCAAATTGATAAGCATGGCTTAATGGGGAAGCGTGAACATAGATTTAGCAAAGGGAAGTCATGCTAATTTATTGGAATTTTTTTAGGGTGTGAATAACCATGTGGATAAGGGTGAGCCAGCTGAGATAGCATATCTGGATTTTCAGAAAGCGTTTTATAAGGTCCCTCATGAGAGACTATAAAGGAAATTAAAAAGTTGTGGAATAGGAGGCACTGTACTATTGTGGATTGGTAACTGGTTAATGGATAGGAATCAAAGAGTAGGACTAAATGGTCAGTTTTTATAATGGAGAGAAGTAAATAGTGGAATGTCCCAGGGATCAGTACTGGTACTGGTGTTGTTTAATGTATTCATTAATGATCTGGAAAGGAAAGTAAGGAGTGAGGTGAACAAATTTGCAGACGACACAAAGTTATTCATGGTGCTGTCTCAAGCCACTGTCACAGCAAATGCACTACCTCACTCACGTCGTTTCCACAACTGCACTGCCTCACTCACACCACCCACAGCCTGGAGAAGGGGACCCCCAATCCATCTATCCCAACTGGAGAAGTACCTTAGTCCCCCGCAAACACACTCTGTGATGGTGTCACGTGTGGAGGAAGAGACTTCACCTCTGTGCTGGGCTCTGGCATTGTCTCCCTCCCTGCCTCAGACAGTAGCCCACACATGCACCAAAGCTCGAGGATGGGGTGGGGAGGTGGCAGATTGAGTTGCCTAAGGCCGCTAAAATCCTAAGTCAGGCCCTGCTTTAATGTGGACAAGTGCAAAGTGATGCACATAGGGAAAAACAATCCAAGCTTTATGTCCACAATGCTGGGTTCTAAATTAAGAGTTACTACTCAGGAAAAGAACCTTGGAGTCATTGTGGACAATACATTGAAATCCTCAGCCATCAAAAAAGCAAACAGAATGTTAGGAATTATTTGTAAGGGGATAGAGAATAAAACTGAAAATATCACAATGCCTCTGTATAAATCTATGGTGTGACTGCACCTTGAATATTGTGTGCAGTTCTGGTTGCCCCATCTCAAAAAATATATAATAGAAATAGAAAAAGGTACAGAGAAGGGCAACAAAAATGAAAAGGGGTATGAAATGGCTTCCCTACGAAGAGAGGCTGGATAGGTTGGGGCTCTTCAGCTTGCAGAAGAGACTATTAAGTGGTATATGATAGAAGTTTCTAAAATCATGAGTGGTGTATTTTATTTTTTTTACTGTCCCAAAGAAGAATTAGACTTCAACACAATTTTCAATCTCAAGTGGCTCAATAGGATCATCAGTTGTGTGTGTGCAGGTTTGAGTTTGACGGGAGGGAGCCACAATGGCAGAGAGGAGGAAAGTCTGTTAATCTGGGATCCAGATACCCTTCCAAACTAGGAAAGTCCTTTGCCTCCTCTTCCTGTCTCTCCAACCACAACAATAGAGAGGTACCTCCAACTATTTGCTCAACTATGGATGTACTGTACTGTACATTTCACAAGACTTCTGGCTGAGGGAGACCATTGCAGAGAACTATGCCCTGTAACTGTGATCCTTCTCTGCGCAATTACCTTCCACCCTATCCACATCTAGGGGTGTGCATTTCATTTTTGTTATTTATAATAAAGAAAACAAAATAGGGATTTTTCATTTTTGTTATTGAATAACAAAAATGAAAGAACATAATGAAAAAATGAAAAAAAATATGTTTTATTACAAATAAATAGGAAAAACCTAAAAAACACATTTTCAGTTTTAACTTTTTAAATTTTTCATCTGCTTGTGATGAAACATGGCAGGCATATATCCCCGATGGAGGGCATTATGGGTGTCACATTTCAGACAGTTTGGATAAAGGGATCTAATTTTATAAGTGGTTGAAATTCATTATTTTACAAATATCTATGTACACATTCTGCACTGTAACATCTTTGTTTCCCATCTAATGCAGATGAAACATGGCAAGATTATACCACTCCCACAGATTACTACAGAGTAACACTACTCTGTAATAAACACTAACAAATTCCCAGAAAAAATAAAATAAAATAAAATAAAAACTGTAAATGAAGGGCCCTAGTACTGTCTGCTGATCTTTAGACTCTGTCTCCAAAAATGGGCAAGAGTGTTTTACATGTATATGTAGTTTCCTGTGCAAAACTTGCCTCTCTCCACGTAAATTAGGTTACAGGACATAATTTATATAGTTCTGTGAGTAGTATATCAAAAATTTTGTTCTGTACCATCTGTAAGAAGACATTAAATTGACCAAATCCCTGCACTTCTCGATCAATTACTATGATGCAGCACACACTCTTAAATGTTTTAACATCATAAGTGCCACATTCTATGAAAGTAGATTTCTAAATATCTCTTGGGTATTTGGAATTACTATTATCTTTGAGATATTTATGCATAATTATCTTTCTGTAGCGACCAAGCTGTATTATCCATTGCTTAAATAATTCACAATAAGACAACTTCAAAGTCAATAGCCTTTCATCAGTTTTGATCAAAATTCAGAAAAATAATGTTCCTTAAGTATTAATGCTGAAAAATCAACTGCTCTAGAGAAGGAAATGCAACTACATCCATTGCTACAGAGAAACAGGTTATAGAATTACAGAGCTGATGCCACCACACTGTACATTAAGAAGATTACATCCCAAAAGTGGGATGCACTTTGATGTGTATACAAGTGTTTTTCAAGACCTGCACTACATAGTCACAAATTTAGGATTGGAAGAATTGACAGGCCAATCTTTGTGAAGAGCTTTTTCTACCACAAAACTTGTATGATTCCTGTGATTATATAAACACAATATAATAAAACATTACACAATAAAATATTACAATTCACTTTGCATCTAAGACCTAAGCCTGTTTCTGATGCCAAATTCTCCTTCACAGCAAGAAGCATCATTGTAAGAACATAGTTGTATTTTAATTGTTTTAATGTTTGTTTTGAAGATTGTAAACCGCCCGGAGCTTCCTGTGGCAGCAGGGGCAGGGTAGCAAACTCTAAATAAATAAATAATAAATAAATTAAATAAATAAATAAAAATAGGAAGTACTATACTGGATGAGACCAATGGTCCATTGAGCTCAGCATCCTGTCTCCAACAGTGGTCATTCTCGGTCGTTTCGGAAAAGTACCCGACAGGTCATATCTGAGTGATCCATTCCCTGCCATTCACTCCCAGCTCCCAACAGTCAGAGGTTACATCCCCCAACCTATTTGGCTAATAGCCATTAATGGATCTATCCTCCAAGAACTTACCCAAAACCTTTTGAAACCCATCTATGCTACTGGCCTTGACCATCTCCTCTGGCAACAAATTCAACAAGTTAATTGTGTGTTGCATAAAAAAATATTTCATTTTATTTGTTTTAAATCTACTGCCAGTTAGTTTCATGGAGCGTCTCCTAGTTCTAGTTAACAATTCCCTTCACTGCATTCATGATTTTATAAACTTCTATCATACCCCCTCTCAGTTGTCTCTTCTCCAAGCTAAAGAGCCCTAACCCATCAAGACTCTCCTCCTTGGAAAGAATATCATAATGCCTCTATATAAATCTATGGTGCAACTGCACCTTGAAGATTGTGTGCAGTTCTGGTCACCCCATCTCAAAAAAGACATAGTAGAACTAAAAAGGTACAGAGAAGGGTAGCAAAAATGATAAAGGGTATGGAAAGGTTTCCATATGAAGAGAGGCTTGATAAGTTAGGGCTCTTCAGCTTGGAGAAGGAACGACTAAGAGAAAGTCTATAAAATCATGAGTGGTGTGGAATGAGTAAATTATGGACAGTTATTTACCCTCTCCAATAGTACTAGAACTAGGGGATACTCTATGAAACTAACTGGCAGCAGATTTTAAACAAATAAAAGAAAATACATTTTTTTCACTCAAAGAAAGGTTACTTACCAGTAACTTTGTTCTTCAAGAGGGCTCCGAGTATTCTCACTCATGGGATTATGTGGTAGCTTGCAGGCGATTGAGAAAGAGCTCATCTCTTTAAAGAAGTTCCACTGGCTTCCTGAAGACTTTTCTGGAAGCTAGGGTTCTCACTCCTTCCCTCCCTCCCTCAGGGGTCCACACAAGACCTGGGAATATAAAAGGGAGGGGGCAGAGCTCCACCCTTCAACCCAACTGAATATAATCCAGCCAGGGGGAAAGAAGGGAGGGTAGTGAGAATACACGGAGCCCTCTCAAAGAACAACATTACTGGTAAGTAACCTTTCTTTCTTCTTCAAGTGGCTCTACGATTCTCCCTCACGGGAGATTGCTAGCAGTCCCATGAGAAGAGGTGGTAGATTAAGACAAAACAGATGAGAGAACAGCCCTTTCCACTTGGGAATATCTTTTGGCTTCCAAGTCCAAAGCGTAGTGCTTTAAAAAGGTGTCTACTGAGGCCCAGGAAGCTGCTCTGCAGATGTCCAAGATAGGAATGTGTCTAAGGTTTGCCACTGATACTACTACTGCTCTGGTGGGATGGACCCTGAGGTTATCTGGTGGTTACTTGCAGACAATTTGTAGCAAGTGGAAATTCACAGCATGTTGAGCTTGAATAGTCTCTGGGAAGAAAATTTGGTACCCATAATTTTTCCTCCATAGGTTAACAAACAAGGCATCAGTCTTCCTGAAGATTTTAGTCCTTCCTGCATAAAAAGCTAGGGCCCTATGCACATTGAGTGTGTGTAGATAATTTCTCTAGCTGAGAGGAGTGAGGTCTAGGGAAGAAAACTGGTAGCGAAATCACCTGATTTAGATGGAACAGTGTTACCCCTAGGTGTGAAGGCAGGATCAGTCCTGAGGTTGACTTTGTCCCCATGAAGGGACAAATAAGATGGGGAAGCTCTGAGAGCGCTGAGTTCACTGACTCTCCTGGCTGAGGTGATAGCTACGAGGAACAGAACTTTCATAGATAAGTAAACCAAGGATGTTGTAGCTAGAGGCTCAAAAGGCAGCCTAGTCAGTCTTTGGAGGACCAGTGGGAGATCCCATGTGAGACTGGTGGAGAGATAGGTAGATAGAGGTTCACTAGTTCTTGGCAGAACTTCCTTACCGTAGGATTTGAGAAGAGCGATTGTCCTTGGATGTGTGAGAGCTTGGCCGATAAGGCTGCAAGGTGTACCTTGATGGAGGATACAGATAGGTTGTTGTCCTTTAGATACAGTAGGTAAGAGAAAATGGTGGGTAAGGGTATCAAGGTGGTGTCGAGTCCCTTTGTCCGGCAACAGCTAAGGAAGTGAGCCCATTTGGCATCATGGCTATTCCTACTGGAGAACTTCCTCGCATCTAGGAGTACATACTGTACCTCCTCAGTGAATTGATGGTCTTGTGTCAAGAGACAATACACCACGCAGTCAGGTGAAGAGAACTGAGATCCTGGTGGAGCACTTGTCTCCCCTGTTGCAAGATCAGGTAACTTTTAATTGGCATGGTCCATTTGTCTCATGTTAGGCTGGTTAGAATTGGATACCAAGCCTGTCTGGGCAATACTGGTGCTATGAGTATGAGGTGGGCCTCCATACCTTGAGGATGGTTCTGGGTAGCGGGGCGGGGGGGGGGAAGGGAATACATAGAGAAGGTGACTGGACCAGATGATCACAAATGCATCCAACAGAGAATCAGGAGCTGTTCCTCCCCTGCTTCAGAAAAGAGGGAAACCTTGTGATTTGTCTTGTCGGCAAAGGGGTCCAACAACTGTTTTATTGTGGCTTGTGAGAGGGACCAGTTGTGTCTCTGTTGCCTCAATCAGCTCAGATGGTCTGCCAGTTGGCTGAGTTCTCCTAAGAGATGTATGGTGACTGGCGTAACTCTGTTGTGTATGCACCAGGTCCAAATGGCAGATGCCTCATTGGACAGTGGGAGTGACCTGGCGCCTCTCTGTTTGTTCAGACATGGTGCATGTGCTGTTGGTGGTGATCTGAGCAACTTGGTCAGCAACTATGGTGGCAAAGGATCTTAGAGTGTGTCTGATAGCTCGGAGCTCTAGTAGGTTTATATGTAGGTGACTTTCATGCGTGAACCAAGTACCTTGGGCTGTCAGAGAAGAGCAGTGAGCTTCTCATCTGTCTGGAGATGCATCTGTGGCAACTGTTATTGTAGGCTCTGGTAGATAGAAAGGCATACTTCTGAGGGTATTTTTGGGGTGTAGCCACCAATGAAGTTCGGGCAAGACCTGTTTCGGAATAGTAATGCGCTTGGACAACTGGTGAATGTTGTGGGTATATAATGTGTTGAGCCAATGTTGGAGTGGGCACAAATGCAGTCGTGCATTGCAGGGGTGTGTATTTCATTTTCATTATTATAATAATGAAAAAGTAATAGGGATTTTTTATTTTTGTTACTGATTAACGAAAATGAAAGAACATAATGAAATGAAATGAAATAATAATGAAAACATGAAAAAAAAATTGTTATTACGAATAGGAAATATCTGAAAAACACATTTTCAGCTGTAACTTCTTTATCATCTGATCTTGATTATACTTGGCAGGATTGTACCCGCAACGGAGGGCATTATGTTTGTTAAGTTTCAGAAAGATTGGATAAAGGGATACAAATTTCTAAGTGGTTGTAATTTGTTATTTTACAAAAATCTGCATACACATTCCTGGCTGTAACATCTTTGTCTCCCACCTGATTTAGATGTGGCAAGTTTATACCTCTCCCTGATATTACTATCTCCGCTAAATATCAGAAGGATTGGATAAAGGGTCCTTACGTTGTGATTTACTTGTAATGCATTTCTGGCTGTAATGTCTTTATATTCCATCCCTTTTACATGGAATGTGTCAAGATTGTATACCAGACCTTCAGGATGATCTCTGCCAAATTGTAGAAAGATTGGATAAAGAATCAAAATTTTATAAGCAATCGAGTTTCCCTCTTTCGTTATTCAGCTAAATAGCACATACAATGCCATTCAGACAGGCATGGCAGGGAGCTGTAGAAGGGAGGGGGGATCAGCTCAACAGACTGACAGACACATTCACTGGCCAATTACTGCATGCTTCCACCTTTACAGAAGGATCAATCAGTGGTGGCTTCAAGGCGGGCATAGAGGGTCGATATAAGCTGCTGTTCTTTGGGCCTGCTCTTTGTCTGTGGTTAGTTCTGGCTTTGGTCAGAGCATTTTCTCAGACTTTGCTGGCAGGCTTTTGTGTGTCTGTGTGTGTGTGTCTGTGTCTGTGTGCACGCGCACACTAGAGCTCACTGCAAAAGTTCAGCTAGCTACATAAATCCAATCCCATGCACCTGGGATGCTTCCCAACATCCTCCAGTCCCCTCCAATGGCATTCTCTCACACCCACATGCACCTGGGGTGCCCACCCAGACCAAAGCCTGTGCCAAACAACAGAGATGACAGATATATCCTCTGGCCAATTGGCTTCACATTTCAAAGACACCCTGGCTGGGACAGATATGTGACTACCTCTCTTTCTGCATGCTTCCAGCTTTCCAGGACCAATCCTGGGTGGCTCTGAGATGGGCATAGAAGGGACTTCAGGCAGCAAGGCAGAGGGAAGGGGGAAGCATCTTAGAAATCAGGAGACATGGTTCACACATCCAGGCTGGCCAATTGTCATCAAAATTCACATCCTGCAGCACTGTGACAGAGGACATAAGAGAATCCCTTATTGGCTCTTTCCTAAGCAGATGCTTCCAACTTCCCAGTAACAAGTGAGGGAGTGGGGTTGTGGTGGTCACAGCACAGAATGATATATGGGTGACATTTCCGCTGGCCAATTGGCATCACAAACACATCTTGTACCACAGTGACAAACATAACAGAATCACTGGCATAGGTGCATAGACTCATACTCTCCAGATGTTGTGCAGGCTTATAATGTTGGGACCCTTTATCATATCTTTCTAATATTTGGCAGAGATGCTCCAAAAGGTCTGAGATAGAAGCCTTCCAAAGTTCATGTAAACTGGCTGGAAAACAAAGACATTACAGCCAGAAATGCATTTAAAAGTAAATTGCTTATAACATTGGTACCCTTTATCCAGTCCTTTTGGAATTTGGCAGTGGTAGTACCCTTGGGGAGGGGTATAACCTTGACAAGTTTCATCCAAATCAAATCGGAGACAAAGACATTGCAGCTAAGAATGTGTACACAGAACTTAGTAAAATAACAAGTTTCAGCTGCTTATAGAAACGGATCCCTTTAACCATTCATCCTAAAATTTGGCATATGTAATTCCCGCCATTGGAAGTACAATCTTGCCAAGTATCATCAAAAGTGGATGAAAATTCAAGACAATACAGTCAAAAATGTGTTTTCCAATGAAACCATTGGAAATCAAAAACAAAAAAATGAAACAAAAATCTAAGACTAACAAAATTTAATGAAAACAAATGACATTTGAATAATGAAAATGAAATGAATAATGAAAACGAAAGAGAGTTACTGTGCACATCCCTTATCACACAAGCACCTGCATAGAGGTAGGCTCTGATTCTCAGCCCAAAGGCAGCAGGAGCTCCTATACCTACCCATGAGGAATCCTTCCCTGTTTTGGGCCTTACATGAGAGGAAAACTGCTGCCATGCCTGACAGAGAAGCTTAACCATTCCATTGGGTATCTAATGCTCCTGGGCTGCTCCTTGTAGTCCAGACCAGTCCAGGAGTGGTCCACATCTGCTGCGGGTGTCCCAGAGGGGGACTGCTGGGTGGGAACTGACTCGTGAGAACTGTTAACATATCAGCACAGCTTCGATATGTGCAAGTGCTCCCAGTAGGGGGAAGAGGGTACCTCTCCTCTTCACCATCCTTCTCATGCCCTGCACCAAAGAGCGGTCAGGATTTGAGGCAATTCCAGGTGGCCTTCCTGATCCTTCCTGTGCAAACCTCCCTAAAAAGTGAGGAGTTTCTGGGACAAGAATTTTGGAGGGAAAACTGGCTCCTCAACTGGCTTCACAAACAGAAGACTTCCCTGTGCCCTGGGTCTGTGGAGTCTGCCTTTTTGGCCAGAGGGAAGAGGAAGGACCCATCGTTGGACTGTCTGCCTCAGAGAGAGAAGGATAGGCTTATTTCACAAAGCTTACCTTGAGAATAACTTCATGACGCTGGATTAGGGCCAGTAGGTGGAGAGCGCGAGGTGATGGAGGCCCCGTCTGGTCCAACTTTGTGGGAGGAGTTTCAGGAAGTGATGCCAGCCAATGCAGTGGATGTCTTGGGGTCTGAGAGAGCCACCTGTTGTAAACTTGATCCATGCCCGTCCTGG
>QEPC01009472.1:20270048-20283161 GCA_003113815.1 Sphenodon punctatus | reverse complement strand
CGTCGGGAGCATATTACACCTGTGCTCCGGGCTCTGAACTGGTTGCCGATAGCGTGCCAAGCCAGGTTCAAGGTTTTGGTGTTGATCTATAAAGCCCTTCACGGTCTGGGCCCTTCATACCTCAGGGACCGCTCGCACTCCGCGCCCCAGAACGACTCCTTCGGTCTGCCGGGGGTGCCTTCTTGGAGGTCTCCCGTGTTAAGTGGGGGTTCACAATGGAGAGGGCATTCTCGGTGGCCGGGCCACGCCTTTGGAACTCCCTTTTGGAGGAAGCCCGCCTGGCCCCAAGCCTGTTGACATTCCGGCAAAGTTGTAAAACCTGGCTGTTCGCCCAGGCCTTTGGGGAGGGTGGAAGGATGGGGTAAGGTTTTTAGCTCCCCTACCTTATTTATTGTTTAAATGGAGGTCCCAGGCCCTGTTAATAATTTTATATATGATTGTTATTATTATTGATGGTTTTAAATTGTTTTTATGTATTGCATTTTTATTGTTGGAAGCCGCCCTGAGCTGTTTGCAGGAGGGGCGGGGTAGAAATGTATAAAATAAAATAAATAAATTATTGTTTTTCTTTTATACAGAGTGCTGTAATTAATTTTATTTTTTAAGCAAGACTGCTTTTACATATTGTAAATTAAAAATAAAACAATTTTAAAAAGAAAAAGTAGGTTCCATATGCTACATGAGTAAACATTAGAATTTCCTCTTATTCAGTGAATGTACTGGAAATCTATACATTAAATCACCCATTAGTAAGAAAACAAAAAATTAATCAACTTCACATTCTTCTAACATTTTTTCTTTTGTTTACTTTCCAGGAATGATAAAGGTAAATTTGAGGGGTTTATTTAGCTTTCATTACTTTCCTGCCCTGCCCTCTGTGCTGGCCATCACATAGACTGAATAATAAAAACTCCTGTTTTAGGCCCTTTTCAAACAGACCACGGTGGGTGGGGGCCAGGTGGGGGTGCACCGGCAGCAGGTGGGGGTGCACCTGTTCCCACGGGCGCACCCCCACCTCCACGCACGGAGCAATGTTACTCTGTGCGTGGGTGATGGATGGAGGTGGGTGGAGATGTGTGGAGTGCAGGAGCGCACACGCACCCTCACCCACCACCGGCGGTGTTGCCACGGGCACACACCCCCACCGCCGCCAGCAACCCGTGACATTCCTACGGATGCCCCACCCGCATACATGTGCGGGGTGGGAGGGGCGCCCGTGTGAAAAGGGCCTTCTATTCCACTGTAGAAAGGCAGGGTGGTCTAGTAGTTTGAGTGCTAGCTGGAAACTAGGATTCAGTTCCCTGCTATGGCAAGCTCTGGGGCAGGTGGCTTCTGGGACAGGCTTGGGCCTTAGCAATTCATTTTATATATAATTTAAGGACTCCCATTTCCTTCAGTGGACATAGTCTCAAGTCCTCACTGTTCGATTTTGTATGCTAGACTCCAATGGTGCAGATTCAAGATCTTAGAGACCTTGGAAAAACAAGTTGACGTACATCTGGGAAACCAGGAGCTACAATCTTCTTCCCAGACTACTCTGGCAGGCTTTTATTAAGTTTATATACTCTTATTTTGTTCTTTTTAATATCTGTAGTAGGAGGGCAGTGTGTTTTCAGCATTTGGGAGACAAGACTGGAAGCCAATCTTTTATTAATATCGGCCTCTAAGTCAGAAGCTTGCATTGTAATATTATAAACATGTCCTCTCTCCTTGAAAAGACAGACATTGAGGGTTTTTTGGCACAAGCCTAAATGTAGGGATACATGTAAATTTGATAGGTTAAGTGAGTTTTTACATAATGGCTTGACAGTAGTGAAGAAAGTTAAGGCTGAATTATAGGTTCAGTTTAACAAGAGATTTATTAATAATAATAAATCTGGATTTTGTAAAAAATCAATAAAATGGCCAAAAAGAAATTATACAAAGTAAGCTTTAAGTATTATTTGAATTTCCTGTTTGTTTGACAGCATTTGGGTTGATAAACACAGTTTTAAAGTCATCCTTTTCTAAGAATTTTTTCCCATTGTTCTCTCATTTTTTTCCAAAACTGCTTTAGAATACATCAAGAGCACTTTGAGCAACAGTTCCTTCTACCAGATGCTACTTGTGACATGTTGAGTTATATAATACCAGTTTTAGATGTATGGAGTTTGTTTCTCCTGTAATTTTTAAAATTTAATCCACTGCTATACCCAGGCATGCCAACCTGAAACAGTCAGTAAGGTTTTAGTAATAATAATATATTCCACCCAGCAGAGTGAAAATGTGTGAGAGAGAGAGAGATATGCAAACTACACCAATGCCTCTATAGTTTGAAGAAATATTTGTAAGTAACTAAAGTAACTGGCATACTGCAACCTTTTCTAGGTTCCTTTCCCACTATATTTTGGTTTCGATACTACAGTAATTTTAGTAAAATTCATACAGTACTCCTACTTCTTGATAGTCTCTTGATCAAGACAGTCAGCTCCGTCCACCCTTTGAATATGGAGGAAACTGGGGTACAGTGTGTAGCCAGTTGACCTAACTGTTGGTTGCACCAATTTTGCTTAAAATGCATAGGACAGATTTAGTTTTCAAGTTTATTATTTTAAAACATCTGGTTTATTTAACTGGTAAAACTAGAAAACAGCCTGCAATACATATGCAGCTTAAGAATCATTACATCTTGTAAATTATGGCATGACAAACCAAATACAGGTAAATGCAATTGCATTATAGACTTGTGAGAGGCAGACTGAGAGTAAAAACAGACATGACTTTGGCCTGCTGTGGCCTGGGCCCTGCTGTAAACATGTACCATCAGAAGTTGGCCTGAGATTGCCCCAGGGAGTGTTGGCAGCTAGCCCAGGCTCTGACCTCTGCAAAACTCCAAGGTCAGAGCCTGGGCTAACGGCCGCTCATGCAGGCCAAAGTGGGCTAGCATGTCTGTTTGGGCCCGCCATATTATGGCTGGGGGCTGCCATGGCCAGTTGCCATGGCTCCCCATCATTGGCTGCCATGACCGTCCATCACAGCAAGGCGCTGGGAGTAGGGCACGGGTAAGGCTGACTGCCTGTACGTTTGTTGTGCTCCCAGCCCTACCTGGGCTCTGCAGGTGGTGGGACGACTCCCTGGCTGCAGGTACGTCAGTTCAGTGCCCCGAACCGGGCTGTGTTGCCCATACATTTCCACTCCAGGATGGCCAAGGGAGCAGTTCCACTGGACGCACATCTGTTATTACCCTGGGTGAGAATTAATACCGTGTTCTTTTGGCATTGAACAATGATTACATAATCAATGTGTTACTCTGTGTGCTGAAAGCAGTTTCCATTTAACAACGGAAATTAATGAATTTGAAATGTCTGTCAGTGACGTAGGAGTACTCATGATTCATGGTCCACTCATTAAAAATACATCAAAGGAAAATATTACGACTGGTCTAATCACCTTAAGAATTCTTCTATTACAAACATCCTATTCTCCTATAAACATACAAAGTAGAAGCAACCTTGATTGTATCTCCCAGCCCATCTATTTTAAGAATCTGTTTATTGTACTTTCCTTCACTATTAATAGTAGAAACAGATGATGTGCCAATAATATGCTGCTCTTCTTCATGAACTGCAATCATAGGAATGTTCTCTCCAATCTCCCTTTTCAGCTCTACGGATGTCATTGTTGTCATGCTCCTCTTTTGATCCATCATTGTCTTGCACTCAGCTTTTTCAGGATGACAAACAGCCATTCCTGTTCTCTCTTTGTGCTGTCTTAAGAGTCTAAATTTGAACAAAAAGAACTTCTGAAAGAATACTTGAACATTAATTCAAATAAGAAAAAAGAATAACTGACTATGGAAAATCTCTTATGTAATGTTTCCTATTTAAAATTAAGATACAAGATTTTTTGTGCAGGAAATTGACAGCTTATTTTATATTAGGCAAAAATTCAGTTTGGAAAAATATACTGGAAAACAAGAATCAGGAAGAAAAACACACTGAATTTATACTGAGAATATTCTCACTTATCGAAGTACAAACTTACTGTTGGATGACAGAATACTAAAGTTGGAAAATGAGTTGAAAGAAAGAGCCCTCTGAGGAAATCACACATTTTCCAGGGGCACTTTCTTCTCAGGTGCCCTCTGAGGCCTACTATCCCATCATACTGACATGGGGTGTTGACAGATGTGATGATAGCACCGATTTCCATGCTTTCTCAAGCATGCAAATCTGTGCTGTCATCATGGCTGAATGCAGTCACCAGATTTTGGACCAGGCCGGAACCCGGGTTTGCATGGGCTGGAACCCAGGTTTGCAAACAGCTGCATTCCCAAGGAACAGCCTGGGTTAAGTGCTGCCACGGCCTGTGCAACAAATGCTAGACCAGGGTAAAGCGGACCATCATATTTGATGACCCCCTTACTCTTACCCTGGTCTGGGTCTGCAGCACTTCTGGGCAGCCATAATGGCCTCATAGGCCTCCGTGGCCACTGTCAGAGAGGGAGGCAGGCTGCTCCGAGCAGCACAAGGGCAGAGCCATGCACACTGCCCCACCCTCTCCCGGGCCACCATCACTCTTTTTTAGTGCCTTGGCTGAATCCTGCCCGGCGTGAGGCACTCAGGGCAGGATTAAAGTGTGACAGTGTCTGAATACACTCATGGACTAGTTTCAAGCAAAATGGGTCCCCACTAGCAACATGCCTCCCCTCTCTTTTCCCACACTTCTTTCCCGAGCCATGTTCATTGCATAGGCTGCATGGGAAGGGGCAACAAAGAAGCTGCTAGATCAGTGGAATCCCACTTTACTGAGATGATCCTCCCAAGAATGACTCTGCTGGCAATACAGTACAAAAAGGTCCTAATACATTGGTTGAAAACAAGTAACACAGTAGCCCATGAGTCACCTGCTCATCAGTTTGGTGGCTGCCAGATGGTTGCCCACGTCCGCCTCAGGGCAGGTGGGTGGTTGTATTGAACATGTCATCTGGAGAAGGTTAGTGATGCGGTGCAGGCTAAGGCTTGCCCGGTCGAGCTAATCCAGGCTGATGCGCACCTATTATTGATGGCTGATGTCCATCTATTAGGCCCCGCCCAGGTCTGAAGATCAGCCCCAGCGGAGCACGCTTACCTCGGCCGTCAAACAGCTAACCGGGGATGCCTGGAGGAGCAGGCTCACCCTGGCTGCCAAACAGCTGATTGGAGGAGGGAGGGCTGGAGGAGCATGACCAGGCTGACCGCCAAACAACTGATTGGGGCGGGGCTGGGCAGGCTGGAGGAGCATACTTACCCCGGCCACCAAACAGCTAATCAGGGAGTCTAGAGGGGCATGCTCACCTGACCTGCCAAAAAGCTGATGGGTGGTGGTGGTGGTGGATCGGTGTATTCCTCTGGGCCCTGCATCAGCTTTTTAGCAGCCCAGGTGAGTGTAGTCCTCCATACCTCCCCCCAATCAGATGTTTGGTGGCAACTTCTTCTAGAGGCCTGATCCTGTTGTGCAGCAGAGGTCTGGAGACCTGCCCCATGTGTATGGCTCCTAAGCCGACCTGTGGCATGGAGGGACTTGTGGCGGCAGTCTGCCCCCATCTGGATTCCCCAGGGGGGAGGGGTTGCTAGTTTGAACTGCCCTCCCTGCCAACCCAAGGTGTGGCGGTTGTGGTGGCTCTCCCTAGGGCAGCCAGGGGATCTGGCTTGCCACATCTCACTTGTTTTTCACCCACTGCAAAGTCTAGGTTATAACGTTTTCAAAACATTCACATTTGGTCCCTAAAGCTTTCTAGAGAATGTATTACTAATGCCCCCAAAATTCCTCACTACTGCTATGAACAGTTCCTGCCCACCAACAAAAACATAAGTTTGTATGAGTTGAAAGAGAAATGCTTTCTTCCTCCTCCATACGAAACTAGAAAAAAGAAACACCAGTAATCGGCAAAACTTTATAAGCCTTGGCCTTGTTTCTCTCCCCTCTCCCTCCCCCCTTCTTCTCCTGCTTCTCTCCTATCCTTCTTCTCTCCAGTTTCCCTCTCTGGATGAAATAACCTCTCTCTCTCTTCATCCAAACGCATCCAGACCCTATCCCCTTTTGCCTCCTAACTGGTAATGCTCCCACCATTGCACCTTCTACTGCACATCATCAATTCCGCCCTCTCTACTGTCTCCGACTCCTTTCCCTTTGCTTTTAAACATGCCACCGTTTCCCCCGTTCTAATCCCACTCTTACCCTTTCCACCCTCTTCAATTATTGTACTCTCTCACTCCTCCCCTTTGCTTCCCAGCTCCTGAAACTGTCTATACCTGCTGTCTTGACTGCCTCTCTTCCAATTCCTTCCTCAACCCCCTTCAATCTGACTCCTGTCCTTTCCATTCAAAGATGGAGACAAAGTAGTTTGAATTATATCTTTTATTGGACCAACTATTGTTGGTGTAAATGTGCAAGCTTTCAGACCTCACAATATAGGTGGGACTATCAGTATCGGATTAATCCGATAATTGTTGGTATAGGTATATCGGTTTTTTAACATTGCCGAGGTTTCTCTCGCATTTTTAACATCAACCCATTTAATAATGGTCACAGTGTTAAAGATCCGAGAAAATCTGCAATGTTAAAAAAATGATATACCTATAAATTCAATATCGTATTAATCCGATACCAATAAAACCGGTAACCAATAATTCCCCTGGAGTCCCCCCCTACCTCACAAGGTCCTTCCTCAGGCAAGTAGGAGTCAGAACTGAAGATTTGAGCAAAGTACAGTGGTTCTATATCATGTAACAGAAGAGGGTTGGGGGGAGAGAAGGCATAGGGAAGGGGTGTGATATATCAGGGAGACACAAGTGACAGGTAAAACAAAGTGGGTGATAAATGAAGCATAGTAACAAAAGGTGAGAACAGGGGGAGATAAGCAATACAAAGGGGAAGAGTGCGAAGGGAGAGTGGGGTACACTAGAAGATACAGGAAGGTAGTGAGTAGATAACCACTAGTAATAAAGCGTGAGTAGAGCTGAAGAGAAGCAAAAGTACAGGGGTGGGTGGGCTGGTGGTATAATAGACAATGGCAACAGAAGGCGGGAGGAAAGTTGAGAGACTGGAGAAGGGGAAAAAACTGGAGAGGGGTGTGGTGCAAAGGGAAGGGAGAATGTAAAAGAAGGTTATAGAAATAGATACAGATATGGATTAATAAAATACAGTAATGGCTAGTGCAAAACAAAAATGGTACATAGAAGTAATGAAAGATTATGTTAGATGAGTTACAGCAGAAGGTGCAATGGTGGGAGCATTACCAGTTAGAAGACGAGAGGGGGATAGGTCTGGATGGGGTTAGTAACATAATCCTTCATTACTGCTGTGTACCATTTTCACAAAAGTGTCCTCCCACTAGACAGGCTCCCAGTCTTAGGGCATTAATGTATGCAAGATCTAGCAATATCAGGTTCAAAACAACCAAGCACAGCTTTCTCCAAGACAGTCTTGCCCTTCAGCAGAGGTTTTATTTCCCAGTTCCTAAGCAGGCACCTTGTCTGTCTGCCAGATCCTCCTCCTTCTCAGAAGCTTCTGCCACCATTTTATCCCCCTCTAGTGACCATCCTGCCTAAAACTTTCCTTAAAGGAGCAGTTTATTCCATTATAGGTACCACCTCCACTTTATTTATTTTTTTAAAGATTTATTATTACGAGTACAACATAAATTTTACATACTTATATTTCAAATCCATTTTTTCTTCTTTTGCTGTTACTTTGTGTTTTCTTCCTGTGCCTGGTCTGTAAACTGCTGTGCGGAGAAAAGCTGGGCTTTTCTCTGCTGAAGATGACTGGGGAAAGAAAAGACAGTAAGAATACATTAATTTTAATATGCCAAGATGATCATTAAATAATGTCTGAAAGCAACTGGGGAAATCACTTCAGTAGTATGGATGAGATTTTAAAACTGCTCACTATTGGCCTGGCTATATTCACACTGTCAAGTGTCAACTGATGAGCTTTTTTGAAAAACCCACACCTCATTCTCACTTTCATTCACATTAATTTGTGTGTGTTTTAGGTTGATTGAGAAATACAGCTGAGGTCCACTTCATAAACTAAACTGGAACCTTGCTTATAAAAATGTAAGAGGCCAGCTGAATAGTTAGCCCATTCCTTATATTGGTTGCAGTTGTAATGTTTAAATGGTCTCTAAGGATAAAACCAGACATGATGGTGGCTCACTTTGGCCTGCGAGCTACCAGCATGTCTGTTTTGGTGCTGCCAGATGTTAGCCTGGGAATGCCCTGGGGCGGGTTGGCAGCTAAACAGAGCTGCGTCCTCAGAAAATTGCTGAGGACACAGCCTGGCCCAAGGTCTGCCAGCACAGACCAACACATCTGTGCTGCCCCGCCATACCCGTCGCAGGTCAGGGACCACCATGGCTTGCCGCCATGGTTATCTGTTATTGGCCACCATGACTATCCATTATGGTGGGAGGCGGGGTGCTGGGAGCAAAACACAGGTGAGGCTGGCTGCCCACACATTTGTTGAATTTCGGATGGCTCTCCAGCGATGCGCAGATTTGTTCGGTGCCCCAACCTGGCCTGTGTAGGCTGTGGTTCCTCTCCCAGGTCGGGCTGAGGAGCAACGGCACCACCCGCACATCTATTTTTACCCTAAAACAACTTATTACTGTGTCTTACATAGGGTTGCCATATATGCAAATGTTTAGAGGACACTTATGAGAAATACAGGTTGCAGGGCTGCATTGGAACTGGGTGTGGCTTGGAGTCAATGCAGCCCTGCAACCTGTATTTCTCATAAGAGTCCTCTAAAAATCTGCATATATGGCAACCCTAGTCTTAGATTGCTTACTGGATCACACACAAGGTGAAACCAGACCTCACAACCCCCCAGGTCTCAAGAGGGGCAGGCCTGGGGACAGAACTAGGGCAGAGAAGGGGGATGAGGTCTGCCCCTCCTTTCCTTCTCCTTGCAGAAAGCTATGGCCCTGGACCTGTGGGCCCTTCCTGAGAGGCCCACCTCTCCCACTACTGGCCACGGTGAATCATGTCCTGCAGCAGCTTTTGTGGAGGTGGAGTGGCAGATTTCCTCTCCCAGCCCCCATGGTGGACACATGCTGCAGTGCCATGGGCCCTGGGTGGGACCCGTGGGGTGGTGACATGGTCAGCAGGGGGAATGGGAGTTGTCACTGCCCTGACAATCCCCTCTGGGGGCACTTCTAAGCCAGAGGCATGGCTTTTCTCCTTGCTCCCGAGTCCTATTGACTCCTTTGGGGTAGCTTATGTGTGCTGCTACTTGTGAGCGCCTTTGTGTGGATTGCAGTCACTGAATCATAGTCTTAAATTGTATGAAGAAAAAACAACCCATATAGGAAGATTGGGCACCGCCTTTTGCTATCTAGGCTCAGTATTTCCAGTTTCTTATTAATTTTAGTATGCTAGAAATAGTGAATGATATTGCTCATTTACTAGATAATTAATTTTTCGCACGATTGGTGTCAAGCTACATTAGGATGGTAATTGGAATAAAAGTCACCAGGTAGATCATCACTATTTTTTCAGAAGACTTACAAAGATTCTGCTGTCACCAATATGCCATCATGAATAAATGAATGTTATTTACAATATGAACTAAAATATAGCATGTATATATAATATTGAATCCAACAGGATTCAATATTATATATACATAATATTGAGAGCTGATAAGAGCTCTCAATAATATTAAGAGCTGATAAGTTTCAAAACTGCAGCCCAAGTCATTCCATTAATGTAATGTCATTACAGTTAACAAGACATTAACAATTTACAAGCATCAACTTCTACTCCATTTAAAAAGAGGGGGGGGAAATGAATTTCTCACCAGCGGACTGGTGGCTCTCTCAACTTGTTCATGTATAGTATACTTTCCTTCTACGATATGCGATACATCTGTGTTCTCTGGTCCCCACTGGAGACGAGACAAAAGTTTTGTTTTGGGAACTCTGCTCTTCTTGCCCATCTGGAATGGGCATCTTTGGTCCTAATGATGAAAATGTTATGGGAACAAATGACTGAACAGCAATTATGCTTTCTTTATACTTTCATGATGAGCATTTCTAGTACTTACAAAAGCAAAGTGATATATTGTCAGAGTCCAGATGTTTGGCCTTTTTTATACGGGCTGCGGGTGTGGGGGGGGTTGGTGTGCAGGGGAACCAGTGCACACGGGCACACACCAATCCCCCATGCATCCTCACTCATGGAGCAATTGCCATTTTGGCCAATTGCTCTGTGAGTGGGTGATGGGTGGGTGTGGGTGTGCATGAGTGTTTCACGGGAGTGCATACACATACACACACACACACACACACACCGTGGGATTTACACGGGCAGCACCCACTCAGAGGAGCTGCATGGGCATGAGTGGACCCGTCTTGTGTAAAAAAACAGTTTTCCTAACCTTAACAATTAGGAATGACTCACGTGGATTTTTTTTGTTTTCTAAAAGATGGAACTGACAGCTCACTTCTTACAATAACTAAAAACTACATTTCTAGCAGCTGTCAAGCCTTTTACTGAAATGTATACAATTTTACAGAAAAGTAGAAAAAAATTAATTGCTTCATATTTCTTTATTAGTAATTTCTCCCAAGATAAATCAGCACAAAGTAAATCCATTAATCATAATTTAAATAGGAGTAAAATCAGAACACTTTTTAACAGAAAAATTAAAGGAAAATCATATTTTATGATAAAAGCCCAAAGGAAATAAGGAAAGTATTATCCAGGCACGGGA
The DNA here is from genome assembly GCA_003113815.1 of Sphenodon punctatus. Lineage (NCBI taxonomy): Eukaryota > Metazoa > Chordata > Lepidosauria > Sphenodontia > Sphenodontidae > Sphenodon > Sphenodon punctatus. The sequence goes on along the minus strand of QEPC01009472.1, from coordinate 20,272,421 downwards.
GTGCCTAGATAGTTAACACATTCCATTATAAAGCCCAAACATTCTATTTCTTATAAAACAGAGATAATGTATACTGTCATTGTGAACGTTTGCATGGAGAGTTGCTTCGGTGAGAGGTTTAATCTGCTTAAATTTCAGAGAAATTGGATTTGAAATGGCTGAGATCCAACAGCTGAAAAGTTGGAGGTTGAAAAGCAGGGTTTTTTCTTTTTTTGCAACCGTCTCAATCTGCCTACTTGCGAGATTGCCTCACTCCCCAGGTTCTGGACCGACCCCTGCAGCAAGCCAGGGGCGCCATGTTGGAGGTCCCCCAGGTTTCCAGGGGGGGGGGCACGCAGAATGGGGTGTTCTCAGTGGCCACGCCGCGCCTCTGGAATTTCCTACCAGTGGGGGCCCATCTGGCCCCAGACCTCCCAGCCTTTTGTAGAAACTATAAGACCTGGCTGTTCCATCAGGCATTTGGTGAGGGAGAGGGGTAATGGGTGGTAGGGGGTGGGGTGAGTGGTGAAGGTGGGTGGGTGTGGTTTTTTTCCTTTCTTCTTTTTATTATTGTGTTTATTGAGGGATGATGTTTTTAATGTGTTGTAATATTATTGTTTTATTGATGTTGTTAGCCACTCCAAGCTGCCTGTGGCAGGAGGTGGCAGGGTATAAATTCTTAAAATAAATAAATAAATAAATTTGACCAGCCTGGCAGTTTTTTAGTTATGGTTCAGGACTTGAAATCATTTTAGAAGATTCAAGCCTGTGGGCTAGGGGTGCCTTGGCTTTGTTTGGTTTTTTTAAACTGCCCATTACTTTTAAAATTATTAATGTTTAAATTCCCATTGTAGTCTATGGGAGAATGCAAAGCTGCACTTATGTTTCCTAGCATAGCCTGATGGGACTACATTTCCCAGCATGCCACACTAGGAAACATGGCAGCCCTCAGAATCCACATGTGTGCAGCAGCCCTGGGCCTTTAAATAGTGGCAAAGATGGCAACAGGTGAGTGGGCGGGGGGGGTAAGTGTGCCCATGTGTGTGTCTCCCCGTGTGTGTCTCCCCTTCTCTCTGTCCCTTTCTCTGTGCATGTCCCCTTGTGTGTGTGTGTGTGTGCACCCACCTCTCTCTCTCTCTGGGTTTCTACCACTTCTCTGTGTGTGTCCTTCTTCTTTCTCTCTCTGTCCCCTTCCCTCAGTGTCTGTGTGGGGGGAGTGTGTGTGTGTCCGTCCCCTTCTGTGTGTGTGTCTGTGTCCCCACCCCCTCTTTGAGTGTCCATAAGTGTGCGTGTGAGTCCAGTGTGGGTGTGTGTGTGTGTCCATGTCCTCCCGATGTGTGTCCCCGTGTCTGTGTATTTGTCTCCCCCTTGTGTGTCCCCGTGTGTCTGTGGCCATATCTCCCTCTGTGTGTGTTTGTGTGTCTGTGTCCCCGTTTGTCTCCCGCCCTGTGTGTGTCCCTGTATGTGTCCCCCCCCCCGTATGTGTTCCGCCCTCTGTATGTGTGTATGTGTGTGTCCCTGTGTGTGTGGGTGTCCCCGTGGCCCATAGAGGCCCGAAACCAGTACTCTGCAGAGGGGCCACATGCAGCAGCAGCCATGCCCACCCTATGTGCCAGCAGCCCCCTGGTCACCGACCCCAGGTGGAAGCATTCGACAGTAGGGATGGGCTGCCAAGCCCTCCACAAGCTGCCAACCTGGAAATCCAATGTCAGCACTGTTGAGGGTTGCAGCAGGGTACACCACACAGCCCACGGCCAAGGAGAATGGTAAGGAAGAAGCACAGGAAACCAAACAAGTGAGTAATGGAAATTATACTGTTTAATCACAGTGCCTGCACATACAAACTGACTGGGTGAGGGTAAGGCCAGTGGAAGGTTGCACTCAGTTCCCTGCCTGCAGTCTAGCAATATGGCAGCACAGGGCATCCCTAGTCTCACTGGAGATTCGTCTCTGGACACCACCCTGGGCGAGCTGGTATAGGGGTACAGGTGGCAGCGGATAGTCCAGGACAGCCCTGCAAGTCTCACAAATATTGTGGAAAATACAAGCGGCAAAAACAAGCATGGAGGTCCTGGTCAGGTTGAACTGATTCCTATTGCAGATTAGGCGCCAGCGCGTTTTCAGCACCCCGAAAGCCCAGTCCACAACACAATGTGCAGAGCACAGCCACTTACTGAACAGGATCCACGCGGGTGTTCTGGCGATGGGGTAAGACTTCATGAGCCACTGTGTCAGTGGATATGCCGAATCCTCAATGACCACAATGGGTATTTTCAGATGTTATGTGGTCAATGTCAACCACAGTCAATTCCCTGTGGTGGCTTGGACCACGTAACGTCTGTTGGGGGGAACGGATGTTCCCCCCCAGATGTTACCACACTGGGGAATCACATT
>QEPC01009472.1:20223256-20238109 GCA_003113815.1 Sphenodon punctatus | reverse complement strand
TGAGGGGAGAAAGGTGAGACCGGGGAAGGCCAGTGAGAAGGAGGTTACAGTAATCGAGGCGAGAGATGACCAGAGCATGAACAAGAGTTTTGGCAGACGAGACAGAGAGAAAAGGGCGAATCTTAACAATGTTATGGAGGGAGAAGCGACAGGATTTAGCAACAGAGTCAATGTAGGGTTTTAAAAAAAGGGGTAAGTCAAAGATGAAGCCTAGGCTACGGGCTTGGAGGACAGGCAGGATGGCGACTCCATCAATAATTATTGACAGTGAGGAAGGAGAGGAAGGATGAGGGGGGAAGATAAGGAGTTCAGTATGTTCGTGTTCGGGTTTGTGTTCGAGTTCGGTCATCCAAACAGGTTGAGTTCGGGCCGAACACCGAACTTCCAAACCGCGTTCACCCATCCCTAGTAAGTCTTTATAAAACTGTCTATCAGATTGCAGCAGATCTAGATACAACATCTGATTTTCAGCCAACATCTCTAGCTCTTCTGCCATCATATTTTGAATTGTCCCTAGAAGGGTATCAACACGCTTCCCTGCCTCACTGACCATGTGTTCAGCAATGTCGTTGTCGTCCCTCCTTTGCCTTCTCCTCTGACAGAATTGTCTGGACTCTGGATTGTTCTGCTCCCGTAGCAGGTGCAGGTGCCTGAGAACTATTATGAGGGTGTTCAACAACATTTCTTTGAGCATCAACCTGAGGTTGATCCTCTAACTCCTCTTCTGAGTTATGAAGGCTCTGGTTTCCTCTGTCTCCCAAGGCCAGCCCCTCACCTTACCAGGTTTCCCAGCACATCTTCTGCTGCACGCTGACCCTTTTGATCTTCCTGCCATTGTGGAGAGTTCTGTTGCTGAATTTTATCTGATTACTGTTTCTGAGGTAGTCAACCATTTGCCGCTCAGAAAAAAAGGCACGTCAAACACAGCAGTAGCTACTTCCAGGTACACTCCCAGAAACCCTTCATCATACCTTGTGATGCACTCTAATCAGTCATGTGACCGGATGTATGTGCCAACACATTGCACTACATGTTTATATGCAAGGAGGAAAGGGTGTTCATCATCAACTCCGGAAAGGAACCCGCAAAAAAATGGTGAGTAAAAACTGTGTTCTCTGGGTGTCCATTAGGTGTTCACATCCGTGTTGAAAATGTTGCGCTGTACACAAATAACACCGGTATAGTGCTGACTGCGTGTTTGCTTCCCCCAACACCCTTCCCCCATTGCATGTAAAAGTGGCCATAGAGACCCCATTATTGATGGTGTCCAGCCGCCTTTGGTCACTCAGATTTGGTGCTTTGGGGTGCTCTTGGATCCATTGCTCCACCTGGATTGCCAGGTTGCAGCAAAGGCCAGGAATGCTTTTCACCAATTACATCTGGTGAGAAGGCTGCAGCCTTTGTTATCGGATTTGGATTTAGCCACTGTTGTCTATGCCTTTGTAACCTCAAGGCTATGCTCTGCAATGCAGTCTGCATGAGGATGCCCTTGATGACTGTTTGGAAGCTTCACTTGGTGCAGAATGCAGTGGCCCATCTTCTGACTGGGGTGCATTGCTGGGTGCACATTACACTAGTGCTCCAGCAGCTGAGCTGGCTACCAATAGCTTTCCAGGCACAATTCAAGGTGATGATTTTGACCTATAAAGCCCTAATCAACTTGGACCCCAGGTATCTGAAAGACCGCCTCCTTCCTCTTGTCCTATTGCAGTCTCTGAGGTCAGCTGGGAGCATCCTCTCTGCAAGTACAGCTAAGGCACATAGAAACGCCTTCTCTGTGGCTGCTCCACATTTATAGAACTCCCTCCCACCTCCCTTTGGAAGTTTGTTTAAGTCCGAGCCTGTTCATCTTTACTAAATGTTGTAAGACCTTTTTATTTGGCCAGGTGTTGGCAGGCAGGGATAAGGGTGTGTGGTTAGGGGACTTTTAGATGTTTTTATTGACAGAAAGTCACCCTGAGCCTTGATGGGAAGGGCAGCATATACATTTAAATAAATAAATATAGATGAGGAGAAACTTTATTTATTTATTTATTTATTTATTTGTATTTCAATGATTTATACCCCGCACCCTCCTGTAACCAGCTCGGGGCGGCTTCCAACAATTCCAGTTCAAAAATACATAAATACATTATAAAAACAGTTTAAAACAATCAACAATAATTAAAACAGGGCACGAAGGTTAAAACAATAAAACAGGGTGGGGGGGGGAACCATAGCCCTAGCCCACCCCCCACCCCCTTAACTTAATGTTAAGATTCTTAAACTTGGAAAGGAGATGAATGAGGTCTATAAAATCATGAATGGTGCAGAGAAAATTAATAGGGAGTTGTTATCTACCTTTTCTCTCATAATACAAGAACAAGAGAACAACCATCTCTTTCCTTCTCCCATGCCCCCTGACCTCATGTTTAAAAAAATTAGGGGTCATGACCCTCTTGGGGACTAAGTTGTGCCAGGACTGAAGCTTTAATTATTCCAAACTACTTCTGATTTCTCTTGAACCCCAGCAGTAAATGTAACCACAGACGAACTGTGCTGACCTGTACTGTACTCTTAAAGTTTGTCTTTATTTTTAGACCCTGATCTCGGTGGAGCAGTGCAGATGCAGTACAGAAGGTGTGACCCAGGGAGTAGCAAGGACCTTTTGCCATCCCAAGGGTAGGGATGGACGAACAGAACGCGGTTCAGATGTTCAAATGTTCGGTCGTTCGGTTCGAAACCTGAGTTCGGGTTCGATGGTTCGGTTCAGCCGAGTTCGGTTTGGCTGAACTTGGCCGAACAGTCAAAAATAGCGAAATCAAATTCAAAATCGAAACCGAAACAAAACTGAAACTGAAACCTGGTTTTCAGCCCTGGAAAGACGTTTTTCCTGCCTCCGAACTCATCCGAACTCATCCAAACATGACTGAACTGTTCAGTCATTTGAGAGTTCAGTTCGGATGTTCAGTTCGGATGTCCGAACAGACCAAGTTCGGTCCGAACTCCGAACACCTGAACCGCGTTCGCCCATCCCTACCCAAGGGCCACTTTAAAAAAAAATCATACCAGTTCCTAGAGCAACATAGAAGTTAGGGGCAGAGGCCACTCAGTGTAGAGGAAGGAAGAGGACAGTCCAGATCATGGACTGATGCCATGGATCCATCCTATCCATGAGTACATGCCCTCGTCTCTGCTCCCTTTCCCTGAGCTCACTCATTCAGTGCTGGGGATAGGAGCTGGTTTCAGGGGCCAGATCCAGGAACTAGAAAGAGGCCAAATAAATACTACCTGCAGGCTACATTTGGCCCCTTGCCCTGAGGTTCCACATCCTTGGTGTTTAAACTGATTTGGATTGGTGATGATTTTATAAACTTGCAAAGTCACCTGCATCATTAATTCTTCAGACTGAACCTGAATCAACTCCAGCAAGACAGAACAGATGCATGTATCTTTAACTCTGTATACGTACCTACTTGTTCTTTCTTCACTGTCTGAAGTTGGATATCTTGTCTATTTTTAATCAGGCAGTTAGCAAGTTTTGTGGCTGTTAATTTTTTCTTTAGACACTTGTTTGCTTTGAACACTTTGCCTTCACATTGACATTTCTACATATAAATTAAATGTTTCAGTGTGCTTTTTAAATATAATATACCTTTGATACCACTGCTTGTTATCTGCTAAGCATTCGGTATCTTTTCAGTCTTCTCTTCAATTACTTTTAATTTAAAAGCAGATATCATCTCAGGTGGTGATTGCAGTCTCCTAGCAACACTAGACTGACCCCTGCCTTCTCAAACATAGGAATGGGATCTATTGTAAATATCATGCCACCAGTTTATGAACTAGGGATGTGAGAACGTGGTTCAGAAGTTTGGTCGACTGGACCAAACCCGAACAGTTTGGTCGACCGAACCGAACTCAAATTTTACGAACTGTTTGGTTGAATCCAAACCAGTTCGGAAGGCCAAAAAAACCAGTTTTGAATGTACAAACTCAGTTCAGAAGTTCAGAATTCAACTGAACTCGAATAGTTCGGAATTCGACCGAACTCGAATAGTTCGGTCGACTGAACCAAACTTTTGAACTGAACTCGATTTTCGAACCGAACCGAATTTCCAAACTCGGTTCTGTTCGCACATCCCTATTATAAACTTAACTGAAAGGACACATTTGTTCAGTTTATTACTATATATCAGTTTGATTTCCTATGAAAAGGGCTTTTTAGAGTAGTTATGCAATCTTTCGTTATTGTATCTTGTATACAAAAAAATTAGCAACACATTCCACCACCACCATCCCTTTTTACATAGGTTCAGAAAAGGAAAGTGTTGTTGGTAATCTTGTGATTAGTAAGTTGTTTTTCAACCTAAAAACTCATCTTCTGTGAGGCAGTTTCATCTTGCTCTGTTCCTCTGAAACCACCAATAAGGTGAGAATTCACTTCTTACTAATGAAATCCATATTTCATGGCAGTTGGTCTCTCAGTTGACTAGACATTTTCTAAAAGTGGTCCATCCCTTTCTGAAACATAAATTACTGGCTGTTGCTAAAAGGAACATAACAAATTTACTGGACTGGTGATCTGATCTGTTTTGACGTACCCATGTTTCAAAGTGCTAGGTAGAACAAGAAGTAGAAGAGTCTTGTGTATTTTCATTCTGGGACCAGTGTGGTCCTGTCCATCTTCAGAACTGCTTGCTCCCCTTTGGGCATACATTTCATCTCAAGAAAGGTACCTACAGCATTTACACTGGTAGTGAGCATCTCTGTGCTGAAGCCCACTCCTAAACAGATTCAGACAGAGTTGCTCTTGTAGTTACTGTATTGGCCTGTGGGCTACAGCTGAGTTTCATCCAGTTTTATGGTGAAATTTCCTACCCCTGGGGCACATCTCATGCAATAACTTAGAAATTTGTGGTCCTCTGACTTTGTCCTTTTAGGACAATGTCACCGGCATCCTCAGTACACAGTATCTCCAAAGGACAGTCAGTTACCATAAACCATTAGTTTTTTGTGGATGAAAAACCACCCAGGGTAACATTGTACCCCAGGAGCAAATGGATTTTCCCATATGGGGTACAAAGTTACTCCAAGCTAACCTTGCCAATAAGACACACTCTTATCTCAGGTTTCTGTGAGGGTTGCTGCTTTTTTTTTTTTTTTTGCATGGGATGGGGTGTATGTATGTGTATTTTGGCACATACTGACTTCTGCTGTTATATTAAATGAAAATTGATTGGGGTGCATGTGTACCCCAAAGGGGTACAAAGTTACCCCAAGATAATGTCAACCCCCCCCTGTGAAACTGGTTAAACAGAAGGGCTGCATAACATAAGAGGGGAACGTAGTCTTATGACTAAAGCCTAGGGCTAGGAGTCAGAAGATTTAGACTATATTGTCAGCTTTCTCACTTAGACTTCATGAGCCAGACGTTTGTGGCAGGGTGCTGTGGATAAGCTGTTTCAGGTTCAGGCCCAACACTCACCAGCACTGCTCTACTAATACCTATGGCCAATCAGGAAGCTGTTCCTTGGAGTCTGTAATAATAAGTCATGGTTAGGAATCAAGGCTGGGGCACAAAGAGACATGGCAGGATCAAGACTGGGTGTGTTGGTGCATAATTGGGTCTCAAGGGGTCCAAGGGTCAGTTCATTGAGGTGGGGGACTAGCACTTGGATAAAGCAGGTGGGGCAATGGAGTACTATAGAACAACAGGACATTTAAATGAAGCTTTTCAATCCTTTATTCAAAGTTTCATTGCATTATTATTTAAGCTACATTTTTTCTGCAATAGTTCTAAGTGACATATTAATCTTCCTGTGACTCCTTAACATTCAGAATTTCTCCCTTCTCAATAATTATGAATTGTGAATAAAAACAACCATCATCCATAATCTTATTCAGGATGGCCGATTACCTCATATACATTACCAAGACCTGGATAGATTAGTCTTCTGGGCCTGTATTGGTATACAGGTATACGGGTGCAGCATTAGCGTAGGATTGGTGGCGACCCGCAGTCTGCCCATGTGGCGCCCCTCCCCCACACCATAGAGTTGCAGGAAAATCGTCCGACGCTCTAGCCTGCCACCTGCACCTCTATAATATTGCCCAGGGCAAACACTGGCAGACTGCGGAGCTGCAGCGGGTGTCCACTGAGCAGACAGACCGCTGAGCAGACAGACCGCAGCTCCACCTTAGACCGGCGCCCCGGGTTTGGGTGGCCCGCTCCTCTGGTGGTGCTCCTGGATGTTCCACCTGTACATCTGGTGGCCCACCTTTAGGGGACAAGTCACCTGGAGGTGAGGCAGAGCAGAATTTGGGCTGTCATCCATCTGTATACACCCAATGTCTTGAGTGATTTCAACATACTCACAGAGGCTGGCCTTTTGGGGCAGAGCAGGAGTTCATGGCTGCCACAACAACCATGGGCCTATTCCAGATACTATCTGGCCTGAAACATGAGACTGCATACACATTGGATCTTTTGTTCAGCAATGGCCTGGAAACAGGGAGTCCGATTATTAGGGGTTTTGTTATGAAACCGTTGTCATGGTCATATCATCACCTTCTGAGGGTCAAGATCCCTGCCCTTTTTTGCCCCCGTCGGGGTGGTGGACTGGTTAAGATAGTCCACCCCTGAAGACTAATCAATCTAATAGGATTCCAGAATCCTCTGGGGGATTTACCTGCTGACCTTTACGGCCTGTCTGTTGATGCCCTGGTTGATTTGTGGTATGCTATGTCGACCCGGGCTATCAACACAGTGGCACCCAGGCATCCGTTTCCTTCTCTATGGCAGTGTGGGTCTCTTTGGTATATGGAGGACCTGCAGCTGCTAAAGCGTAAAGGTAGACAGTTAGAGCATAGGTGGCTCTCAACTCATGCCAAAACTGACCAACTGCAGCATAGACTATTTTTGAAGAGCTATGCCATAGCATCAGCAGCAAAGAAAAGCTTTTTCACTGCTGCTATAGTCTATAAAGGAATGTCCAACAGAGCTCTTCCGGGTGGTGAATACCTTATTGAATCTTGACTGCCAGCACCTGGAGTTAGAGTCACTAGCTGCCCGCTGTGACAAGTGTGCTACTAACTTTGTAGATAAAGTCGTTGGTCTTTGGCTTGACTTGGGCACTGATACTCAGAGTGCAGAGTCACGAGATTAGGGTTGGGGAGGCCTGGTCTTGTCCAATTTGCTTGTATTGGCTTGAATTGGCCTTGCTTACTTATGCAGATGCTGTGCTTGGAGTGGTGCACAATGCAATAGGATTCCTTGACCCATGTCAGTTGGGTTTCTGTCCTGGGCATGGCACAGAGACTGTGCTTGTGGTCTTGGTTGATGATCTCCACTTGGAAATTGATAGGAAAAACTGTACCCTAATGATTTTGTTAGATCTTTGAGCAGACTTTGATACAGCTGAACATGGGGTATTAGTGACATGACTGAGGGATGTGGCGCGGGGATGTGGCACTGCTCTTTCTTTACATTTATTTATTTATTTATTTACATTTATTGGCCGCCTCCTCATGCCTACGGCATCTTGGGGTGGCTCACAACAACTAATACAATAATAAAATACAAAAAACAACAATATAAATATTTAAAACTACCCCCCCAAGCATTCCCCCTCCCTCCCCTCCCCTGCCCTCCCACCCTCCCCTCCGAAGGCCTGGGCAAACAGCCAGGTCTTACAGGCTCGACGAAAAGCCATCAGACCTGGGGCCAGGCAAGCTTCCTCTGGGAGGGAGTTCCAAAGCCGTGGCCCAGCCACCGAGAATGCCCTCTCCATCGTGGCCCCCTGTTTAACACGGGGGACCTCCAGGAACACGCCCCTGGAAGACTGCAGGGGCTGCCCTGGGGTGCGGAAGGCTAGGTGGTCCCCAAGGTATGAGGGGCCCAGACCGTATAGGTCTTTATAAACCAACACCAACACCTTGAATCTGGCTCAATATGCTATAGGCAGCCAGTGCAGAGTGCGGAGCACAGGTGTGATATGCTCCCGTCTCCTCATCCCCGTAAGGAGACAGGCCGCTGCATTCTGCACCAGCTGCTGCCTCCAAATCAGAACCAAGGGAAGCCCCACATAGAGCGCGTTGCAGTAGTCTAGCCTCAAGGTGATGAAGGCATGAATAAGAGTGACCAGGTCGGGCCCGGAGATGTATGGGCGCAGCCTCCACACCAGATACAGCTGGTGGAAGGTGGCTTTAGCCACCGCCTCCACCTGCCGATCCAGATGGAGGCCCGGACCCAACACCATCCCCCAGACTCCGAACCTGCTGGGCTATGGGAGGACAGACCACCACCCCACCAGAGGGGTCGGCACCTCCCTCGCCCTACCCACCACCATCACCTCTGTCTTATCAGGATTGAGCTTCAGTCTGCTCTGCCGCATCCAATCCGCCACAGCCTCCAAACATTGGGAAAGCAATGAAACAGCAGGACCTGGGTTGGTTGAAAATGAGAGGTACAGCTGAGTATCATCAGCATATTGGTGACAATGCATCACGAACCCTTTCGTGATCTCCCCCAGGGTCTGTATATACACATTAAACAAAAGCAGTTTCTCTCATTCCTGAATGGGAGAACCCAGAGAGTGGTGAAAGCTCATCTCCCTGGGAGCTCACTTTGTTCGGTGAGAAGGCCGCAACCTTTTTTGTCAGACTCTGATTTTACCACTATCATCCATGCCTTTGTAACCTCGAGGCTAGACTACTGCAATGTGCTCTACAATCATGAGGCTGTCCTTGATGACTGTCCAGAAGCTGCAGTTGGTGCAGAATACTGCGGCCCACCTTCTATCAGGGGTGGGTCGCCAGAAGCAAATTACACCAGAGCTCTGGAGCCTGCACTGGCTACCAAAAGCTTTCTAGGCACAAGTCATGGTGCTAGATTTGATCTATAAAGTCCTAAATAGCTTGGGCCCCAAGTTTCTGAAGGACTGCCTCTTCTCTTATGTTCTGTTGCAGCCTAGTCTGTGGTCAGCCGAGGAGACTCTCCTGCGAGTATCAACTGACCGTGAGGTTTGTACAACAAGGGCATGCAGAGAGGTGTTCTCGGGCTGCTTCACAATTATGGAATTCCCTCCCCTTGGAGATCTGCCTAAGCCCAAGCCTGCTCATCTTTTGGAAGAGATGTAAGACCTTCTTCTTTGGTCAGGCATTTGGCGGGCTGGGACAGGATTGGGTGGAGGGGTTAGGGAGAGCGTTGGAGGGTAGAGGGGCTTAGGTGTTATAAACTTTTCTTATATGTTTATTTGTGTATGTTTATATACATTTTATGTTTTTATATTTTTTATAACTTTGTATGCTGCCCTGAGCCTTTGTGGGAAAGGTGGGATAAAAAAATGAATGAATGAATCAACAGCATGTCATTGGGTGAAAAAAAAATGAGATGGGAGAGAACTGGGCCCCTGGCTGCACCAGGGAAAGCTACTGCAGCCACCACACTGTGGGCCAGCGGGCAGGCCAGTTCAAACATGTGGCACCCCCCCAGGAAATTCAAGCAGGGGCTGACATTACAAGTCCCTCCACACCACAGATTGGCCAAGGAGCTGTCCACACAGGGCTGGACTCCTGGACCCCTGCTGCACAACAGGATTGGGGCCCCAGGAGGAGCTGCCACCAAACAGCTGATTGGGGGGCTTGGAGGAATGCACTCACCTGGCCAGAGTGAGCACACTCCTCCAACCCCACCCCCCGATTAGCTGTTTGGTGGGCCAGGTAAGTGCACTCCTCTCCCCCCCCCCAATCAGCTTTTTGGTGGCAGCTCCTCCTGGGGGTTCAATCCTGTTGTGCAGCGGGGGTCCGGGAGTCCTGCCCTGTGTGGACAACCTCTTGGCGAATCTGTGGTGTGGAAGGATTTGTGATGGCAGCCCCCACGGGTAAGTACGCTTCTCTGGGCCCGATCCTCAGACCTCACCTTGTGACAGGACTCAGCAGGGACTAACAGATGAGAGGGCACATGTTAGCCTGGATTAGTCCAGCTGGGCAAGCCATAGACCATGCCACATCTTCGATCTCTGTGCGACACGTCTGGTATCAGCCAGCTGCCTACCCCGAGATAGAAGTGGGAGAACATCTGACAGCCACCAAACTGACAAGCAGGTGACTCACAGGCTACTGTGAGCTACTGTCTTGTTTGTTTTCACTCAGGGTCTCTCTCCACACTGGCAATTACAGCACGGTTCATCAGAGCCCAACAAGAGTGCTTTTAGCTTGTCTACAGTGAAAGCTGTGAAGATGAAGCAAGACATTTACTTAAGGGCTGGGCCTCTTTAACCTAGAGAAAAGAAGACCAAGAGAGAGAATGATAACAGCAGTTCAAAAAGCCGCCATAAAGAAGAAGAAGAAAAATTGTTCCCTCAGTGGCAATAGAGAACAGGAAATTTTTCTTTTCCCCCTTGGGCTGAAGGATGGTAGAATCTGGGTAAATAAGAGGAAAAACCTCCCTATTGTATGAACAGTTGGGTAATGTAATGAGTTCCTGAGAGAGGTTATGGAATCTCCTTCACTGAATGTTTTTAAGAAGAGGCTGAATAAACAGTTTCCAGGGATGGCATAAGTCTAGTTAATCCGCCCTTATTGTAGGGCTGGGACTTGATCATTCTCAAGGTGTTTACAGCCCTGTGATTCCATTATTCCTTTCCAGAGATGCTAAGCATATCTCCTTCACAGAGCTTCCTGGTCTATTGGTATGGAAGTGAAAGATAAGATTCAGGAATTGGAAATGCAATGCTAACCCTGGTGCCTACTGCAAAGTTTGCAAAGTCTTCCTTTTGTAATGTACTATCGGTGAATTTATGCTGTAGAATAATGGGTGTTTTCAAACGTTACGAGATCACAGTCAACCACAGTCAATTCCCTGTGGTGGCTGTGATCACGGAACGTCTGTTGGGGGGAACGGATCTTCCCCCCTAGATGTTACCACGGCGGGGAATCACTTTCGCGACGCGAGCGGCTGAAGCGGCGGGACCGGCGGCCGCCACGTGCCGAAGGCTATTCCTTGCCGTGATGAACCCCGCCGTCACTTCTGGACAGCGGCCACGGCCCGGAAACCCCACAGGGATTCCGGCCCGTGGCCAAAGTGGGCGAGCGCTGCGGTCTCATTGGCCGCGGCGGCCACCCGTCTCCCCAGAGGGCGGGTGGCAGGGAGCGTGGAGGGGGCGGGGCCGTGCGGCCGCACGTTGCGCCGCGCGGCCCCGCCGGGATCCCCCGGCATGTCTGTTAGGTCGTGAAGGGGTCATCCCGGCGGGGGATGAATTTATTGTTTTCGTGACGGGGCCAATTGGCCCCGTCACGTCTGAAAACACCCAATGTTAATGCAGAGAGGGCATGTGTGCTAATTTCACTATCGCACATGAGAACTCTCTTCTGGAATAACCAGTGGAGCGTGTGTTATCCCAGAGTTAAAAGGAATGTCTGACTTTTCCACTAACTAGATCTGTGCAGATTTAAAGAAGTCCCTAGAAAAAAAGGGATATCCTCTAGATGTTTGAAATTGTATTCCTTTGTGCTCTTTTTGCTCAGCAGGTTTGGGATGAAGAAAATCTGAAACTTCACTTTCCCAGTCTTTGCAATTCCACCACAACCCGTAACAGAGGAGCATCTGCAGGTGTAGGAGTGGAATAGAAGATGTGAGCATGCCTCCTTCCATAAACCCAGGCTCCCCTTTATGCAGAGATACCAAGGAGAACATGGCCCCAGAATGAATAAAAGGAGACAAGTCTCATGCCCCTAAATACCATTACAATTTTTGAAATCAACTTCGATGCAAAGCTTCCACTGATATCAATGTGGCCAGGATTTCACCCCAAGAGCATGGGTTCAAGTGCTGAGAGACAATGGCTCCAGTCCTCAAAGTGCTGCCCCAGGCAAGGCCCATGGAGCCAAATGCGAGTGTTACCAAATTAGAAGGGGTGTGTATCCGTAACATTTTCTATTAGTTTCAAAAATAAATGGAGCCCCATTCATTTTAGTAACTAAAGATATGAAAATGGATGAATAAGCAAACAATTGTTGTTTTCTTTCATCCGTTTTGTTTTGAAAATAAATAAATAAAAAAATCACTGCACATGCGCAAAATGGCCACGGGGCCCGTTCTGCACATGCATGACCTTTTCCAAAATGGCACCGACAGTGCCAGTGCCATTTTGGAAAAGGGTGTGAATGCGCAGAATGCTTCAGGAGCTATTTTTCACATGCTCAGTGTTTTATTTATTTTTTAAATTTTAATTATTTAATTTTTTTTAAATTACTACACATGTACAAAATGACCACCAGGACCATTCTGCATATGTGTGCCCTTTCCAAAATGGCACCGGCAGCATGCCATTTTGAAAAAGGGCAGACAGTCTGTACATGCACAGAGCAGCTGCCCTTTTCCAAAATGGTACCAATGCTGCTGGCACCATTTTTGAAAAGTGCTGCACATGCACAGAACAGCCCTGGTGGCCATTCCATGCATGCGTAGTGATTTTTTAAAATAATAATTTTATATTTAAAAAAACAAAACAAAACCGTTTTAGGTTTTACACCAGAAACGAACAGGTCATTTCTGAATCCCTCCCCCCCAAAAAAGAAAAAAGCAAAGGGGTTTTTGTAAATGAAAACTAAAATGAAATGAATGGAGTGCCTTTTGCACACCCCTACAAATTACTGCTCCCCTAAAGAAATGTATATAAAATAGTGGGAAGCAAATCCTATTATTGGAAATGAAATATTTCATTAAGTAGAGTAAATTTCAGAGTAAGAGCATGATCCACTGAGCAGAGTTGGCATGAATCCCACTAAAGTGAATGGGATTTACACCATGTTTTGTGCTAGATTGTAAGCTCTCGGGCAGGGACCATGTCTATCTTGTTTATTAATATTATTATTATTATTATTAATAATAATAATAATAATAATAATAATAATAATAATTCAGAAGATCACACTAAGAATATTGATCAGGGATGGCCTTACCACAGAGGAAGCAGGGGTGACCACTTTGAGCCCCACTCTTTCCAGGGCCCCTGCAGTGGCCCCTGTTTTCACTAGGGGCATAGGGGACTCCACTCCCTCCCAGAAGGCCCCAAAACATACCTACATTTAGGGATTCATAGAAGGTGCCCCCGACTGGAGAAGGGCCACTGAGGGTCCTGGCTTTTATCTTTGCCCTGGACCCTGCAAATTCTAAGGCTGGCCCTGGTATTGAGATAGCAGCTCCTAAGAGATATACGGTTTTATGTTCCAGCTGCGTACTGGCAATGTTGACCCACCAGAATGCTCCCAGGAGGAAGCTGCTGTTGGCATAGGTTACAACACCCATAAATACCCGATATCCACTCTGGTTTCCCCATCCTTATGTCCTATACTCACTTCAGTACAGCTCAGCTAGTCTTGAGAATCTGGCTCATGCAAATCTTATTATGGGTAATCCTTTGAAGAGAGGACTGTGGTGTGCTATTTTTATGGTAATACTATGTTAATGATTTCCAGGCTTTGCTTGTATATTAAGTCGAAAAATCAAAATGCCAATTTGTAATGTAGTGTTTAAGCCACTGACAGAATAATAATGTAAAGATATAGCATTTTAGCTAAAATGGCTAAACATTGGGTATCTTGACTATTAGCCTACCTTTTGCAATTTCATTATTGCTAAGCTGGTTTATCATTTAATGAAAAAGAATTCTTATCCTTATTTTAATTCTTATTTTGTTTGTATAAAATAAACTGTCATAATAGGATGATAGTATTTTAGTAAGAGACAAAATATTGTACATGCTCCAGCTGCACCTGCTCCAGAAGCTTGCCAGTCCAAAAGGACTTAGCTACCTAGAGTCTCAGGTGTGGGGGCTGGCTAGGATGGGTGTGGCAAGGCAGTCCACTCCTCCAAGGCCACAGGAGGGCACTGGTGTTTGTCTGGAAATTAGCTGAGCCACTAGGGATGTGTGAACAGAACGGGCTTCGGATGTTCGGACGTTTGGTCCGAAAACTTAGTTCAGGTTCGTGAGTTCGGTCCCATGAAGTTCAGACCCCCCCCTAACGTTTGGAAAGTTTGGTCCCGCCGGGAGACTTGGGGCATTTCAGGGGTGCTCGTGGGGGCATGGCAGGCCGTTGGAGACACAGCAGCAGCAGCAGAGACCGGGAAGGCATGGTGCTTGGCACCCCAGCTTCCCGGCCAGGCTTGGTGCTTGGCCTCCAGGGGTGCCCGTGGTGCCATGGCTGGCCATCTGAGACCCTGTGGCAGCAGCAGCAGAGGCTGGGAAGGCTTGAGGCTTGGTGGCTGGCCTGGCACCCCTACTTGGCCGGGCATTGCAGGCTGCCAAGCATTAGCAGAGCAGTGGCAGACATTGGATTTCCCAGTAGCAGAACCCATGGCACAGCAGAGGTGGCAGACAGGCAGTGTGGCATGAGCAGCGGAAGGCAGGCTGAGGCAGGGTTTGAGGTTGGCAACCAGGGCGGGCAGACAGGTAGCGTGGCATGAGAGGCAGTAGGGAAGGCAAGCTGGAACCTTAGCAGGGCACTCAGATAGGCTGGTGAAGATGGTGTAGCGTGAGAGAGAGAGACAGTCAGATAGGAGGGTGGAGAACATCTAGACAGAGGCCGGCTGGCAGGCTTTCAGCTTCCCAATGCCACCCTGCATCATGAGGTCAGTCAGATAGGCCGGCCGAGGCCATCTAGTGAGAGAGAGATGGGGGGCAGGGCGGGCACCGGGCATTGGGAGGGAGGAACAGCACCTCAGTGTAAGGAGGCAGGGGCTCGGGGGCCGCAACCGCCACCCCCCGCCAGCACTAACCCCTACAGAAAGGCTCCCCGCACCCCCAACACCCCCCGTCGCCGACCTTGGTCCCACGGACCCGCCGCCGCCGCAGGAACCCCCGAAAGCCA
>QEPC01009472.1:20142898-20163180 GCA_003113815.1 Sphenodon punctatus | reverse complement strand
TATATAAAAGCTTCCCAGGGCTCAGCCCTAGGTGGTTAAATACAAGGGATGGCTGAGCCTAGGATAGGGCACCCTGAAATGCCCTCTCCTAGTAGGGAAAGGCTGAGATTGGCCATTTTAGGGGTAGAAAGGAGAACCAGAAGAACCCTGCATGGTTCAGTAGACTTGTATTAATGACCTCTGTGCTCCATCCCCTGTGCTGGCCATCATACAGATGTGATTGCACGAACCCTATTAGATATTTATTTTATTTTATTTAGAAAACTTATTACCCCACCCCTCCTACCAAAGGCAGCCCGGGGCGGCTTATAATATAAAACATAAACTATATAAAATACATAATAAAATAACAACGCAAAGGGGCAAAAACAAAAGAAGGAAAACACAGCCTCCCCACAGTGAGGAGAGGGACATAAAAACAAAACAGAACAGTAAAATATATTTTAAAACCCCACCCTAGCCCCCCACCAAAAATAATGACCCCCCTTGCCCATTTCCCTCGCCAAAAATCTGGCAGAACAGCCAGGTCTTCCACTGATGTCTGAAGGAAGGAAGGTCCGGAGCCAATCAGGCCTCTGCTGGAGGGAGTTCCACAGCCTCAGGGTGACCACAGAGAACGCCCTCTCCATAGTAGCCCTATGGGATACCTGTTGAACCTCGAGAAGGGCACTTCCGGCTGACTGTAGGGGCTGATCAAGGGCACGGGGAGTGAGATGATCCCGCAGATAGATGGGGCCCAAGCTGTGTAGGGCTTTATAGGTAAGAACCGGGAAATATCCAGCCGTAGAGAGGCAGGTTAGTATAGTGATTACATTACTAACTGGAAACCAGGGTTCATTACCCTTTTCCGTCAAGTACCGGGGCAGGGAGTGTGGCTCGCGAGGTAGGTTTGGTCCCTGTCAATACATTGTTAACAAATCAAGCACTGGACCAAGAGCAGCTCCACCCTAGGGTTGGGAAGAGGGCACACTGGTGCCACCACTGCGGGCACATATAGATGGGTAGCTGTGCACCACACCAGCTAATGGGATCCACAGAGGTCGTGCATGGGAGCATCCGCCTCAGAAGTCCAAAGGGCATGGACTCTAGCTAGCGAGGCTATTGGGCTGGGGCTGATGAACAGCAATGCATTGTTGACAGGCAGATCCTCAACGTGATCCGGAGGACTCCCATTACCAGCCCCTGCACAGTAACTGCAACCCCCCTCCCTCATGAAGGACAACCCGTCCCTGTGGGATCTGGGTGACGGTCAGCACAGACAGCTAGGCAATATAGAAGCAACGTGGGCAGTGGCTTAAAGAAGTACAAGCATTTATTGATGCAGGGGGTGCAGCCGATGGATGAGCACCCCAAGCCCCTGGCCACCAAAAGAGACAGCCCGCAAATCTGGGTGCAGGTCAGACACAGGCTGGCCTTGGGGCCGCGTTCATNTGGACAATGAATCGGGGCCTATCTTGGCTGATCTTGTTCCGGTCTGGTATTCTGTGCAGTATCAGCCGCGGTTGGAGGGGGGGGCGGCGGTGTAGCCATGTTTTTTAAGGAGGGGTGGTCAGTGAGGAGGTATCTGGTGCAATCCATATTGGGTATTGAGGGTCTCCATCTTGTGTTTGATTTGGCAGGTGACAGTTTGGGAGTGCTGCTTGTATACCATGCACCTGCCTGTGCGGCAGTCTCCATGCATGCTCTAGCAGAGGTGGTGTCCGGGATGGTGTTGCGGTCCTCAAGGAAAGTAGTTTTGGGGAACCTCAACATACATGCCGACGCCAACCTTGGGGGGCGGAGCATGAGTTCATGGCCGCCATGGTAACCATGGGCCTATCACAGATGGTTATCGCCCTGACACATCAGGGGGAACATACCTTATTAGACTTTGTGTTGTGCCTTGAGGCAGGTACTCTGTTAGTGGAGGAGATATCAGCTGTGCCCTTGTCATGGATGGATTATTACCTCCTGCAGACATCGCTCCTGGTGCATGTCTGCCCTCGGAAAGGTGCTGAACCGATTCGGATGGTTCACCCTTGAAGGATGATGGAACCGGAGCGGTTCCAGAATGCTCTGAGGAGCTACCCTCTGACCTTGACGACCTCCTCGATTACCTCGTTGTGCTATGGAACACCTTGCCGACTGAGGCCACTGATCAGACGGCTCCTAGGCGTCTGCTGCCCAGGAAACAGCTCCGCAGGCCTCCTTGGTTCTCCAAGGAACTGCGATTGCTGAAGCGAAATGGGCGGCGGTTGGAGTGACTTTGGCGCCACTTGCATGCTGAAGCTGACAGATTGCGGCATAGAGCCAGTTTATGAGCCTATGCCGTGGCTATGTGGGCAGCAAAGAGGGAGTTCTTTGCTGCTCTCATAGTGTCCGTAAAATCACGTCCAGCGGAGCTTTTCCATGGTGTGCGGGGGCTGGTCAGTCCGACCTCCCTCAACCCTGGAGTGGAGTCACCTACAGCACGCTATGATAGGTTTGTGAATTATTTTGTGGATAAAATCGCTCATATTCACTATGACTTTGACGCCGCACTTATTACATTAGGGGAAGCAGAGGTTATGGAAGCCCCGTCATGGCCGGTTTTGTGGAATCAGTTTCAGTCGGTGACACCCATTGATGCGGTAGATGTTCTTGGGGTGGTCAGGGCTGCCTCTTGTGAATTAGATCCTTGCACATCCTGGCTGGTTAAGTCCTGCCAGGAAACTATGGGGCTGTTGCCGGCCGGGGTGGTCAACATCTCCCTGCGGAGGGCAGAGTGCTGGGCTGTCTCAAGGAGGCGGTGGTGCAGCCTCTGCTCAAGAAACCATCGCTTGTCGTTGACTCCCCTGCCAGCTATTGACCTGTCTCTAACCTTCCCTTTTTAGGGAAGGTTATTGAATGCGTAGTGGCTCGGCAGCTGCGAGAGCATCTTGATCGTATCGGTTTTCTTGATCCCTCTCAGTCGGGCATCCATCTGGGGTATGGCACCGAGACTGTGCTCGTGGCTTTGGTAGATGAACTATGCCGGCACTTGGACTGGGGTTGCTTGACCCTGTTGATATTGTTAGATCGGCTGCGTTTGACACTGTTGATCATGAGATGTTGATGACATGCCTGTGGGACTGTGCAGGGGTGGGTGGGACTGTTCTTGAATGGTTCCGCTCTTTCCTGACTGGAAGAACCAGCAGGTGGTACTCGGGGATTATTTTTCATCATACCGAGACCTCTCGTGTGGACTCCCGCAGGGTTCTGTCTTGTNCGTTGAACAGCACAGCGAGGCAAGGATGAGGCTCATAGGTGGGTCCCTTAATGGGTGGTTACAGCTGTTGCAACCACCGCATGCAGACACAGAGCAATCACGGGATGATGTCAAGAAGGGTGACACAGGTGATGCAGATTGGAGGGAAACTATCACCAGCGACAGTTGTGTCTGTCTGTTGACGCCAGCAATTCCCTCGGTCCCTCCCCCATGTACCATTGAACATAACCTGGAGAGGTTCCTAAAGGCCTGTGGCGGGCAAGCTGTGTATAATCACCCTCCCACGCCTCCCCTGCTCCCCCAACTGCCTGTGTCCCTTCTCCCTCGCTGCCCCGCATGCCTGGAACTCCCTCCCTGCCCTTGTCTGCCTTGCCCCCACCCTCCACGCCTTCAAATCCTTCCTCAAACCCCACCTCTTCCGCTCCACCCTTCCGAACTCCTGCTAAGCACCTGTTATCTGCAAACTCCCAATTTACTGTAACCAAGCCAAGCACATGTACTGGAGCTCTTGCATCCTCATGAATGTCGCATCGCTTGTTTCTCCCTGTCTCCCCTCCCCCTGTCTTTAGATTGTAAGCTCTCGAGCAGGGACCATGTCTATCTTATTCTTTGTAAGCTCCAGGTATATTGCTGGTGCTATATAAATACTTATAATAATAATTAATATATAACTAATCTATATGTCTATAATATATGTCTATATCTAATCTATACTACCTATCTATAAATAATGTACAGAGGGAGAAGGACAGGGAAAGGGAGAAGGTAAAATGTAGGGTATGAGGAAGGAAAGGTACTGGTAATACAATGAGGGTTAGGGAGGAAATTTTGTGTGCAAGCACCACAGTTCTGTAAACGCAACCTGTGACAAGCAGAGCTCTCACAGAACAGAGAGAAAAAGCCTAACCCTCCCATTATAAAGGGTTGCAGTGCCCTCCCCTAGTACCCCCCTGATTGGTTGTGGGAAGCAGCAGGCATTGAGCAATCACAGAGTGCCATGAAACTGCTGTGGCCTGCTTGTACTGCTCATTGGCCAGCAATACATCCATCAGATACTGCTGAGCTGCTTGCCCCTCCCCACACAGACACAGTTCAAGAGTTCAACCCTGTTTAGGGCTCCGAGATGTCTGCTCCCTCCTCCCCTCTCCACATTTTCCCTCCAAAACCCAACTGCTACAGGGCTAATAATGACAACAATAACGATATTGTCATTTTCATTTTCAGTATCGTTATTCTTGGTTGTCATTTTTGTTATTGGTATTGTTCTTGGTTGTCGTTTTGTTTATTGTAGTAACAAAAACAAAAATGACAATTTTCATTATCGTTATTGTAATAACAAAAATGACATGCACACCCCTAAAAGGTACAGGGAAGGGCAATGAGAATGATAAAGGGTATGGAGCGGCTTCCATACAAAGAGAGGCTTGACAAGCTGGGTCTCCTCAGCTTAGAGAAGAGAAGACTGAGGCCGTTTTCAGACGAGCGCGGCGGCGCCCGCGCTTGTTTCTTTAAAAAGCCGGCAGCGTCTCGTGTGGAATGGGCTGCCGGCTTTTTTGGAAACAAGCGCGGGCGCCGCCGCGCTCGTCTAAAAACGGCCTTAGAGGGGACATGATAGAGGTTTATAAAATATTGAGTGGTATGGAGCGAGTAGATAGGGAACGGTTATTTACCCTCTCAAATAGTACTAGAACTAGGGGACACTCCATGAAACTAGCTGCCGGCAGAATTAAAACAAATAAAAGGAAGTACTTTTTCATTCAACGCATAATCAACTTATGGATTTTGTTGCCAGAGGACGTTGTCAAGGCCAGTAGTATAGCTGGGTTTAAAAAAGGACTTGATAAGTTCTTTGAGAGTAGGTCCATTAATGACTATTAAACCAAGTAGCTTACAGGATGAACTTCTTACTGTCGGGAGGCCATTATAATGGCCTATGGCTATGTAATAAAGAATTTACTACTACTGTCGGGAGCTGGGAGTGAACAACGGGGAATGGACTGCCCATTGTGACTGTCTTCTCCCATGCGATTGAGATTGGCCACTGTCGGAGGACAGGATGCTGGGCTTGATGGACCATTGGTCTGACTCAGTATGGCACTTCTTATGTTCTTAAACCTTGGTGTAAAGGCTAGTGTTAGAACTGGTTATGATAGGTGCAGGGTTCCTAGCCCCCCACAGTCTTACTCAAAACCCAATAGTAAAAATTAAGTTTTTTACTTTCACTTTTTTAAATGGTTTAAAGATGGTAGAGGAAAGTTTTAAAATGTGAGCTAGAGAGACCATAGTTGCCTTGTTCATCGCAAATGTAAGAGATGGAGACAAGGAAGTTCAGATGATCTCTTTTATCTGACCAACTGCTGTTGGTGAGAGAATGCAAGCTGGCCCAATAAAAATGTGGCACCAACATATCCTAAGACAGAGCTTCCCAAAATGTAGATCATGACCCCAAGTATGATCACACCGTCTGTGGAGGGGGCTCATGATTCTATCTGATTTTTCATCTACTTTCCATGTCCTTGCTGTCTGGTCTCAAGGCTCAGAAACTAAAACTCAAATACAAAGAAACCCTTATTTTTAACAATCCCCTGACTTTTTGGCCAGTCCCCCAAATCTGCTTATGCTTATGAGCCAGGTAGATCGCCTTTGCACACCTGCACAGATTTATGGAAGTACTGAAGGAGATTGATCTGAGAATCCATCCCAGGTTTTACACTGAGGCTACTGTAGGCTTGGGTGAGTAGACCTCTAGGCAGGTTGTCCAAAGTCACTGGCAAGGCTGCTTGAGGGGACTGGAGAGGAAGGAAGCAAATGGAAGGAGGAGAAGCAACAGTGGGTGTTAACTAGTGTTACCATACCTCCCCTTTAAAAGAGAACACGTATAAAAATACACGTTGCAGGGCTGCACTGGAACGAATGCAGCCCTGTGCTAGAACCGATGCAACCCTGCACCATGTATTTTTATAAGTGTTCTCTCTTAACGGGGAGGTATGATAACCCTACTGTTAACACACGGGAAGGGAGGCTGCCAGAACCCGTGTTCAATCTGTGGAGTCCCCATGCTGTTGCCACCCCCATGGGCAGCATTGAGAGTCCTTCAAATGGGCAGCCCCCTGCCCGTAGTCCATGGGCTTGCACCAGCCAACACAGATTACGCTAGCACCTACTGAGGGTCGTCTGACAGCTGGCCATCCACTCCAGCAATCTTGCTGTCCTGGCCTGGGTGGCCTGGCGACAGTGAAATTGCCAGCGTCTCCCCCCCCAGCTGTAGCAGCGCAATTGCTCACACTCCTCTCCCTTCCCCCAGTCAGCTGTCCACTGAGAAGGGTGCGCTAGCACTGGCTCCAATGGAAAGGGGACCCCGGCCATGGAAGCCTTCTTTCTTGGCCGTTACCCCCATTTCCATGCCTGCTGCTCTCTTTTCCTGCCAGGAAAGGAGAGGAGCAGGGATCAAAGCCAGCCCTTCTGGAGGAGCTGCATGGATCCTGCGATCCCCTCTCCATTCAGGAAAGCGAGGGGATCGGAGGGGCCATGTGCTGGCTTTGATCTCTGCTCCTCCCCTGCTAGGAAAGAGCAGCGGGCATGGAAAGAGGGCAGGGGTCACAGACAGGGAAGAAGCCTTCTCTGGCTGTGACGCCCCCCCCCCCTTTTCATCTGCCCCTCTCAGCTGAAAGCCGGCTGGGAAAGGGGAGCACAGATCATGCCCCTGAGAGCCTCTGGGGACTTCTGCACTCCCTTCTCCCAGCCAGCTGTCAGCTGAGAGGGGGACGCTAGCCATGCCTCTATGGTGCTGGCGGATCCGGGGCTGCAGGGAACCTAACAAACGAGGAACACCTGTTGCTCCAAGCTTACCTGGCTGTGCCTGCAGGGTGTGTTCCATATTTCCTGGCTTGATGCTATGAGGAGTGGCCCTGGGGCGGTCCCAGAGTGAACATCTGGCAAGCACCAGTAGCCAAGCAGGTTAATCCGGGGTTAATGTGGGCCAATGTGGGGCAACGTTGAGTTTATTAACACCCACTGAGAGGAACAAGGAGCAGGGTAAAAGAGTGAGTGAGTAGGTTAGTTTAAATAGCTGGCACGGGGGCTTGGGACAAAGAGTTCTGGCCAGGAACCTACCTAAATAGGCATTTGCATCCATCCAGGTATCCTGTATGATAGAAAACAAGGAAAATGGTGAACTCCACCCATCGGGGGAACTTTAGAGGAAATGACTAATAAATAAAAATACCAACTTGCAATTCAACTGCTCAGTCTTGGGTGCAATGAAATAAGAAACAGGACCATTAAGGCAACGCAGGGCTCAGAATCTGTCTTGGTGGAGACTGAGATGCACTTGAACTGCACAAGAGCCACATGGAGTTCCCAAGCCACAGGTTGCCTCTGCCATTGCCTTGTGCCATTACAGTAACGTCCACAAGCCTTAGCCAGAATTGGAGCATCATTTCACTGGGTTCTGTTTAAGTTTTTTTTAGACGCGCACAGCGGCGCCCGCGTTTGTTTTCCAAAAGTCCCGGCAGTCCGATTTACACGTGACGCCGCCGCCGCATACGCGCATGTGCGGGTGATGCGCATCCATTTCCGGCCGCGTATGACCAGCCTCGATCGCCGACCCGGTCAGTTCGCGGCTGGAAATGGATGCGCATCGCCTGTGCATGCGCGTATTCGTCGTCGTCGTCATGTGTAAAGCGGACTGCCGGGTCTTTTGGAAAACAAACGCGGGCTCATCTAAAAATGGCCCAAGTCACTCCAAGCCCAGAAATGCAGGGAGATCTTTTCTATGGTTTCCATAGGGTTCATCAAAGTGAGATGTGCTTTCCTCATTGTATTCTGCCTTACTGGGTGAGTTCAGACGTCCAGAGGCTGAATAAAGAATGCCACCCAATCAGCCCTCAGGATGCAAATGACATTGCCTTTTATGGAGTTTATGAGGAGTGCATCAGAAATCCAGGAAGAGCCAAGCCTAGCAAAACCCAACCATTGCACCTACCAGGCTGATCCTAATGGTGAGTCCTTCAAGTTTCCATTTATAAATCACATCTGTCCATCCCAAGTGCAAAGTAAAATACATGTTTGTTTGTTTTTTAAAAGGGTTTCATTAGCTGTTATTGGCAGAATCTATTGGCGAGAGCCAGCCGTTCAAGAATCCATTGGAAAGGGACATAAAGCCATTTCCTCTGGTATAAATCAGCGTGATGTTTGTAGCTCAGTCAAAAGCCTAGCACAAGGATCTCCGAGTGGCTTGTGGCTTGCTAATATGTACTGGCAGCTGGCTCCATAAATCACAGGCCAAGGAGTGCAGCTCAAGTTGGCAAGAAATGCTGATTTATTGCTCTGTGTAGTAAATCAGCAAAAAACCATCATGCTTTCCCCTGATGTTTATATAAATAGAGCCTTCTCCCAGGAGAGAGGAGAGACTTGAATGTTGGGTTCTGTATCTATTAGGCAGCCTGTACTCCAAAACCTATGGTGTAAACTTCTTCAGTTGCTAGATCCCTAACCATGTGCTGCTTGAACAGAACCGTTGGGTTTGGGAACCATTAAGGTCAGTGGGCTGTCCTTCCTAAGATACGGAAACTTCCCAGGCATCTTTCCTTAGCCAAGTTCAGCTACTGAGCCACATATGGAGCTACCATTGTCATGGGGAATCACCCAGGGTAGGGCAACCCATCATGGTCTTAACTAGAGCTGAAACCAGAACCCACAATAATCCAGTATCTTCAGGCCAGATATCACAGTATCCACAGTATCTGGTAGGATAAGGATACCAAAATGGTATCTGGTTTATTTATTTATTAGTTTATTTAACAATTTATATCCCGCTCCCTCCAGCCCTACGGCAGCTCAGGATGGCTCACAAAACATTTAAAAATAAGTTTTAAAGAATGCACAATATACAAAAGGGGTTACTAAAATATTGTAAAAACAAACAATAAAAGAGGTAAAAAACCAAAACACTGGCAGACAAACCCACCCGCCACCTTTACTCCCCCCCTCCCCCAAAGGCCTGGACAAACAGCCAGGTCTTACAGGCCTGACGGAAGGCCAACAGGCTGGGAGCCAGGTGAGCTTCCTCTGGGAGAGATTTCCACAGCTGCGGTGCAACCACCGAGAACGTCCTCTCCATCATGCCCCCCCCCAGTTCACCCGGGGGACCTCCACGAAGGCACCCCCAGCAGATTGCAGAGGTCACTCCAGGCTCCGGGGAGTGAGGCCGTCTCTCAGATAGGAGGGGCCCAGACTGTGTAGGGCTTTAAAGGTCAAAACCAGCATTTTGAACCGGGCCTGGAATGCTATAGGCAGCCAGTGCAGAACCCGGAGCACTGGTGTAATGTGCTCCCTATGGCCCATCTCCATCAGGAGGTGGGCCGCTGCATTCTGCACCAGCTGCAGCTTCCGTGTTGTCACCAAGGGCAGTCCCATGTAGAGCGCGTTGCAGTAATCTAACCTTGAGGTGATGAATGCATGGATGAGGGTGGCCAGGTTGGAGTTTGAAACATATGGTTGGGTCCTAAGCACAAGATGTTATTGGCAAAAGACTCCCTTTGCCACCGCCTCCACCTGACACTCCAGGAGGAGGCCAGGGTCCAGCAGGACCCCCAAACTCCGCACCTGTGAGGACAGCGGGGGGTGGATCCCCTCCACAAGCGGGGGCCACCGCCTCAGCTGCCCGACCCACCAACATCACCTCCATCTTATCGCGGTTCAGCTTCAGTCTGCTCAGTCTCATCCAGTCTCTCACTGCCAACAGACACTGGGAAAGCACCGAGACTGCAGGACCTGGGTTCATTGAAAAAGAGAGGTAAAGCTGGGTGTCATCAGCATACTGGTGGCAACTCACACCAAACCGTCTCACGACCTCACCCGGGGGTTGCATATAGATGTTAAATAACAATGGAGACAGAATTGAACCTTGCGGTATGCCACAAGCGAAATCCTAGGGGCTAGATGTTTCTTCCCCCAGCACCACCCGCTGGCTTCTCCCCAAGAGGAACGATCGGAACCATCCTAAGACAGTCCTGTCCACCCCCCAGGGTCCGCAACCATCTCAAAAGCAACTCTTGAGCCACTGTATCAAACGCTGCCGAGAGATCCAGCAGAACAAGAAGTGTTGAATGTCCTACGTCCATCTCTCGGTAGAGGTCTACCAAGGCCACCAACACAGTCTCAGTGCCATAGCCTGGATATGGAAACCTGCCGGTTTAGCATCTGCTGACCATCCTCCAGTTCATTGGAATACTCCCTTTTCCAATTAACTGTGTCTTGCAGAAATTAACTCAGTGTCTTGCAGGACTAGTGCATTCACACGTTACAAAAATTGCAGAATTATAATACCTGGTATTATCTCAAATTTTTATTGTAGCCCATTTTGTAATGTGTGAAATCAGCCATAGTGTCTTCCCTGCAAAACTCTATGTCTCGTGCCTAAGGGAAGCCTTTGTGATCATCAGTCACTTGCTAAATGCAGTCATTTATCCTAATACCCAGGAAACTTTCCATCCTCCTGAGACATCCTTCATAACAACTGCAGACAGCATCCCCTTGTGTGGCCGTTATCGTTTAATTGGGTTTTCTTCCTAGCTTCCTGCCCTCTGAACTCTGCATCACGTGCAGTCGAGTTTCAACAGGAGCTTCAGAGTCTAAGGCTCAAAATAGGGCGGAGGTACAAAAGGGCATAGAGGAGACTTGTGTTAGCTGAAATCAAAAGGGAGAAGAAAGAGCAGCAGAAGATGAACTCAGCTAAAGCAAATTGAGGAAGACATTTCAATTGTGGATGATTTGGAAAAGAATGAAGTCAATATATAACAACAGAGTTACTGCCGAACTCTTGGATTCCCTGCATGTATTTTAATTTTTCATTCTGCTGGCAGGGTGTGCCTGTCTGTAAGAACACGACTCACAGTGTTATTTAAAAATTCCTCCTCTTTTCTGATCCAAGTTAGAGCCTGGCCACACTCCATCATCTAAAGGATGATGTTTATGTATTTACATAAAATCACAGACCGATGGGGCTCAGAGATGAAACCACATGCTTTCCCAGAACAAGTGGAAGGATGGAAACTTTAGAGGCACAGCAACTTCATGAGAAAAGCCTATTAAGTGCAGAGAGTAGAATCATAGAGAGTTGGAAAGTATCTTAAAGGCAATCTAGTCCACCCTCCAAACAGTCCACAGCTACAACATCCCAAACAGATGGCAGTTCAGCACTCAATTTGGAAACCTTCCTAGGCAACTTGTTCCATTGCCAAGCAATTCTTACTGTTAGGAAGTTTCCCCTGATATTTAACCTAGAGCTACCTTGTATTTTGAGCCCATCATTTCTAGTCTTGCCCTCTGTGGCGATGCAGAACAGTTGCTTGCCCTCTCCTAGCTGCCCCGAGCTGTTCGCAGGAGGGGTGGGATACAAATTGAAATAAATAAATAAATAAAATAAATTCTTGGTGGAATTTAGCTATTAGAAAACTGCTATCATGTCTCCCTTTAATTGTCTTTTCTAGGCTAAGTATATGTAGTTCCTTCAACCTTTTCTCACAGGACTTGCTTTTCAGACCTTTCTTGCCTTTGTTGCTCTCCTTTGAAGCTGCTCCAATCTGTCAATGTCCTTCAAATGAGATGCCCCAAACTGGACACAATACTCCAGGTGAGGTCTCACCAGTTAAAAATAGTGCAAAGTTATTACTTCCTCTGATCTGGTCACACTTGGGGTTGAACTGAGCAACTAAATTGATGCTCATGAGAAATGTTGCCCTGTCAGGAACTGTTTCCTAATACTGATGTGATTTCTCAATTCTCACAATACCATGGAATACTATCCCGATTTATCGACTTTCTGTTTACCGCGTACACTTCATTTACTGCTTATTGCATTGCGGAGGGTACCATTTTTCTTTCAGGTTTGTTGATGAACTTTCCACATTTCTGAGACAATCACTGTGTGAACAGTCCACCCCTTAACCTCCCCCCAGTGCCTCTTAACCTCTGCTCCAGTGCCTCCAATCAGAACTGTTGTTCTATGTTGTTTCCTTTGCTTTGACCAATCTACAGCTGGATTGCAGATTAGCAAAGGCATCTGCATACTAGTCAATGTGTGACAGGGAAATACAAGGGAAAATGGAGTTCAAGAGATAAGGTCAGTATTACCTCTTGGGATTTGAAATGGATGGCAAAGCAGTAAGGAAAGGCAGTAAATCAAGAAACAAAATGTTGGTCGAGACATTATCAAGTACTGAGGGATTCTTGATTCGACCAAGAGGGTATCGGGAACCGGGATTTCAACAAGACTTCCCATTTTGGTGAAATCTCATTTCAAGCCTTGTCATAATGCTTCTGTTAACGCAACCTAAAATTCTACTAGCCTTTTTTGCACTCATATCCCATTGCTGATTCATGTTCAGTTTGTGATCAACCACGATCCCTAATTTTGTTTTTACATGTGCTCCTGCTAAGCCAGGCATCTTGCCAAGACACGTCTTATACTTTTGCATTAATTCCTCTCCCCCCCATTCAGAAATTTATATTTATCTCTGTAGATTTAGGATAGGCTGGGACTGGTGGTAAGGGGTGTTTAATAATAATTGCATTCTATGGGTCATTTCATCTGAAGAGTTCAAAGCCCTTTACAAAGCTAAGCAATTTGATAAGTAAAATTATTCCCATTTTACAGATCAGGAAACTAAGACATGGAGCAGTGTAGTGACTTGTTTTCATTGTCAGATTGCGTGGCAAACAGTGGGATGAGAGGATGCTCTACAACATGGTGAGCTGAACTCCTCTTTGCCAAATCTGTTTCCCAACCCCGTGCACATTCCCTGCTCCTTCATCCCAGCCTCTGTCCATTAACTTTTGAGTTTCTACTGCTTAGCAGCCCAGATGTGCTGGGAATAGGACACAAATGAGTTAATGGCGTGAGTAGAGAAAGCAGAAAGATTCCAAATGGGAAGCATTAATTCCCAGACTTCCTTTCTACATTTCCCTGGGATCTGCTCACCCTGTCCTCAAAAGGCAGTGGCGAGAGGCTGCATTCCGGCATTATCACACTTCCCCAGCCCCTCCCTTCCCCCCGCCCCCAGCAGGCTGATGCCAGGGAGCCAGGCTGTGTGAAACCTCCCACAGGCTGGTGGGAACTCGGCTCCCAGAGAGATTCCGGCTTGTTTCGGAAGCTTATCTTACAGCACCTGCTCTCCCAGTGAGGGAGAGGGCAGGGGGGAAGGGAAGTAGGTCTGTGTGCATGGAAGTGGGCCAAGGAGACAGGAACAGCTCTAAACCCCTCCCCCCCCAGAGACTCAGGGACAGGTCCTGCTCCTATTGACACTGCTTTAGATCTGGGAGAACCCTGATAGAGCCAGGGAAATCAGACTGGTGTAACAGAAGAGCATGCTTGAGATAGCTGCCGCTTTTCATTAGCAGCCACTGCTGTATTGCCCCTTTAAAAAGCAGAGGGAGGGAGTTTTGATGTTGACTATAGTGTGGGCGAAATCAGGCCTAGTACAGTCAGGAGCCCTCTTCCCAGTGCCAAACGGAGCGGTTCCTGTTCTGCTGGGCGTCTCTTCCATCCCCGGATAACTCACTGACTGTGTCACCATCAGTTAGCACTGGATGCAAGTCTGGGCCCACATCTGGCAGTGGGACTTGAACTGGAATCAGTAGTAAGGGTGTAATGATAGCATTGGAGTGTGAACAAAAGTTACCACATGGGGTCTTAACAGACATCACGCTGGCCCGGTTCAGCTCACTTTGGCCCGACTGGGCTAGTGTGATGCCTGAATGTTTGTTCCGGACCTGCCAGATGTGGGCCCAGAACAAACCCCGCCCAGGGTGGTGGTTGGGCCAGAAATGTGGGCCTGGAACAAGCGGGCCCACAGTCCATGGCCAGCTGGGTGAGAGCAGGTGAACCATGTGGGTACGTGTGTTCCTGGCCCCGGATCATCCTGGTGTGGGAGGTTGCCATGGCAGCCTGCCATGGCTCCCTGTTAGTGGCAGCCATGGCTGCCTGTCATGGTGGGGATTGGGGGCGGGGCACCAGCCGCAGCGCGGAGGCCGGAGCCGGCTGGCCACACGGAGCTCCCTACCCTCCTCGCCAACTGGGACATGCGGCAGGGATGTCTGTTCCCATCACCGAAGCTGTCCCGGCTGGGGGTAGCCCTGCTCACCCCAAGGTGGAATAACGGCAAAGTCATTATTTCTGTAGCTACCCATAGTGTTGCATGGGGGGAATGTTGAAATGTGAAGCAGACTTGTGCTGGGGAATAGAGTAAAGGCAGCCATGCTGCATGGATAGTTTCCCGTTCACTGTTTATAACAAAGTCTCTGGTGCTTTTCCTTCAGCTAGATTAGCTGCTAGGGGGTGCAGCACTTGCCGTGTTCATTTTCATTTTATTTTTCATTTTCTCAGTTAAAAACCCATCCATGTTCAGGGGTTTGGTAATAACCCCTTTGTTTTTTTTTTCTTTTTAATTAAATTTTAATAAAAATAATTAACAACAAATGGCGGCTGGGGTTTGTGCATGCACGGCCCTTTTCCAAGATGGTGCTGGCAGCGTCAGAGCCATTTTGGAAAAGGGGGTGCATGCGCAGAACGACCTCGGCGACCATTTGCGCGTGTGCAGTGCTTTTTTAAAAATTAATTTTAAAATGTTATTTTTTATTAAACTTAAACAAATTTTAAAAATGAAAAGAAATGGAAACAAACGTATGTTGTTTGCTTATTCATTCATTTTTGGAACATTAGTTACTAAAATTAATGGGGCTTCCTTCATTTTAGTAACTAAGAAAAATGTTCTGAATTGCACACCCCTAGCTTCCTGGGCCTAGCTATTACAAAAGGCTAGGGCTAGCTAGCACTAAAGAAGAACAGGGGGAAGTCAGCTTAAAAGGGAAACCTACAAGTGGGTTACAACTCAGATTGTCCAAATTCACCATCCTGCCCCTTAGTACCTGGACTGAGATGGCGGACAGAACAAGAGAACCAGAGGGAAGATATTTCCAGAACTGGTGTAATGAGGTCAGGTTGTGGGCAGTGATTCAGGACTGGGATCTTGCTAAGTCCTGTCAGGACTAGGTCTGGCACCGAGGTCCCCGGAGCAGAGGGGCAGCAGGCAAGCAAGAGATACCATATTTATTTATTTATTTATTAATTATTATTATTATTATTTATTAGAAAGCATTTATATAGCACCAGCAATGTACCTGGCGCTTTACAAAGTAATGCATAGGTAGGAGTGCAGGAACTGGAGGACAGCAGAAGTAGCAAGGGCTGGAGTGCAGGAACTACAGAATGGTGAAGCCAGAAGGTAGCAGAGGCAGGGAGGCAGACGGGGCAGAAGGCAGTGAGGACCAGAATGCAGGAACCGGAGAACAATGAAGTCGAAGGCAACAAAGACTGGGGTGCAGGAACAGGGATGAGACAAGCAACATGGAGGCCTATGGGCTGGATTCTGATCTGTTGCACTGGCAAGCCTGGGAGTTAAAATATCTTCATCCAGCCAATCCCTGCAGGGGGTAACACCTAGCAGCCAGTCAGGGACTCTACAGTGGACCAGGCTGCTGTCAGGCACAGGAGACTTGTATGCCCAGGTTAAAGTTCTTAGTTTTTCCTAGATGGTTCCCTGGGCAAGATACCTACCCTGGAGCTGTAAGACCCTGGTTTGAGCCCCATTGGCCCTGACAATTGGGGTGGAGCAGCTTTCCAGCAGCCTCAGCTGATTTAGAACAGAGGTGCTGATCCCAGAGCAGAGTTGTCACCTCCAAGAAGGCGGAAATATGGACAGGTCAGTAGCCACTGGTGGCCAGATTACTGTCTAATCCACATGAACAATTCATGCGAAATGTGGATGGGTGGAAACCCTATCCCAGAGCCATCTCTAGAGGAAAGGGAATTTCAGTCCCTTGGTCCCAGGCTGCTCAATGGGGTGTGTGTGTGTGTGTGTGTGTGTGTGTGTGTGTCCCCCTCCTGAGGCAGCTGCTTGCTTAACAGTGACTACAGTGTCACCCCAAACTGTTGGTGGCTGGCACAGTCATTCCTTCCCTACAGCGGCCATATCCCACTTGTATGTTGGTTTCCTCAGACAGACACAGGCTCTGAGATTCACTTGGTTCAGTTAATTCCCCTAGTGAGTTGGTTTATTATTAACCGTGGACAAGCTGCCCTCTCCCAGGACTAATCCTCTTAGGGTGGCCAGATATGCAAATTTTAGAGGACACATGAGAAATACAGGTTGCAGGGCTGCACTGGTTTCAGTGTAGTCTCCCTGCTGGGAGACGTTAGGGCCGTTGCTGGCGGGGGTGATCAACGCCTCCCTTCGAGAGGGTAGAGTGCCGGAATGTTTGAAGGAGGTGGTGGTCCGGCCTCTGTTCAAGAAACCATCACTTGACGTTGATTCGCTCACCAGCTATCAGCCAGTCTCTAACCTTCCCTTTTTAGGGAAGGTTATTGAACGGGTGGTGGCTCAGCAGCTCCAGGAGCATCTAGATGGCCTCAGCTTCCTAGATTCCTCCCAGTCTGACTTTCACCCAGGGTATGGCACTGAGATTGCGCTTGTGGCCTTCGTCGATGACCTGAACCGGGAGATGGACCAGGGACGTTCAGCCTTACTGGTCCTATTGGATCTCTGTGCTGCTTTTGACACGGTTGATCATGGACTGTTGGTGACTCACTTGTGGGACTGGGCAGGATTGGGTGGGACAGTTTTACAATGGTTCCATTCCTACCTAGTCGGTAGGACCCAACGGGTGGTGTTGGGGGAGTCATCTTCTCCTCGTGACCTCTCGTGTGGTGTCCTGCAAGGTTCTATTCTGTCCCCGCTCTTGTTCAATGTGTACATGCAGCCATTAGGCGAGGTCGTGAGGTGGCTCGGAGTGAGTTGTCATCAATATGATGACGACACTCAGCTGTACCTCTCATTTTGATCAGACACAAGCCCAGCAGTCTCTGTGTTTTCCCAATGTTTGGCAGCTGTGGGGAACTGGATAAGGCAGAACCAACTGGAGCTGAATCCTGACAAGATGGAGGTAATGCTGGTGGTGAGAGCAGCGGGTGTGACTTCCCCCGTCATTGATGGGGTTTGTCCCCCATTGGTCTCCCAGGTGCAGAGTCTTGGGGTGCTCCAGATCTAGCAGAATCAAAAGAGATGATTTGCCCCAATCCAGCTCATGGCGCAGGTCATCAACCAAAGCCACAAACGCAGTCTCCATGCCAAACCCAGGGCGAAAGCCAGACTGCAAGGGATCAAGAAAACTGATCTGATCCAGATGCCCCTGAAGCTGCCAAGCCACCACACATTCAATAACCTTCCCTAAAAAGGAAAGGTTAGAGACTGGTTGATAACTGGCAGGGGAGTCAATGTCAAGCGATGATTTCTTGAGCAGAGGCCGCACCACCGCCTCCTTGAGGCAGTCCGGCACTCTGCCCTCCCTAAGGGAGGCATCGACAACCCCATTCAGCAATGATCCAAGTGTCTCATGGCAAGTTTTAATTAGCCAGGATGGGCAAGGATCTAATTTACAACAGGTAGCTCTAACTGACCCAAGAACATCCATCGCATCAGCAGGCGACACCCACTGAAACTGATCTCACAAAATCAAACAAGGCAGGCCATTCATTACCTCTGGTTCTCCCACTGCTATAAGCGCAGCATCAAAATCGTGGTGAATCTGAGTGATTTTATCCACGACAAAATTGGCAAACATGTCACAGCAAGCACTGGAAGAATCCAGTTCCAGGTGGAGAGAGGACGGACTGACCAGTCCCTGCACCACCTGGAAAAGCTCAGCTGGACACGACTTCACAGACGCTATGAGGGCAGCAAAGAGAATCTTCTTTGCTGTCTGCACAGCCACCGCATAGGTTTTTAAACTAACTCTATGCCGCAATTGGTTGGCTTCAGCTTGAGTGCGGTGCCACTGTCACTCCAACCATCGTCCCTCCTGCTTCATCGGTCACAGGTCCTCCATAAACCAGGGAGACCTGCGTCATCGGCATTCAGAAAGCGGACGCCTAGGAGCCGTTCGATCAATGACCTCAGTCAGCATGACATTCCACAGGACTATGAGGTCATTGAGTGAATGACCTTCAAGATTGTGAGGTATTTCCCCAAGAACATTCCAAAACCTTTCTTGTTCCATAAGTCTCCGGGGGCGAACCAACCGAACTGGTTCAGCACCTTTCCAGGGGCTGACATGTGCCAGGAGACCAGCCTGGAGGAGATAATGATCCAACCATGACATGGGCACTGCTGAGCTGACACGTCCCCCACTACCAGATCCCCCGCCTCAAGGCCAGTGCAGAATATTAAGTCCAGGGTATGTCCCATCATGTGTTTGGCCAACAACCCTCTGTGACATTCCCATGGTTGCCATGATGGCCATGAACTCACGCTCCGCCCCTCCAAGTTGGGTGTCGGCATGGATATTGAAATCCCCCAGGACCACCATCCTCGGAGACTGCAAGACCACATCCAACACCGAATCCGCTAGACCATGTAGGGATGCTGCCGGACAGGTAGGTGCATGGTATACCAGCAGCAGCCCTAATCTGTCTCCGGCCAAATCAAACACTAGATGGACGCCCTCAATACCAAAAATAGTCTGCACTGGATACCTCCTCACAGACCAAGTATCCCTAAAAATAATGGCTACACCGTCCCCCTGTCCCTCTGGCTGAGGCTGATGCTGTACAGAGTACCTGGCTGGAACAAGGTCGGCCAAAACTGGCCCTGAGTCACTGTCCAGCCAGGTCTCTATAACACACACGAGGCTGGCTGACCAATCAAGGATTAACTCCCCGATCGTAGTGGACTTATTCACCACAGACCTCGCTTTAATCCTCAGCAGTCTCGAACTAGGGACCCTCCCATTCTTGACCACCACACCCTCTGTGTGGAAGTCAGTGAGGGGAATTGGCACTAAACACCTATTCCTCCTCACAGATCTAATCTGCCTCCTAAAGGGACCATAATTGCCCCGGTCCATCACGACCCCAATAGCTGCAGAATCCCCCCTGGCCCCACAACCTGGTGACTGTTAGGGATGGGCGAACACATTGCAGTTCGGGTTCGGCCGTTTGGTTCGGTCCGTTTCGGTTCGCCCGTTCAGTTCGGCCGTTCAGGTTGGTCGCCGCATTCGGGTTCAGCTGTTCGGTTCGGTCGTGTTCGGTTCAGTTTGGGCATTCGGAAAAAGGCTCTCTGTGCAACGAATGATGGCACCAGACCCATGACAGTGGGTCCTGGGGCTAGAGTGGCAGCTTCTAGATATTTGCCACAGCCTCCCTGCCTGTAACTTGACCCCAGAACCCTGACAGTGGGTCCTGGAGCTGGAGTGGCTGTTTCTTGATATGGTGGAATAACAGCGCCTCTGTGCAAGGAATGATGGCCCCAGACCCATGACGTTGGGTCCTGGGGCTAGAGTGGCAGCTTCTAGATATTGGCTACAGCCCTCCCTGCCAGTAACGTAGGCCCCAGAACCCTGATGGCGGGTCCTGGGGCTGGAGTGGCAACTTTTAGATATTGGCCAGCCACAGCCCTCCCAGTAATGTAGGCCCCAGAACCCTGACGGCGGGTCCTGGGGCTGGAATGGCTGTTTCTTGATGCGGTGGAATGACATCACCTCTGTGCGAGGAATGATGGCCCCAGACCCATGATGGTGGGTCCTTGGGCTAGAGTGGCAGCTTCTAGATACATATAGGCCACAGCCCTCCCTGCCAGTAACGTAGACCCCAGAACCCTGACGGTGGATCCTGGGGCTGGAGTGGCTGTTTCTTGATGCGGTGGAATGACATCGCCTCTGTGCGAGGAATGATGGCCCCAGACCCATGATGGTGGGTCCTGGGGATAGAGTGGCAGCTTATAGATATTGACTACAGCCCTCCCTGCCAGTAACGTAGGCCCCAGAACCCTGACGACAGGTCCTGGGGCTGGAATGGCTGTTTCTTGATGCGGTGGAATGACATTGCCTCTGTGCGAGGAATGATGGCCGCAGACCCATGACGGTGGGTCCTTGGGCTAGAGTGGCAGCTTCTAGATACATATAGGCCACAGCCCTCCCTGCCAGTAACGTAGACCCCAGAACC
>QEPC01009472.1:20126543-20142385 GCA_003113815.1 Sphenodon punctatus | reverse complement strand
ACTTGATTTGCATAACTATGCATGCTGGGAAGCAAATTTGCAATAGGTTTGACATAGAATCACAACTTTGCTAATCAAACACAACTCAAATCCTCTGGAATTTCAGCACCTCCCTCACGCAAACATAGGGCCTTCAGACCCCACTCACCCACAATTCATCTCCTAGGGGCCTATTTACCATCGGGTCATGGTCAGGATTGGCTGATTCTGCGAGGATTCTGTGAGGATTGGCCGATTCTGCGAAAATCACTGCAAATTGCAGCAATGCAGTCAGCTCGGGTCCCTGGCCACAGCCCTCCCTGCCAGTAACATAGGACCCAGAACCCTGACGGTGGGTCTTGGGGCTGGAGTGACTTTTCTTTTTTTATCTATCTATCTATCTATCTCCACACTAAATCTAACTGCTATTAACTATTCTAAAACCTATTGGATTAAATGGAATATCCTAATAATTAACTACAAAGGCCTTGTCCTGCAAACACACTGTATCTCTATCTATCTCTATAACTAAGCTAACTGCTATGTATATCTATCTAGTAACTATCTATCTAATAACTATCTATCTCTATATACAGTATTACACAGGGGGAAATACAAAGAACACAGGGAGGGGTACAAAACTGAAATGAAAATCAATCTAATAATATTCTTACTCTAAATAAATCCAAAACTTAAAACAGGGGAAGGGAATCAGGGATGGAATAAGAGGGAGAGGGAAAGGATTCAATGGAGGGGGGAGGGAGGAAGGACGATTGAACACATGGAACACAGGGAGGGGTAAAAACAAAAAATAACTGTGCTGTTGAGGGTGTCTGTGATGCGGGGCATCCAGTGGTGCTGTGTGGGGCTGCTCCATGGGCTCTGCGGAGCTAGGAGGTGTTTGTGTTGTGGGGCCGGCTCTTGTCTGGAGTTGTTTGTGCTACGCGGTTCTTCTGTTTTCTGAAAACTGCATCCCTGCCAATATAATTGGGGACCGTTTCCTGCAATAAGGATTCTGGGGAGAGGAAGGAGGGGGGCAGAGGAGAGGATGGGCGGAATAGGGGGGCCTGAGTCCATTTCTTGTCCCTGGGCCCACTCCAACCTAGCTACGCCCCGAATGATATTTTATGTGTATTTTATTGGTTACATATTTTGTAAGCCACCCTGAGCTGCTCTGTGAGCAGGACGGGTGGGGGGCGGGGTAGAAAAAATAGTAAAATAAATAAATAAATAAATTTCTTTATCTGACCCTCTGCTTTGCTTTCCAGCTGACAAGCATCACTTGGGCCCAGCTGTTGCTGAAGGCTTGTCTTCTCCATTATCATTCTCTACCTCCTTCCCATGAGCTGGGTGTTAACCTCTTCCTCATCAGGGGCTGCTCTTCCTCACCAAAATCTTTTATTGTGTTGCATCTTTCAGACACTATCACGCTGATTTCTATTTGGCTTGGTGTCCTACAACAATGGGCAGTGGCGTTTCCAATGCCATTCTCCAGAAGTGTCCAGTCTTCTGCCAGGATTGTTTTAACAAGCATGAGGACTACAGAAATATATCATTGTCAGCCTGCTTGTCTATATTCACCTGCTGGGTTGATCATAATGTATTCTGTTCTTTTGAAAAGTGAACATCCTCCTGGGAGAATTGTTTCCAACCACACCCTCCCTTAAGTCTGCCATTTTACTTTGCCTATGGATTCTTGTTTTTAACACCATCACCAAAGGATTTTAATCACATTATGTTTAAATAGCGGATACGTCGATGAGTCTTTTCTTATACCTCCCTCTCAATGATTACTTTCATTTATATATACCTCACATTTTCTCAAGGTGTGAGGTCTGCGGGGGGTGGGGGTGGAGGGGGGTGTCTGTTTTGTGACTGGCTGCTGCAAGCTGGGAGAAGCTCAGTGGTGGACTGCTTCTCCAAAAGGAATATCTTGGGAACGCAGAACCTTGAAGGTCTGGGACTTTTTCATTTTCTCGGTCCATAGTTCTGACTGCTTACATGCCTGAGGAAGGGCCCTGCATGGCTTGAAAGCTTGCACGCTCTCACCAACAGTACTTGGTCCAATAAAAGAGATCATCTGAACAACTTTGGCCCATTTTACCCAAGAGGCACCCACGCATGGCCATGCAGGTCGACTGTGTGGGCATGCACGGGAGCCTCCCATGTGAATGCGATGGCGAGTGGGTGGGCGTGCATGCATGCCCATCTTCACCCACCTCCACCCATCACCCAGGCATGAAGCAATTGGCCAAAATGGTGGTTGCTCAATGCGTGGAGATGGGTGTGCGTCCATGTATGCACGCTCTCATGCGCCACCCCCCAGCATGCACACCAATCCCCCCTGCACTGGTGGTCTGTTTTAAAAGGGCATCTGTCTCCACCTCTTGCATTTGGGATCAACCCAGAAACCACACTCTCTCTTAAGGAGTGTGGAAGGAAAGAGAGGACTAGAGTGAGTAGGAGAAGAGTGATGATATGGAGGAAGAGGAGGATCTAAAGGAAGGTAAAAGAATGGAGGATAATAAAGAAAGAAAATACAAAGACTGCTTAAAACCATTGGACACTTGACTGCCGTTTTTTGAGTGAAAGCAGACCAATAATATTCATAATACTTAATAGTCACAAGGAGCTCATAATCTTAATGATATATAATAACATTCACAAGGAGTTAATAAGCGAGTTATTTTACTCGTTTCCCCGGCTGCTGTGGAATGCATGATTAGCAAATTCATTTCCCTGCTATGCCCACAATTATGAAATGGATCAAACAATAGACGTCCAATAAAATGCTGGTCAGTTCTCCCTGCCAATCAATTTATTAGTACAAAATCATTTGAAACAGCAGGGTTTCCTCCAGCTGCTCGGTTACCATTCCAGGATTCAGGAGAGGCTTTCGGTACAGGGACTAAAATGAAATGAAAAATGCAATAAAATTAAATGTCATAATTTGCTTTTCCAACTTGAAATGCCCCAGCTGGGGTCCCTGCCTGTTTCAATTCAGTTCAGTGGCCGTACAACCTCCCCTCAATGGAATGGGACCAAATACCCCCATCAGAAGAACACGCCAAGCACAGGAAATAGGAAATCTCCCGCTGAAACACAAAGGATTAAGCAATCCTTTTTTATTTAATTAAATTTTAATTTTGGGGATTTTTCATTGTTTCTAGGAGCGAGGAGTAGACACAAAGCATGCTGCAGAAGAGCTGAACAGGTGTTGGACAAACTTATTCTGCAGGGTCGTGCCAAAGCACTGAGCTCCATTCCTGGGCACTCCAGTCCTGAGTGCCTCCAGTTGCACAGTTTGGCCCATGGAGCAGTGCTGACTCCTGCCTGGATTCCAGATGGATGTATAACTGGTCCTGCAGCTTTTGGTCAGTGTGACTCTGTTGCCAAAGAGGCCTGAAACGGGTACCTGATTTGGTATCCATGGGTAATACCCGCATTTCCGGGTACCTTTTCAAATACCTGAATCGGTACCCAAATACCTATTGAATACTTGAAAACCCCAAATTTTAGCTACCAATTTTTGAGTACCCAAAATTACTCCCAAACCCAAAATAATACATGAAAAAGTCCCCAAATCTGGGACAAAATCAGGATGAAAATCAGTATTTCGGTATATGAGTAATTGTCTGTCTTTCGGTATACTGAAATGTCGGTATTTTGGTTACTCAATTGAGAACCAGTTTGGGTACCAAAAAATATCCAAAATATTTGGTTCAATTCAGGCACCAGAAATTCGATCCATTTTTGCAGGTACTCATTTCAGCTCTACCAACACCATTTTGGGTTGTATTAATGGAAGCATCATCTTAAAAACTTGGGAAATTATAGCACCCCAATACTCGGCACTGGTTAGACCTCTCTCTCTTGAAATACTGTGTTCAGTTTGGGGCTCCACATTTCAAGGATGTTGGTGAACTGGAAAGAATTCGAAGAGCAATGAAGATGATCATGGGTCTAGAATACAAACAGGAGTGGGCTATTTGCATAGCGATTGGCTCAGAAATGCACCAATTATCCCTCCCCCCTCGGTGACCCTTAACCTCCACTCCAGTGCCTCCAATCAGAATTGTTGTTGTGCATTGTTCCCTTTGCTTTGACCAATCTGCCACTGGATTAGTAAAGGAACCTGCATAGCAGCCAATGAGTGACAAGGAAGTACAAGGGGAAATGGAGTGCAAGAAATGTGGCATTGTGTTGGTATTGCCACTCGGGATTTGAAATGAACCGCAAAGTAGTAAATGGCAAAGTGGCAAATGGGATCCCGGTAAGCGGAAATTTCGTAAATTAAGAATGAAATGTTGTTTGAGACACTACCCAGTACTGAGAGGTACTTGATTTGACCAAGACAGTATTGGGAACTGGGATTTTGATGAGATTTCCCATTTTGGCAAAATCTCATTTCAGTCCTAGTTAATAGTTTTCAAATACTAAAATGGATGCCTTAAAAAAGGCAGTGAAGATTATTGTTTTCTGTTGCCACTGAGAACAGGACAACAAACAGTGGTTTCAAATGACAGGAAGTCAGGTTGAGGCTAGACATTAGGAAAAACTTCCTAACTCTTAGAAAAGTTCAGCTCAGGAACAAGCTGCCTAGAGTAGCTGTGGAATCATCTTCACTGAAAGTTTCAAGAAAACACTAGACAGCATTTGTCAAGAATGTTTTAGGTGAGGGCTGGTTCAGAACAACTGTTTGGTTTTCATGGCCATTTCTGCAGTAATGTAACAGTTGTTCGGTATTTCGGTAGGAATTCCAATTCTAATTGGAATCCTGGTTGAAATTTAAAACTAAGAAACAAACAGACAAGGCCTTTGCTCATGCAAAAAATGGTCATTGGGTCCACTTTGCGCAAAATGATGCTGCCCATGCCCAAAATGGTGGTGGTGCCAGTGGCCACAATCCCAAACGGGATCTGCATGGGATCTGCACATGTTCTGCATAGCACAATGTGCCTTCAATGGACATGTGCGTGATTTGTGCACACATGCCCGCATGCAGGTTGCATGCGGCACACACGGGACATAGGATTGGCCGCAGTGCCACCATTTTGGAAATGGTCAACACCATTTTGTGCTTTGTGCAAATGACCCTTTAAAAAATAAATTGTTTGGACTAGAAGAAATGCCTGGAATCGGGCGAAATTCAGCCCTGCTTTGGGTATAAAGCCTCAAGGCAGGAGACTGGACCAAATGATCCCTGAGGACCCTTTAAGATTTCCAGTTCTGCAATTCTATGCCTCACTTTCCCCTTAAACTAAGTTGTTGGATTCACCGAGTTCATTGCCTGGTCTTTCCAAGGTGGATTTATTAACTGAAATTAAAGTATATATAACAGAGTCCTACTCTGGGCAGCCTCCCAAGGGCCTTCAATAGCCTGAAGGATTCATCCTCTCTTCAGTCCTTTGCCAGACCTTCCACCAGATCTGACCTGCTGCAGGTCTTTTCTTAACTTGGGGACACACTCAGAGAGCCTCGTTCTTTCCTGCCCCCCCCCCACCCCCCGGCCCTTTCCTGATCTGGAGGAAAGTTTCTTCTATGTGGGAAGATTTCTCTAGTACTCTTTCTCTACCAGGCCATTAGCTCAGTTTTATGATGCCGCTCTCCCAGTAGGTTTAATATTCCAGGTATCCTCATTTTCAGCCGACCCAGGTCTGGCTGTCTCGGTACTTACCCCGTGTTTGGCAGCTGTGGGGGAATGGATGAAGGCTAACCGACTGCGACTGAATCCTGACAAGACGGAGGTGATGTTAGTGGGTAGGTCGGCGGAGGTGACGGCTCCATCGATAGATGGGGTCTGCCTGCCACTGATGTCCCAGGTGCGGAACCTGGGGGTGCTCCTCGATGCGCAGCTCCACCTGGATTCCCAGGTGGAGGCTGTGGCGAGGAGTGCCTTCCTCCAATTGCATCTGGTGTGGCCGTTTCGGCCGCTGGTTTCGGTTCTGGACCTGCCCACGATCATCCATGCTTTTATTACCTCTAGGTTAGACTACTGCGCAATGCGGTCTACGTGGGGCTACCTATGGTGATGGCTTGGAAGCTGCAGCTGGTGCAAAATGCGGCGGCCTGGCTCCTGGTGGGGCTGGGTCGCCGGGAGCACATTACACCAGTGCTCTGGTCTTTGCACTGGCTGCCAATAGTCTTCCGGGCCTGATTCAACATGTTGGTTTTAACCTATAAAGCCTTACACGGTCTAGGCCCTGCTTATTTGTGAGACCGCCTCACCCCCTGGGTTCTAGATCGGCTCCTGCGGTCGTCCGGGGTC
Organism: Sphenodon punctatus; assembly: GCA_003113815.1. Lineage (NCBI taxonomy): Eukaryota > Metazoa > Chordata > Lepidosauria > Sphenodontia > Sphenodontidae > Sphenodon > Sphenodon punctatus. The sequence goes on along the minus strand of QEPC01009472.1, from coordinate 20,136,138 downwards.
ACCTTGTTGGAGGTCCCCCGGGTTGCCACGCAGAATAGGGCATTCTTGGTGGCCGCGCCATGTCTCTGGAATTCCCTCCCGGTGGGGGCATGGTTGGCCCCGGACCTCCCGGCCTTCCGTAGGATCTGCAAAACCTGGCTGTTCCGTCAGGCATTTGGCAAGGGAGAAGGGTAGGGTTGGGGGAGGTGGGGGTTGGGAAGGGTGATATTGGGGTGTTGTTTTGATTGTTTTGTTGTGATTGATTTATTTTATAGTTGAATTGTTTTTATTATATTTATATGTATTATTGTTAGCCGCTCTGGGCCGCCTGTGGTGGGAGAGAATGGGATATAAATTCATTAAATAAACAAACAAATAAATAAATAAATAAATATTTTTTTTGGAGTGACAGCACTACAGCATAAGGTGCAGTCCAATCACCTCCACCCCCCATTGCAGGGACACCACCCTTCTTTACCAGTTCTTAGTCCCAACATGCAACAGTTCTTAAGGATCCAGTCCTGGGTCCCCCGTACAACGCTGCTAGTACACCCCATTGCTTGCATGTGGTTTTCTCAATGCACATGGTTTCAGTCTTGCTAATCAGGGCAAAACGTGCAGCATAACACCAGGCAGGCCCTCAGGTCCAAATATCTGAAGGACTGTCTCATCCCTCATGTCCTGTCGTGGCCCCCAAGGCCAACTGGGAGAGCCCTCTTGCAGGTACCATCGGCCTGCCAAACAAGTGCTACCCCACAGTTATGGAACTCCTTTCTCTTGGAGATTTGTCTAAGTGTGAGCTTGTTCACCTTCCAGAAGCGATGTAAGACCTTTTTGTTTGACCAGGCATTTGGTAGGCAGGGAAAGGGTTGGTTTTTGTTTTGTTTTGTTTTTTTAAGGGTTTGGGTGAGGCTGTTAAGGGGACTCTTATATGTTGTAAGCCCCCCATAGCCTTAGGGGAAGGACGGAGTATAAATTTAAATAAACATCAGGGGCATTCTGGCTAGAGTATCCATTATAATGGGAGTAGAGAGAGTGTGGTTGCTGTTCTGGTCCCAAATATAGGCAGTAGAGACAAAATAGTGTGGAGATCACTTTTATTGGACCAACTCCAGTTGGTAGGCAAGCTTTTGGACCTCACAGGCTTCTGCATCAGGCAGGAGTTATTTTCAGTGCTTAATTTGTAGATAAATGAATTTCTGGGGCCAAGCCTGCTTCAGAAATCATTCCCTCTGCCCCAGAAATCATACCCCGTTCCCTAGAGAGCAGGGAACTGAACTCTAGTTTCTAGCTAGAAACCCAACCACTTGACCACCTTGCTCCCCTATAGCTAACATAACGGTAAGACCAATGCTTGCTTGTTAGCTTTGTTAATAAAAAAATCACTCTTTTTATTATCATACTTTATCAGTATATGTTAGATCTTGAATGAGATAGGGCCTTTGGTCTACTGGAGCAAAATTTCCTATCGCAAACCTAGTTCCCATGATCATGCACCTTGTGCAATCATACACACCAGTTCACAGCTACCATACTAATTTGAAATGACATACAGGTTAGAGAAATGGAAACTGGACTCTGTATGAATAATTGGCTCCCATGGGAGCTATTCATATCCTGGCAAAGGAAAATAAGGCCCAGGGAGCCAAAACTGGCCCTAACAGATTTGGGTGTGAGACCCAATAACTCCATCCAGTGGATTTCATTTGATACAAGTCCGTTGGCTTCTTCCATGCATAGTTCAATGTTCCATTCTTCTTCCCAACTATCCCTTAACTCAGCCCCAGACCCACTGAAACACCATACCGTGCTCTGCATACATCTTTAGAGGGTCTAAGTTGTGTAATCCACCAACCCCTCCTCCCTCCAAAACCACTAACGTTTTACAGATAAGGAAACTTTAAGAGTTTATTTTGTTTTATTTTTCCAGCTGTAAGGAGAGAGATGGAACAGGAGAAGAACAAGCACTTTTGAAGGAGAGATACATTTTGCATTTTTATTGTGGTTTAACCAAACTGTAACAAGTCACTTTAAACTCTCTAGAATGAAGGATTTTTTTAGCTTTCCGGTAAACTTCAGTTGCCATGGAGAAGGGGCTTGGAATAAGCCAAATGTGAAACATTGGAAACTAAACCCAAACTCACTGTAGCCATATCAAACAGTTAATTAGAACGACCTACCATGTGTTTCCCATTCCCTGGAAAGGTTTGAATCAATTGCCCCGTGATTTATCACCTGTTTTCTGCACTAACGTTTTCAGCTCTGCTTTTATGCATGTGTTGGAAAGGGGATTTGTGTTGTACAGCATGGGAGGGAGGGAGGGAAGGACTTGCTTTTTAATGATCAGATTACCATCTCCCCCTTGCGAAAGGATAAATCTGTCCTCGCAATGCAACGATGTGCCAATGAGAGAACAGTTTCGGGTCCCACTGGAATTATGAGTATCTCATTATAGGGTCTAGTGTCTTATTTGCTTACATACATACTCAGGTGGTGGGACAGCTCAGTGTCTTCTTGATACATTTCAGGGCAGTGGGATGTTGTACCCAGATGGAAATTTTAGATGATCAAGCTTTTTCTGGGCTCTTTCATTTCTCACTGTGAATGAGGTTGGGTGATGGGAGGGGGCGGGGGTGGGAATCAAATTTTCCACAAAGATCTCATCATCTCGATGTGTGAGGTTGTCCACCCACAAGCTGTAACACCTCATTCTCCAGTGGAACAGTAGTAGAGATAATTCGGTGACACGGCTTTGAGTTAGTAAGTCATTTGGAGATGGGTCTGAGCTGCCAAGTTCAAACCTGGATCAAAGTTTTCCCAGCATTTGAGGGAGATTCAGATCGGGGGTGCTGGTTCAGCCCACAAACAGCTGCTTTCTGTGACTCCTAACCTTGGGATTTCTTCTGTCCTGAAGAATGTATCTTTCTCCCATCTCCTATTTGTTTAGTGCTAGCGTGCATCACATGAACAGTCTTGTGGACTGCAGTCTTCTGCGTATGCAGCGGCTGAACGTGTCTCCATGGGCCTTGAGATGCTTCTAATTTGATGCTTGCAAAAAGGTGGTTGCATGGCTTCAAACCTTTGGCTTTCCCTTGGGGTTGCTGATGAGGGTGGCGAAGGCAGTTAACGCCAAAGCACTTTGTGATGTGGAGGACTGGGCAGCTCACAAATTAACTGCAAAAATAATAAATAAATACAATAAAATGTTGCTGGATTTAAACTACCAGGTTCAAAAGGCTCTTCCATTCCCCTGCCATGTGCTAGATGTTTGCCATTCAATCCACCAGAAAGTATGGTATGTGTCAAGGGTGGATGGTTTTTTTAATGCACTGATCTGGGATTCAAGAGATCTGTCTTCTGAGTTGGCGAAAACAGAAGTGACAGGAGCACGGTGGAGACACCAACCATGTGACCCCAGCTAGGGAGCTGTCCCGCTGCCTGGCCGGGCAGGGGCTACTACAACGAAGGTGTGCCCAACCAGCCCTGCCCCCATGCTGTGCCCGGTGCCTCGCCCCCTGTCATGATGGGCAGTCATGGTGGCCAATATGTTCTAACTCAATGTGGCCTGCTTTGCCCTGGAGTGTGTCTCACCCCCACCCCCCCGGGAGGGGAAGCAGTAGCCTGGGTTGTAAATTCGTCACTTTCCTGAGTAACAGCCCAGACTAGGCACCAACGCACCCATGGTCAGTCCAGGGCAAACATCTGGAAGCCTGAGGACAAACGTCATAGCGACCCACAGGCCACAGCAGGAAAAAGCTGGCAAAAGTAGGTCACTGTCACGTTTGTATTTACCCTTTCTCTCTCTTTCATAGACTCCTTGAGCATCCTTGTCAAGGTCGCTTTAGTTATTTTAGGCCTCAGTACTCTACCCTTCTTTGTAGATTAGGTTAGGAGGCTTTCACGAGACCCATGTGCAGGACCCGGAATGGTGGGTCTCTACTCTTCATTGGGCTTTCAAGGAGTGATTGTACTATGAATAAAAATAAACATCCCCTCTGTGAGAGGGAGGGAGATGGGCTGGTTGGAGTGTTGGGGAGAGGACTCCTCTGGGTAAAAGACAGAACAGTGGTAGGGGCAAATGGGGTGTGGATGGTTTGGTTTTTGAGGGGAGGGGATTTATAGAAGTAATTTATTTATATATTTAAAAATATGTTGTGAGCTGCCATGAGCCTTTTGAATAGGGTGAGAATTGAGATATACTACTGCCTACTACTAAGGTTAATGTGGATTACATTAGGGCTGAAATGAGCACCGTTTTAGGTTTTCATGAGAAATTCCAAGAATTCGAGACCCAGGACTAAGATCTCAGTCTCAGTAAAATTCTCGTTATTTCTCAGTTTACAAAACAATCTAACCTGCACATGTGCAAAATGGCCACTGGGCCATTTTGTGCAGGCTCAGCCCTTTTCCAAAAGGGTGGTGACAGCATTGCCACTGTTTTGGAAAAGGGAATTTGGTCTGCGCATGTGCAGTGGCAATTCAGGGCATGTGCAGACAAGATGCCCTTTTCCAAAATGGTGGCAACGCTACCAGCGCCATTTCAGAAAAGGACTGCACATGTGCAGAATGGCCTGGCAGTCATTTGGGCATGCACAGGATTTTTTTTTAATTTTTTTTTAAAATTCTCATCGAGAATTAATCCTAGATGCTGCTTGTTCTTGGTTCTTTCTTGGTTCCTGGGAACTGAGAACCAGCATTCTTGACAAGAATGAAAAAAAACCTGACACAAACTTTCAGCCCTAGTTTACATAAACACCACACTCTCTAGCACTGAGGTTCATTTCAGTTCTTTGCTAAAACAGCCTTAAAGAGAAGAACAACTTGATTCTTCTCCATCGTTTCTTTAACATCCTAAACTGCTGGCCAGCAAAACAGTAGCTGTGCACCGCTGCAGAGGTGGACACATTTTAAACAGTGGTGGAGTTGATTTTTGAATTTACAGATGTGCAAGGAGGAAAAGATATATTTATTTACTAAAGCTAAAACTGATAGCACAAATTTAAAAAAAAAAAATGATTCGAGGTTAATATCTGGTAGCTTGGCAGTTATTCAGCAATTAGCTGGTAGCCACAGAAGTTAACTGACAAACTGGAAAACCAGATATTACTGTTTATTGATTACAGTTTACCGAATTACCATTTACCGCATTAGCCAGGGTTCGAATCCTGCCCTAGCCATGAACTCGCTGGGTGGCTTTGGGCAAGTCACAACCTCTCGGCCTCGGTTCCCCATCTATAAAATATGAATGTGTGCGTGTCTGACTCTCCCTGGGTTCCCTTCACCCTTGTCCACCTTTGATTGTAAGCCCACTGGGCAGGGACCTGTCTCTAATAACAATTGTAAAGTGCCAGGTACACTGCTGATGCTATATAAATGCTTAATAATAACAGTCTGGACTAGGGGTGGTCTTTTGGATGCAAATTTGTAGTGGTTTATTTTCATTTTGTTTCCCAAAGTAATTGAATTTAAATGCGGATTTGTATTATGGATCCATATTTAGATCAATTAAAAATATATATTTTTAAAAAATTAATAATAATTAATTACTGCACATGTGCGTAATGGTCACTGGACCATTCTGCGCATGTGAACCCTTTTCTAAAATGGCAGCAGCAGTGATGCTGATATTTTGGAACAGGGCAGCTGGTTTTCATAGCCACAAAATGGCCACTGCACATGTGCAGAACAGTTGCCCTTTCCCAAAATGGCAAGGACGCTGCTGCTGCCATTTTGGAAAAGGGTGCACATGCACAGAACAGTCCGGTGGCTATTTTGTGCATTTGCAGTAACATTTTGTTTTAAAATGTTTTTATATTAGAACCAAATTGAAACAGGCTTGTTGCACTGTTTTGGTTCAGGACGGATTAATCCGTAATGGCCTGTTCCATATAGTTGAAGATTTAATCCGAATTCCTACCCCTACACTGGAGAGTTTTTTTTAAAAAAAAAAGTTAAATGGTAAAAGGTAGTAAGGAAATGGTAATTCAGTAAATGGTAAACTGGTTAACTAGATATCTGCTGAATACTAAACCAGATATCATTTGATATCCGACCGGATACCATTTGGTATCTGACCGTATACTGAAGTAGATACTGCGATATTCAGATGGATACCGGATAGTATCGGTTACTTGTTTCAGCTCTAGTTTTACTTGTCTCCTGAGTTAATCTTAAAGTTGGGCCCATGTTGTGCTGATCAGAATTTTAACATGTTCATCCCTCCCAAATCAGCTGCTGGATTTGTAAGTGGTGGTTGGATTGCTAATGATCCACATTCCATCTCTGACGCCAAGGTTTTGGGGAGTAGTGGGAATAAAAGTGACTTTCCTATCATAAAAAGAATGATTGAAAAACCTTCTAGGCAGTGCATGCTGAATGCAAGATGCCGGTTGCGCACTGGCTCTTTAAGGCAGGGGGTGAATAATAACAAAATAGAGGTAAACTATAAAATTTGGGTTTTGGTCTGGTGCTCAGACCTGGGTTTTGTGGTACTCTTTCTAAAAAAGGCATTTCCCAAGAAGGGAGCTTTGTGTAACTTCAAAGTCAAGTCAAGATACATTGGTACAATCCCTAAAAATGGGGAAACTGAGGCAGGCGGCCTGAGTCAGAGTCACAGAGACACAGCACCAGGACTATAAATAGAATCCAGAATTTCTAGCTTTTCAGCATCTTCTAGACAGTCTGGTCATGATCCACAAACTACTTACTCCAGAATAACCTGTAAGGTTTCAGTGGAGATACTCTGGAGTAAGTGGTGCATCATGGCTGCTGACGTCTCTCACAGGCAGGATTGCTCCTGCTCCTCCCTCAAAGTCCCTGGTTGGAGAGGTTTGGGGAAGCAGATTTAGCAGCACCAAACCTGGCCCCTCTGTCTGCCCCTAGAGGTATGTACGTAAGCAGGATAGTGTCCCAGTCAGAGAGAGCTAAAACAATGTGGAAGAAATGGGAGAGCAAGGCCACTTGCCACAATGCGTACCTTGTACAATTATCTTGCTAATGATGAGAACAACCTGGGCATCTCAGCCCTGGGCTTGCAAAGTTCATCATTCAGGGAGGCACCAGGACATGCAAAATTAAAGGGGAACCTAAATCAGAGTCAAACTGCATCAAAATCTGGATCAGAACTCCACTGTGGTCATTTATGGAGCCGAGCAAAACCACTTGGCCTTCTCCTCTTCAGAAAGTGCAGGCACTGAGGTGTGAAGTAGAACTGGAATGAATATTCAGTGAGAATTTTGAATTCAGCAAATTCAGTTTATTTGTATCCAGTTCAGCTATGTGAATATGAAGCACTGAGTATTCCCTTCCTGCTTCATCTCTGGTTCTGAATATTCATGTATTGTTCTGCTATCCTTCAGGTCTCTCTTCCTCCATTGTAACAAAGCTAAGCACGTGCACCTTCTCAGCTTCATGAATGTATCGCTGTCTCTCCCTGGCTCACCCAATACATCCGTCCCCTCTCTTGTCCATTCTAGATTGTAAGCCCTTTGGTCTAATAACAACAGTGCAGCAGCAGTCGTGTCACTGGTGCTCTGTAATAAAGATAGAGGGCTAAAACTCGGTATTCGGTTTTACACCGTTTCAGCTGAGCACTGTGGTATTCAGCTCAGTTTGATCAAGTACCAAGAGCTCAAGGAATGGACATAATATTCAGTACTTGGTAATGTACCATGTACCAAATACTGAATCCTGAGTATTCATCGCATTACCGAGGAACTGCCAGAAACGCAACTGCTTGGATATACTCGAGAATAAATACAGTTCTGCTCGTTTCTGCCCTAATAAATGATAATACTACTACTAATAAATAATTAAATAATTATTAATAAATATACACTAAAAAGTGCTTCCAAAGAAAAAAATATGAACCAAACAAACCAGCATGAAGTAACTGAATAGACAAAGTTGCAAATTTTGTCAACAGTGTTGAATTCAGATGTTTACGGAATGAATATGTAATTTATCTTCATAAATGTGAAAAATGATGTTTGTTTCAGTCTTAGTATGAGGCTACCTGGAAAAAGATGTCATCAATCATCATCATCATCATCATCATTTTATTTGGGCACTAGCTTCCGCTCTGTCCCACAAAAAGACAACACACAAAACAAAACAACACAAAACAGACAAGAAAAAGGATACAATTTCAAATATGCCACTGAAAACAAACATTAACGATATCCCAAAAAGCAACGTAGTATCCCACAATCATTTAAAAAGTTAAAATAGTTAAAATGACACTAATATAATCAAACTTATATAATCCCCAGGCACGCAGACACGAGGCAGCAGATTTGTCAAACCATCACCATGGGGAACAAGAACAGAAGCAGAAACACAAGCACAAGGAAAAAGATGTAGGGAAGGCCATTGCAACTTGCATAAGCTATGCCCTTATTTATCCCAGGCTGACCGCGCCACATGTCCTGGTGACCACAAAACTTTATTTTTGTAATTCCCTCTTCTATGGAATTCCAGCGGTGCTTCTCTGTTGCTTGCAGCATGTTTAAAAAGTGCTGCTTACTGGTTTGGGCAGCGTGATCATATTATGTTCACCATGTGTTCTCTGCATTGTCTGCCTGTAGAGATCAAATTTAAGATTGTGCTGCTGGTTTTTAGGACCCTGAATGGTTTGGGCCAAAGGTGGGCATTTGGTGGCTCTCTGCCCTCTTTGCTGTGGCTCCCGGGCAGAAGCTGCTGCCTTGGGCATTTCCCTGCTGCTCCCTTAGCAGCGTGATAAAGTGCCATTGCAATTTTATTTTGATCTGTTGATGATGCTACAGGTATAGGGAGAGAAAGGCCTTAACTAGAGGGAAGGATCAGGGAAGGCTTCTTAAGCGTCTTCTAGTACCCTATCTGGTAAGTAGCAGCTGAGGAGGAGAGAGAGGAACCAGGGAGAGGTTTTCAAATCCCATTGCATCTTTTCCAAGCTGCCACTCTAGTTCTACGGTGTCATTCCGCTCACGGGGAGCTGTCATTCCAGTGCATCAAGAAGCAGCCACTCCAGCCCGAGGACCCACCATCAGGGTTTTGGGGCCTACCTTCCAGGCACGGAGGGCTGTCCATCCACATCATTCAGAAACTGCCACTTCAGTCGCAGGACCCACTATCAGGGTTCAGGGGCCATCATTCTGCTCATGGGTAGCTGTCATTCCACCGCATCGAGAAGCAGCTACTCCAGCCCCAGGACCCACCATCAGGGTTCTGGGGGTACCTTCCAGGCAGGAAGGGCTGTCCATCCATGTCATGCAGAAGCTGCCACTTAAGTCCCAGGACCTACTATCAGGGTTCTGGGGCCATCTGTGTTATTTGTTATTTATTATGTTATTTATTATATTATTTATGATATTTAGTAGCATTGGGACCCCGGGGTAAATAACGGATACCGGATTTACCGGTTTCCGGTTCTCAAAGAACCGGATTCCCGGATTAAATCCGGTATACCGGTACCGGTTTTATTTCATTGAGTTCAATGGGGCACTGTGTCCCCATTGAAATCAATGAAATAAATAGTATACAATTAATTCCTCCCCCCTCCCCCTCCCAGGCTGCGCGGGTGGAAGGGGGGACACCCCCCACCCACCCTGCCCAGCCTGGATTTTTGTTTAAAAAAAGA
>QEPC01009472.1:20087513-20116248 GCA_003113815.1 Sphenodon punctatus | reverse complement strand
GGCTGCATATAGATGTTAAACAAGAGGGGGGACAGAATGGCACCCTGCACGACTCCACACGTGAGGTCCCGGGGGGAAGACATACACTCCCCCAAGACCACCCGGTGAGTTCTCCCGGCCAGGAACGAATGAAGCCAGTCCAAGTCTGTTCCGTCAATTCTGGCACGGTCCCGCAGGCAAGTCACCAACACCTCATGATCGACTGTGTCGAACGCGCTCTGACAGCGCTTTGGCATCCCTTGAGGTGCCTTGCCATGGCAGTTTTGCAAAGGTTTGTGAGCCAGCTGCTCCCTCACCCGCTCCTTTTAAAGCCCGGTACAAGGCTGGCACCACCTGCTGACTCAGGGTGGTGCATGAGGGCAGCTGAAACTGGGGGGCCAGGAACCCAATCAGGCACCTAAACCCAGTGTCCCCAACCACTGGGAAGGGCTGCCAATCGAGGGCAATCATTTCCCCCAACATGCGCGTGGCTTTCAGTTGAAAGTCTCGCCACCCTCCACATCCTGCAGCTGCCGATGGACTTGGCAGCTGCCCCCACCCTAGCTCCTCCATGGTGCACTGACGCTTCTGGGCCTCAACTGGCTGCTGCTGCTGCACCACTGACAGCGTTGATGGGAGGGGCAGAACATGGTGACAACACAGCTTTTGGAGGGACGTGTGGCCAGCCCTGTCCAAAGTGGCCAAGGGTCTGTTGTCCTGCCCACCAATGAGTATCCCCAGTGAGCGGGTGTTCTCTATGGCGGAGGACATTTGCTCCCCGCACTGCCTGAGTCTGGGGGCCAAGTTGGTGGAGCAGTTGCTTTTCATCAAGATCAACCTTCTGCTGCTGGAATTCCCCGAGCTGCCCCTGGACATGGATTGATGGTGCAGTAGCACATGCCATCCCATGCCAGGGGCAGTCTTGGGACAGGGCTCCTCCTCAATCTGGGCTGTTTCTGAGGTGCTGTCCCTCCCTCCCAATGCCCGGTGCCTGCCCTGCCTCTCTCTCTAAACGGCCTTGGCCACCCTATCTGACTGACCTCATGATGCTGGGTGGCATTGGGAAGCTGTAAGCCTGCCAGCCAGCCTCTGGCTAGACGATCTCAGCCCGCCTATCTGACTCGCTCTCTCTCGCGCTGCACAGTCTTCGCCAGTCTATCTGAATGACCTGCCAAGGTCCCAGCCTGTCTTCCCTACTGCCTCTCATGCCACACTGCCTGTCTGCCCGCCCTGGTTGCCAACCTCAAACCCTGCCTCAGCCTACCTTCCGCTGCTCATGCCACGCTGCCTGTCTGCTGATGCCTCTGCTGTGCCATGGGTTCTACTACAGGGCAATCCAATGTCTGCCGCTGCTGCACCGATGCCTGGCTGCCTGCAATGCCCGGATAAGTAGGGGTGCCAGTCCAGCCACCAAGCCCCAAGCCTTCCTGTCCTCTGCTGCTGCCGCTGGGTCTCAGACAGCCAGCCATGGCACCATGGGCACCCCCAGGGGCCAATCGCCGAGCCTGCCTGCCCGGGCAACCCGAGGTGCCAAGCCCCAAGCCTTCCCGGTCTCTGCTACTGCTGCTGCTGTGTCTCCGACGGCCTGCTATGCTCCCATGGGCATCCCTGGAGCACCCCGGGCATCCCTGGAGCACCCCAAGCCTCCAGGCAGCTGAACTTTCAGAACATTTGGGGGGTCCAAGCTCTGCGGGACCGAACCGACGAACCCGAACTAAGTTTTCAGACCGAATGGCTGAACATCCGAACTCCGTTCTGCTCACACATCTCTACTGAGAAGGAGGGGAGAATGATGAGGAAAGCTGTGAGTCCTGCTTGAATCCGATCAGCTTTGAGCCCCTTGCAGCCCTGTCCTGCAGTGCTGTATCTGTTAAGTTAGGGAAGGGAGCAGCCTGGTCCTGAGTTGGAGGAATTTTTTGTCCCACGCCCTGGGGTAACCTACGGAGCAGGGAGGGTTTTCAGCTCCATGCAGTCTCCTGCCCAAGTTGCTCGTAAGCTCGTGCATATGGGTTGACATTGTAAACAGATGAGTGATTTATTTTTTATTAAATTTATTTTTAACTTTATTAAAAGTTGGAGCGTACACATGTGAAAACTGTCGTGATTGCTAAGTGCGGTTCTTGGCGAGACACAATTTTTGGTATGCAATATTTTGGATTATGAACTGTGCCCACCCTTGGTTTAAGGTCCTGGCTCTAATCAAGACCTGCTCCTGGAGCCTCACCCCGATGGCTATCTGTGCTCACAACCACCCGCTGTTTCGGGATCCTACCACTGCGTCTTAAGTTGGCAGGTGATCAAGTCTTTGCTGTGGTGGCCCCTCAGTGTGGAGCTCCCTCCAGATGTTTATCTCGGTTCCTTCCTCCTCACCTTTAAAAAGCACCTGAAAACTCATTTATTCTCTAGGTGCTTTTAGAATTCACTGCCAGTTCCCTATCTCATTAATGTAGTTTGTCCTGCCTCTTATCTTCCCCTTCTAAAATGTTAGAAATTGATTTTACATTGTTTTATATATTTATGACCCTAAAGCGCTCAGAGTGCCATTAAATGATGATTATTATTCCGAGACTTATTTATTCTCCAGGTGCATTTAGGATCCACTGCTGTGCTGGCTCCCCTTAATGTATTTTCTCCTACCTCTTTCCCTTTCCCTTTCAAATTGTTTAAAAATGGATTTTATATTGTTTTATTGTACTTTGACAGGAGGGGTGCTATAAAAATAAAATTAATGATGATGGCTATTTAGAATTGAAGTGAATTTGCAGCCCCACAATCACAAATGGAATCCAATACTGAGATGCCAATTCAATGCCATAACAAAGTGCATCCACATCAGTGTTTGCCCCTTTGGGTGTTTTTAAACAAGCACGGTGATGGGGGTGGGCTGTGGTCACTGAGTGGCACTGCCACAGAGTACCCACACAGGTGGAGTGAGTGGTGAGCTCTCCAGGCAGGTGGCTCCCAGTGTGGCTACCCAAGCCATGGAAGAAGCCACCGTACATTTGGCTGGTCCTGCATGGAGCACTCCTGATTTCTTGGAAGGGCTCTGTGTGCGGCCATGAGTGGGTTGCTCTGTGGCTCACCAGGGCACACATCTGGCCGCTCCACCTTCAAATGAGTGGTCGGCTCTGTGGCTCCTGGGTGGCCATCATACGTGACTGGTAACTGTCGATAGCATGGGGGCAGAGGTATGGGGGCTGGATATTGGTTCTATTGAGTTCTATAGGGCTTCTGAAAATCGGGGGGGGGGCACATCGAGTTGCCTATGGTGGCCATGCGAGGTAGCATCTCGTTTGAAAACACCCCTTTGTTGTGGAGTGAGTGTTATTCGGTATTTCATTCCTTCATTAGTTTGTGATTCAGTGGGGCCAGCCTTAGAATTTATGGGGTCTAGGGCAAAAATAAAATTTGGGGCCCCATAATCCTACCCCCACAGGCACACCCCTTTAGCTCCATCACTTTGTATCTTTTGGTGCGTTAGTGATGTTTGCAATTCTCTTGACCCTCTCGCTACTGCTGGCTGAGACTTCTGCTGGGACTTACACACATTTCCCAAAGCAGCTGCTGGCTACACAAATAAAACGAGCACAAATAAAGAATCAAGAGACAAATACCTAAATGCAAACTTTGAACTTGCAAAAGGGCAAACACATGGATGCAACGCTGATGGATGTGAAGAACTGGAATTTTCAAAAGGAATATTTTCAAATCCCACCCCTGAATTGACTTCAAAATCCTGACTTCAAGTAGACTGAATTGTAAAGACTTGATATCGTCTTTGAGTACGTCTTTCAGCTCTGTTATTGACATTGATTCTGCTCATTAGGGAAAATGTGGAGGAGCCCTACTGGGCCAGGGCACCATGGTGCCAGGCCAGCATTTCTCAAGCATTCTACCAAAAGAGGGTAAGTGACCCCAAAGGTATACAAGTTACAATCTTAAACAGTAGTTCTCAAATGTTTTAAACTGTGTCCCCTTCTCTTTGGTAGCTGAGGTCCCTCCTCCTGCCGGCCAGTGCCACACACTCATACAAACTCCTAGCTATTTTCCCCTCTCCCCGCTCCCCATGTTCTGTGTTTATCATCCTCATGCTACTCCACCATTTTGGATATTTCCCCTAGCTTAGTCAGAGTGGAGCTAGGGTTTCTATTGAGCCAGTTTCTAGCCAGCTCTTCTTCCTGCACCCTCCAGCATACCCACTGTGTCTAGTCTGAGAACCACCAGTCCCACCCCTTAGCCCCAGAAACATGGAGGCTGAGGTAAGATAATCCTGCCACCCTCCCTGTCTCACGATTCCAGTCAGCCTCTGCTTTGCCAGAGATTCAGTTCAATTGGGGCCGGCGATGGCCCTGCTGCTGCAGGCTGACCAGCCCCAACCTAATTTATTTATTGGTTGATTCATATTTTTATCCCACCCTTCCCATTAAGGCTCAGGGGAGAAACTGGGGCTGAGGCAGGTGCTTCTGAATCCAACTTGTGTGTGTGTGTCCTGCAGAGTAGCAGCAGGGCCAGTCAGGGCCAGTTTAGTTAAGGGCAATAGGATCCTGATTAACACTATTGTCATTCCTGCAGGGCGGGCCCTGTCACCACCCCAGAAGCTTGTGGTGGTGGGCAGGTCTCCCGGGGTGGCCTGGAGACCCATGTTGAGTTGATTAAAACAAAATGCCAGACAAGCACCAGACTACCAGTTGCTAAAGGGGTGTGCCTATGGGGGCAGGGTTATGGGGCCCCACATTTTATTTTTGCCCTGGGCTCCATAAATTCTGAGGCTTGTCCCAGTGGCTGAGTCTAGAAGAGGCATCAGGACTGCACCCTGGCATGAAAAAAGGTGTCCTGGCAAGTCGTGGCACAAGTCCAAACTTTCCAAAGTGATTGGTGTTTGCGAGTGAATGCCCACTTTGAATCCTCCTCCAGCGACCTTGTTTTCACAAGGTGGGTGTTCAGATCTTTCCAGGTTCCTGAGGTCTAGGGTATTGCGCAAGAGGGACATCCGGAACTGGTAGACCTCCTGTGAATGTCTTGACCTGGAGTGCTTAAGAACTATCTCCCTGTGCTCGCAGCAGATATTCCCTCTTCAGTGCTGTGGGTATTTATCTTTTTGAAAGCATGCCAGAATAGATTTTTCATAAAAATTTACCAGCACTTTTTGACACAATGATTGCTCTGCTTTCGTTGAACAAAGCACAGAAGAGCAGCTCTTTTGGGAAATAAAATCTAATTCCAGAGTAAATAAACTGTGAAGAAACATCATCTTCCATTCGAGGTAGAGCTGCAACCAGGCATCCAGAGAGCCAGGCACCTCCCACCCCCCGGATGAATCAGGGCTCCCAGCCAAGGCGTATTACTTTTCAAAAGGGCACTTCCCTCTCACACTGCGGCTCTCACCTTTTGAAAGCGACAGGCCCCTGCTGGGACTAGTCACAGCGCCTATCAGAGCGCTGCATGGGGAGGGGAAAGCCTTGGCCCACCTTTGAAACTGGCAAGCTCCGGTTGGAACACTGTGGAGCCTGAATCTGCAGTGCTCTCAGCTGGAGCCAGTCAGTTTCTATGGGTAATGCTCGCTTTTTCGGGCATTGGACACCCGATTGGTCCTCAGGTAGCCCGTCAGGGGGTCTGATGGCTTGCTTGAAAATGTGGGCATTACATCCCCGGGTACTAATTTTAGTGCCTGTTGCAGCTCTAACCCATTCTCCAATCCAGAGCCCCTTTTATTATTTGAGTTGACTTCTTCCTCCGGGAGGAAACCCAGAGATGGCAAGGGTAAAGGGGCTGTTGTGCCCCTGTCTGATGTAATCCCATAGAGAGTTCTGCACTAGAGAGTTCGGATGTTACAATGCTGCACAGGGAGGGGGTGCCACATCAAAAAGGTGTCCCCCTGTCCGCTACCACCCCTCGAAGTCCTGATTACTCTGGGTCATGCATGACCTGGAGAAATCGGGGCTTATCAGAGAACCCAGAAACTCTGGGTCAAAACCCAGAAAGGTAGCAACCCTACTACTCCTGATGAGTGCAGCCCCAGGGCCTGATTCTGGTCTCAGCCTGGTGAAAATAAAAAGTGATTCCACTGACATCGGGAATTACAGTGGAATAAATGTTCTTTCACTCAAGGAAAAGTTCTACAGGGATGGGAGCAGGAATACGATGAGTAGGGCAACGTTTCCTTGAAGACTGAGGCAAATTAAATTCATAACCATCACCCGGCTAATTAGAAGGGGTGTTGGGGGTTGGTACACAGCAACTTGCTCCCGGATGTGGCTGTTTATGAACTGGACAGTGTGAGATGCTAAAGGATGCACTCATTACCCTACAAAACCATGGGCTGGGCTGCCTTTCAGTTTATTAGGAGGGACTGTGCAAACTTAGTGCTTTATTGTTTTTTTAATGGGGTTTTTTAATGGGTTTTTAAAATGTTTTTTAATTTCTTTCATAAATCGCTCCCAGGGATGAGTTCCTTTTGATCACTTGGATGCTGGACAGAATGACATCAGGCAGAAACTTGGAGCAATGATAAAAAGGCAGAATCTTATTCTTAATAAAGCTTGCTGGCAAAAAAAGTATTGAGTGAAATGAAAGATGCTGTACAGAACCAATCAACAGTGCTGTCTGGGGAGAAGAAAAGTAGGACAACTTCCTCCCTCACTCCTAGGACTACTTGCATCTAGGGTACAAGGGAGTGCATCCACCCACCCACCACAAATACACTCACCTCAGGTGCAGTCCTCCACTGCTGAAGTCAATGAGTACAAGACAAACTAGGGCTGGCCACCCCCATCTGTCAGGGTTGGAGGGGAGGGGAAGGAGGAGTCCACAGGGGACAATAGCTAGGAGATCTCTTAAGGTATAATGGGACTCCTCAGGTTGTTAAGTGGCTAGCCCAATATAGGCACTGCCCAACCATCATCACTAGGGATGGGCGAACGCGGTTCGGCAGTTCGGAGTTCGGTCCGAACTCGTCCTGTTCGGACGAGCGAACGGTGAACGGGAACAAACCGAACGGCGAAATGGCCGAACAGTTCAGTCAGTTTGGATCGCGTTCAGATGAGTTCGGGTGGCAAAAAAAGGTTCACTGGAAGGTCAAACATTACAGGGAGGTGTCAGTCACTGAGGAGCAGACTTCCAGGCACCAGGGGTGGAGAGGCTTGCAAGAAACAAAACTAATTATCTGCCTCCCCAATTCCCAACACCTTCTGAACTAGTCACTGTTCCTGAACAGCAGGCGTTGAGTAGGATTTTTAGATTGCTTTAAGTTTCATTTCAGTTTTGTAATGAAACGAAACTTAAACCATAAATTGAAACCTTGTGTTATGCACTGTACAGACTCCGTATGTAATGTATGTATTTCACTACAGACTCCTCTTCTATTGGTGATTCCCCCCATCCCATATATATGGGATGTGTATATATTTCCATATATATGGATATATATATAAAATTTGGATATGGATATGGGATGGGGGGGAAAGATAGATGACGAGAGTTGTAGGAGTTAGCTTAGTGATAGAGATATTAGTGATTTAGTTTTAGTGTTTGTAGGAGTAGGTCTGTGTACTTACTAGATAATCCATTTAGTTCATAGCATTTAGAATAGTTAATAGCAGTTAGATTTAGTGTAGACAGATATATATAATATTAGATTAAAAAAAACCCATATAAAAACCAAATAAAAAACAAAAGAAAACCATATAAAACCCAATTAAAAACCATATTTAAAAAATCCCAACAACCCCATAACAACACTTCCCGAACGGCCAAACGGAACGGCCGAACGGCTTAACCAAACGGCCTGTTCGGACGACCAAACCGAACAGCCAAACCCTAACACGGCGAACTAGCCGAAGGGACGAACCGAACGCAGCTGAACTGAACAGCCGAACCCAAACCGCGATCTGTTCGCCCATCCCTAATCATCACAGGGGAGACGTGTAGTTTCCCAGCTGACTAGAGACAGAGAGTAAATAGCAGGATACAACAGCAGCATATACTGACTAACACAGTGGGAAGGGAGTAACCTAATTCCCAGAAAAAGGAGTGCAATGTATTGTGGGGTGTGCATGTCATTTTTATTATTACAATAAAGGTAATGAAAATTATTATTTTTGATGTCGTTATTGAATAACAAAATAATAATGAAAATAAAAATGAAAATGACTTTCTGTTTTTGAAATAAAGGGAAAAAACTGAAAAATGTTTATCCGGCTATAACCTTTTTGATTCTTATTCAATTTTGATGAAACTTGGGGAAATTGTACCCCCCAATGGAGGGCACAAAGTGTACCAATTTTTGAAAAGATTAAATAAAGGAAACCGATTTTAGAAACAATTGAATGTTGTGATTTTAAGAAAAGCTCCATACACACTCATGGCTACAATGTCTTTGTCTTCCATTCAATTTGCATGACACCTATTCATAGTATGCCCCTCCACAAGCTTAACACTCCTGCCAATTTTCAGAAAGATTGGATAAACGGTCCTGAGATTGGATAAACGGTCCTGATGGTATAAGACGTTAATTTGAAAATACATTTCCAGCTGTAACATTTTTATATTCCATCCCATTTACAAGACATTTGGCAGGAATGTATCACATACCTTCCATGTCATCTCTGCCAAACTACAGGACAATTTTATAAAGGGACCCAATTTTATAAGCAATTTAAGTTGTCCCATTGAAGACCATTATTCGGATAAATAGCAGCACATGCAGTGCCAGTCAGAGGCAGGCACCTGGCATGGCAGGGGCAGGGAGGCTGTAGGAGGGAGGATGAAGAGCAACCCAAAAGACTGACAGACACATTCACTGGCCAATTACTACATGCTCCCAGCTTTAAAGGACCAATCGGTAGTGGATTTGAGGTGGTCATAGGTGGCGGCCCTCAAGCGGACATAGAAGGGACATAAGTAGGACCATAGAAGGGACATAACTAGGACTTTGGGGATAGCATCCCAGCAATCAGGAGACATAGTTTACACATCCAGGCTGGCCAATTATCATCACAATCACATACTGCAGCACTGTGACAGAGGACATAAGAGAATCTCTATTGGCTCTTTTCTAAACTGATGCTTCTGACTTCCCATTAACAAGTGGGGGAGAGATGTTGGGATGGTCACAGCACAGAATGAGGATATTTGGTTGACATTTCTGCTGACCAATTGGCATCACAAACTGATCTTACACCATAGTGACACGTAAGAGAATCCCTGGCATACTCCTTCGCTGCATATGCTGTGCAGGCATATAAAATTGGAACTCTTTATCACATCTTTCCGATATTTGGAAGAGATGATCCTGAAGGTATGATATACAGCCCTGTCAAATTTCATGTACACTGGTTGGACTTCAAAGATGTTGCAGTCAAACATACATTTATACGTTAATTGCTTATACCACCAGGACCCTTTATTCGATCCTTCTGAAAGTTGGCAGAGATATTAAATATGGGAAGGGATATAAACCTGCCAAGTTTCATCTACATTAAATGTGAGGTAAAGAAACTACAGCTAAGAATGTACATATATCATATCTATCATATCATATTTATTTATATCCCGCCTCATCTCCAAGGACTCGAGGCGGCGCACAACAAAAATTATACATCTGCTGGAAAAACAAGCCCACGCAGGGGTCCAGCACACAATCTCCATACAATACATAAATGCAATAATACAATACATAAATACAATAATAACCCAAAATAACAAAATCCCATCCTAACCTATCTGGCCACCCCTACATTCAGGCGGTGGCCCAACCTCCATGTATCCTGCTCCCACCAGGATACTCAGCTGGCTCCCCCCTCTCTCACCGGGAGGGCCAGCTAACATTCCAACATTCCACAACAATACCCATCCCCCACCCCTTGCCCCCAAAATAGACCAGGAGCTACAAGCTTCCCCATATTAACAAAACCATAATCAAAGAAATTCACAAAATCTACACAAAATACCCTACTTAACACTCCTACCACTACATAGCCACATACCCACTTAGCCTATATCCCACTCAATAACCTCTCCCACAAACACCGGGTACATTCCTCCCACCTCTATCTCATCTCCTGCTGCTTCTATAACAAACCTTACCACCTCCACCCCCCTCTCACCAGGGGGAGGTGGCCCCACTAAACCCACATCACTTATTAATACTAGATTGTCCAGTTCTTCCCACTCTCCTAATTCCTCACCTACCCCTACCCATGATACCCCATCACAACCTAACTCCTCTTTTCCTTTCCTCATAACACTCCAATACTCTCGTTCCACTATTCCCCTACCTTTTACCCCACACGCCACCACTCCTCCCTGCTCCTCCCCCCCCTCTCCATCCAGAATTGTTCCCCACAATCCTTTCCCCCCTCCCCCCCTCCTGGCCCCGAAGGGCCCCAAAGGGCCGCACCCTTTGGCCGCGTCCCTTCGGCTCGCGGCCACCGGCTGGCGGCCTGCGGCGCAGCCGCCGGGGCTTGCAATTTAAGCCTCCCGGCACTTCCGGTGTTCTGCGGGGGGGGGGGGGCAGGGAGGGGGCACAAGCTCTGTCCCAATCCCCCTCACCTTCACCCTTCTTCATTTCAGCTGGTAAACTGGACCCCCTCCTTGCAGCAATCCCAGGAGCAGCTGGAGAAAACATCCCTGCTGGTAGGTAATGGCTACACTGTTGCACTGCCATCGGGGCTTGCAATTTAAGCTTCCCAGCACTTCCGGTGTTCTGCGGGGGGGGGAGGGCAGGGAGGGGGCACAAGCTCTGTCCCAATCCCCCTCACCTTCACCCTTCTTCATTTCAGCTGGTAAACTGGACCCCCTCCTTGCAGCAATCCCAGGAGCAGCTGGAGAAAACATCCCTGCTGGTAGGTAATGGCTACACTGTTGCACTGCCATCGGGGCTTGCAATTTAAGCTTCCCAGCACTTCCGGTGTTCTGCGGGGGGGGGAGGGCAGGGAGGGGGCACAAGCTCTGTCCCAATCCCCCTCACCTTCACCCTTCTTCATTTCAGCTGGTAAACTGGACCCCCTCCTTGCAGCAATCCCAGGAGCAGCTGGAGAAAACATCCCTGCTGGTAGGTAATGGCTACACTGTTGCACTGCCATCGGGGCTTGCAATTTAAGCTTCCCAGCACTTCCGGTGTTCTGCGGGGGGGGGAGGGCAGGGAGGGGGCACAAGCTCTGTCCCAATCCCCCTCACCTTCACCCTTCTTCATTTCAGCTGGTAAACTGGACCCCCTCCTTGCAGCAATCCCAGGAGCAGCTGGAGAAAACATCCCTGCTGGTAGGTAATGGCTACACTGTTGCACTGCCATCGGGGCTTGCAATTTAAGCTTCCCAGCACTTCCGGTGTTCTGCGGGGGGGGGAGGGCAGGGAGGGGGCACAAGCTCTGTCCCAATCCCCCTCACCTTCACCCTTCTTCATTTCAGCTGGTAAACTGGACCCCCTCCTTGCAGCAATCCCAGGAGCAGCTGGAGAAAACATCCCTGCTGGTAGGTAATGGCTACACTGTTGCACTGCCATCGGGGCTTGCAATTTAAGCTTCCCAGCACTTCCGGTGTTCTGCGGGGGGGGGAGGGCAGGGAGGGGGCACAAGCTCTGTCCCAATCCCCCTCACCTTCACCCTTCTTCATTTCAGCTGGTAAACTGGACCCCCTCCTTGCAGCAATCCCAGGAGCAGCTGGAGAAAACATCCCTGCTGGTAGGTAATGGCTACACTGTTGCACTGCCATCGGGGCTTGCAATTTAAGCTTCCCAGCACTTCCGGTGTTCTGCGGGGGGGGGAGGGCAGGGAGGGGGCACAAGCTCTGTCCCAATCCCCCATGAAGATGTTTGCAAATTAAAACTGGATAATGTTATCCAATCTTTTTGGAATTTGGTACATGTAATGACTTCCACTGGAGGTACAATGTTTACATGCTTCAGGCAAATATAATGAAAAGGAAAAAAAATACAGCTGAAAATGTATTTTCCTTTTAAACCAATGGAAAATGAAAATGAAAGCAAAAATGACAACGAAAATGAAAATTTGATATTTATGAAAACGAAAATGACAGATTTAAATAACTAAAACAAAAACAACATGGGCTCTTGGTGCACATCTCTACAAGGCAGGGAAGGGACCCCTGGGTAACCCAGGAATAACCTCGGGGTGCAAAAGGGGTTGTACAGTAAATGCTAATGAGACACAAAAAGGAAATGGTGGGGGGGAGGGTTAGGTAACAAGGAATTCAAGGGGAAGTGGAGAGGACTTAAACACAGGGAGTCATGTAACAGACTCTTATAAGAACAACAAACAGAACAAGGGTAAACACTTAACTCTCTGCATGTAGATCAACAGGAGCAAACACAGAGGACACAAACAGAAGCCAGCTTACACACCAAGCACTAAGGCTTAATCACCGGCAAAGAGTTTCCTCCTGGGCAGGTTTAAATAAGCCTCTGCTAATGTAAACAGCTTCAGCTTGGCTTCAGTATGTACTAGGGATCTGCAAACACTGTTCGGAGTTCTGCCCGAACTTGGTCTGTTTGGATGTCCGAACTGAACGTCCAAACCGAACTTGAAAACGGCTGAACAGTTCAATCATGTTCGGATGAGTTTGGGGTGGTGGAAAAAATGTGACTTTGGGCAGGAAAAACATGACTGGAAGGGGGAGGCAGCTGAGGAGCAGACTTCCTGGAACCAGGGGTGGAAACCAGGGGTTGTTTCAGGGCCAAATGATACCGATACCAAAAAAAAAATCTTCGAATTTGGTATCGGTAGCGCTATTTTCAGATGTTTGGCAGAACCAAACTCCGCCGAACCGAACAGCTGAACCCGAACTCTGGTTTTGAACCAAACGACTGAATGTCCAAACATCCGAACCGTGTTCTGTTTGCACATCCCTAGTAAGTACCATGAATTTATTATTATTATTATTATTATTATTATTAACAAACATTTATATAGCACCAGCAGTGTACCTGGCACTTTACAAAGTAATAAAATAGACACGGTCCCTGCCCCTAGGGCTTACAATCTGAGAGACAGGAGCTGGGGGAGAGACTTAGGAAGGGGAACAGAGGGAGAGACAAGGGGTCTAACATTCATGAAGATGCGAGGTCTCAAGTGCACGTACTTGGCTTGGTTACGATGAGAATGACAGCAGGCAGGTCCATGTTGCAAGGATAAGGGTAAACCGATCGTAGGTATAGGAATAGTGGCTCAGCAGGATAAAGAGTCAGACAGAGCAGAGCGAAAGAGGTGAGTTTTAAGGAGAGATTTGAAGGTATGAAGGGAGGGGGCAAGGCGGATGTGGACAGGGAGGGAGTTCCAGGCATGGGGGGCAGCAAGTGAGAAGGGACGAAGGCGCTTAGGGGAGCAGGGAAGGCGTGGAAGGGTGAGAGAAGGGACAGAGGAGGAGCGAAGTGCACGGGCTGGAGTATGGAGGGCGATAAGTGCAGAGAGGTAGGGGGGAGCAAGGTTGTGAAGAGCTTTATAGGTGAAGACTAGGAGCTTGTGCAGGATTCATTCAGGAAGGGGAAGCCAGTGAAGCGAAGAGAGGAGGGGCTATTCTGAATCATGATGGTGCATCTTAAAGGGGCTATTCTGCCTCTTAAGACAAACCTGGGAGTGTCTGTATCTGACACCGTCCTGCTTCAGGGATGGCCAGCCCTGCATCCCCCACTTGTGGCCCTGCTTGCACTGTGTTTACATGGTCCCATCAGTTGACACAGTCTGCCTGTGCAGTGTCACCTCCCCCACACCATAGAGCTGTGGGTGGATCACCTGACACTCTAGGCGGTCACCTGCTGCTCTGTGGCATTGCCCAGGGCAACCCCAAGCCAAGAGCAGAGCTGCCCTTTTCTGACATGTCCCCCAGCCCAGTGGAGTATGGTGACATTGCTGTGATCTGTTGGGATGGGGAGCCCAGTCTGAGTCTCAGTGGCTTGGGCTGGGAAGGCTCCCAAACTAAATAGAGCCGAGTAAGAGTATTTGGGTCATGGAAGGCTTGGTTTAATCTGAAGGGCTGTACTATGGATACTATGAAGTGAATAGTAGATTTGCTATCCACAGTTAATAGCCATAATTCTGGATAGTTGGGTGATTTATCTGGCCATTAACTACCGCAATGGCTAATCAACAAACTGATTCATCGGATAATACTACAATGATTAACCACATTACCGCATAACTGAATGTTAACATTACTAGTCTGAAACCAGCTCCAGAGGGTGGTGGGAAGGTGGAGTAGGCAGGAAAGGAATTATGGGTAAAATGGCAATCCAACAAATATTACACTGCTATATTATGCAACAATGTGGTAAAACAGTTAAGCAGTTAAATGGAAAAATAATAAGTGAATACCGGTCGGTAACTGGTTCTTGCCAGAGCGGATAGTGCACATCTGGTCAGTTATCAGATAGCAACGGATAATTACTTCAGCTCTGCAATGGATGGGTTGTGGGGTAGAACTTTGCTTTATGGTTTCTTCCTCATAAAGCCACAATCTCCCTATTCTTCTGTGCAGCCTCTTATAAATGGAGATTGGTGGAGAGAAGAATCGGCTGTTTTTACACAGGATGTGCCCCCCACCCCCCAGCCCTTCCATCTGAGCACCTGTCGGAAATCGGGGTGGGTGGGTGCGTGCTCCTGTGACCCACACACACTCACGCAGACACATGGAGCATCCTGGGTTTTCCCCTGATGCTCCATGTGGGGGCAGGAGTGGGCGGTGTGTGGGCAGGGGCACACACCCAGCATACATCTGTCCTGGCCCGTCTGAAGCCCCCCACTCACTGAAAGCACATGTGTGCTCCACTGAGCGCACATGGACCTGCCGCCTGGCTATGTCCATTTAAAATTGGCCACCATATGAAGGAAACTCAGTGGCTTTTTCTATGCTGCTTGGTCCCTTGTCAGATTGCCTCCTTATTTCTATCTGTGAGGACTGTGCGAACCCTCTGGCAGCGGCATTCCTGCCAGCTTATAAACTACTCTGTTGCATTCTAATAAATAATATTACTGTTCCATAAGTGATCGTAAATCAGAGCTGGAAGACAAATGTGGATACAAAAAGTGGTGTGTAACTTTTCTTATTTCTTTGGCACAAACTTTCTGTTCCCAGACCATGGAGACCAGAGAGCAAAGCCCATTCTTTCGCTACTGCATTATCACCACGAGTGCCCATTGGTTACAGTGAGATACCAGCGTGGGAACTGGCTCCCGCCATGCCAATGATGTGGAACAAAAGCAAGGGGGCTTAGGTTGCTCACGGAAATTGCATTCAGAACATTTTCTGGCAAGAGGTGGAGAAATTCTGAACGGCATGAAAAATAAAGAGGCAGGGAAAGAATTGAATTGCACACGCCTTTGGAGCCATTTCTCAATAGTTCAAACCAAGAAATATGCAATAGCTGATCTCCAGAGATGACCTTATGCTGGTGATTCTCAAGTCAGGCCACCAAAAAGTTTGGGACTTGGGGCTGGTGTATTAAAAGCATTTTCACACAAGATACGCTCTGCCCACTACCCACCCACCACTCACCCATAATCCACGTTACAGGGCACCCATAGGACAACACTGCAGCCCTGCAACATGTATAGTGGGTGGGTGGTGGGTGTCTTGTGTGAAAATGCCCTTAGTAAGTCTTTCCCTAAGTTCTTTCTTAGCAGTAACTGTCCATCTTCTGTGGGATTTTTAATACTGCATGTTAGTCTTTACAGTAAAAAGATGTATTATCTTTTTTTTGCTTCCAAATATCCAGTACAGGATGTTGGTTGTCAAAAACATGGCCACCGTGAATTTACTGGAGAAAATTCAAAGAACTTTTTTGAAAACCTCTTTCTAAAGCACAGGTGTTGGTCCTAAAGAAGGTAAAGAAGAATTGGTCTCCTTGGCCAGCCACTAGGGAAAGGAAAAGAGGCAATGAGTTTAAGTGACAGTAAAGCACAGATATAGGATAAACGTTAGGAAAAACTCTCTAACTGTAGGAATCATTAGGAAATGGAACAAGTTGCTCAGGGAGATTGAAGAATTTCCTTCACAGGAGGTTTCTAAGAGGAGGCTGAATAAATCCTTCTCAGGTAGGATTTAGATCAGTAATTCCCAAACCTTTTACCTACGTGATCCAATTTTGAGTCTTAAATGTTCATTGGGACCCATTTAAGTGGAATTTGTATAACTCTACATTTTGATTCAATCACAGAGTTATAGTTTCCCCAGCCCCAACTCTGATAAATGTATTGCTTCGTTCTTATGTTGGACAAGTCAAATTCTGTACCCTGACAACTGGGATCTTTCAAGTGTTTGGACTAGGGATGGCCAGATTTACGATGCACCTAATCTAATCGATCCAGGCCTTAATCTCAGGTGAACTATCAGGACCCCCCCTGTACTCCAAGCTGGCTCCAGTACTCCAGGCTGAGATCCCTATTGCTGGCTCCCAGTTTTAGTGAACCTCAGCACAGTGGCAGCTGGTGGGTTTGGAGGCTGGTGGGGCAGTGGGTGGGTTCAACCCGCCGGCGGGCCTAGGGGTGGAGCCAGGGCAACAGTAGGCCAGTGGTGTGGCATAACCCAGCAGCAAGGAGTTCCCAGAGTTAACATTGGATGGACATTACGTTACTTAACACTGGGAATGCTGCTCTGTGACGCACTGCCCCCGGGGGATAGAGAATCCTCTTGCTGGGGTCCCATACACTCTCTTTCCCACCGGGCCCAAATTAATCATAGTAGGTTAAAAAAAAATAGATCACGTTGCCATCGCCTACCTTTATCCTGAACTCTTGAATCCTCGATTTTCATGGTATGCTTGGCCACCTGTAGTCTTCAGAAGGTGTAGGCTTTGGGACAAGCCTTCCTTCTGGCTTGGAGAACCAGGAGGACTGAGTTAGCTCCCTGTTCTGTGACAAGCCGAATCAGAATAGAATGAAAGGGAAGAGAAGGACAGGACAGAGGAGAAGTAGGAGGGAAAGGGTTTGGTTTTGGAGCATGAGAAGAGGAAGGGGACGAGATGGGTTCACTGGAGGATAAGGGAAAAGGGTTTCCTTGTTGTCTGCAGCCTTCTCTTCTTCCGTGCTCCTACCTACTTTCTCCTCTGTTTACAAGGAGAGCGAGGCAAGGTGTGGAATCATGCCAAATCTCAGACACACTGGATAGAAAAAAGAAGCAAATTACTTTAGATGTTTGCATTTTGAATGACATTTTAAATTTTGCTGCTTTGTGGACCTCTCTGCCAAGAAGAGATACAAGAGCCTCCCAGTCCCCATGCCATCACTTACCATTATCCAGAACCCTCTTCATTTTCATGCTCTCTGTGGCTGCCTGTAGTTTTCTAGGGTAGGCTCTGCGTCCCCAGACAGCCAAATGCCTGTCCAAGCACACAGGCCTTAAAAAAAAAAAAAAAAAAAAAAAAAAAAATTGGCCCATTTTGGGGTTGCATTACAAGCAAACCAGGCCCATTGAGACCAGCATCCCTAGTAGCTACACCACCACATGCCTCTCCAAGCACACAGGCCCTTTTTAAAAAGTCTGGCCAGTTTCAGGGCTGCATTGCCACCAAACCAGGCCCATCCAGACCAGCATCCCTAGTAGCTACACCACCAAACACCTGTCCAAGCACATGGGCCTTTAAAAAAAAGTTTGCCTGTTGCTGGCCTGCATTGCAAGCAAACTACTTTCCAGCAGCAGTGAAACTGTGAAGGGAGGGACTATTTAAAAAAAGAGTAGCCACGACCAGTAGACCTACAAATTCACAAAATGGCCTCTCTACTAGAGAGGCGGAGGCCATTTTGTCTCTACTCACAACATCCCACCAAACTGCAAAGGGCAGGGCCATTTTAAAATGCAAGGAACATTCCAGCAAAAATTGGATTGGAAACCCTTCCTCCATCCAAGCCCCTAGGTCCCCCACCCAGAAAACAGAAAATGTATATGTAAAAGAGGAAAGGGGTCAATTTTAACTAAGAAAGAGTAGCCATGGCCAGTGAGGCCCCAGAAAATGGCCATGGCCTTTGCACATGCTTGGGGGATGGGGAGGGGGGGGGGGAACCAGCAGTGCACCGGCAAACACACAATAAACAAAAGTAACCCACTGAAACCATATCTTCGTAAGCCAACCATCTTATCCTCAACACACCACAAAAGCGGCAGCTTGTCCCCCAAAACATGGTTCACTTCATATCTGTTGCACCCCCTCCCCATGTGTCAGTCTTCCAGCCCCATTGCCCAGCCAGACTCCCCGTGTCCCCCCCCACTCCCCTCCCCCATGCCTCTCAGTGCACCCACTCCCCCCGCTTAGGGTTGCCATAGATGCAATTTTTTTAGAGGGCAATTATGAGATATACAGGTTGCAGGGCGGCACTGGTTTCAATACAGCCCTGCAACCTGTATATCTCATAAGTGTCCTCTAAAAACGTGCATCTATGGCAACCCTACCCATACTCCATTACCCAGCCAGAGTCCTGGAGTCCCCCACACCCCAAGTCCCCACCTCCCTCCCCCGGAACCCCCCTAAGGCAGCTGGCAGCACAATCATATTTATTTATTTCAATTTTATCCAGCACCCTCCTGCTCACAGAGCAGCTCGGGGCAGCTTACAACACACACATTCAACAATTACAATTCATAATTAAAACATACTATTACTCACAATTTAAAAATTAATTTAAAATATCCTAAAAATACAAAAAATATACTAAAAGGGCAGAACCAATCTGTATGTAATAACCATATGTTATATCATTCCATAATAATCACTATTTTTATTACACCCCCCCTCCTCCCAAGAGAAGTCCCCCAGGCCCCCCCAAAAAAGCCAAGGCCAAGCACCAGCTGGATCCCCAATGTATTCATTAGCAGGCCCGAGCTGAGACAGGGCAGGCTGAGCTCGGCAGCGTCTCCTCCCCACTTGAGGACAGGATGCTGGGCTTGATGATGGACCCTTGGTCTGACTTGGCACTACCCTAACTTGCTCCCTTGAGATGATTATTATTAATAAAATATTATCTATAAATAAATATAATCTAACAGTGAATTGATCTTGAATGAAAAAGATTGTCTGACCACCAGCTGGCTGGCCAACAGCAAACTCTCTCTCTCTCTCTCAAGAGCTGTGTTGGAAAGAGAGATAAAATGGCACCTGGTGGAGTCACCTTTATGTATGCTCTGGTCTCTGCAGCAGGCAGCCCCCACCCTCACACCATGTGAGTGTCGGGGTGGCGGTGAGCCCTGCCACTCCGTGCCCCAGAGCCATCCGGGTACGACCCCCAACAACCCCCCGAACAAGAGATGGTGTCAGCGACACGTTCGGAGCCGGGACTGCCCCCACAGGGGCTGCCGGCTCCGGCGGCAGACTCCCAGACCATGGCCACGCCCCTAGATGTAAGAGGCAACATAGGGATTCCCCCGCAGGTGCCGCCAGCGCTGGCAGCAGGAACACGCAAGGCAGCCACACCCCCAGGAAGAGTCAGGAATGTCGGAGAGCCCCCGCCCCTGCTGCGCCGCTCAGAGCGGCTAAGGGCACGTACGGGGGCG
Source organism: Sphenodon punctatus (assembly GCA_003113815.1). Lineage (NCBI taxonomy): Eukaryota > Metazoa > Chordata > Lepidosauria > Sphenodontia > Sphenodontidae > Sphenodon > Sphenodon punctatus. The sequence continues at coordinate 20,096,779 of QEPC01009472.1, read as the reverse complement.
GGGCTTCCAGATTAAGAACCAGCGCCGCCCTAGGAACGGTGCTGGTGATTAGTAGGAAACCAGCCCTGTGTGACTTGGAGCGTGGAAAACAATTGAGAGAGAGAGAGTGAGCGAGCCCCGTGCAAGAGACCTTCCTGTACCTAAGACCTTCCCTTGAAGTACTGATACGTGTGGAGAATGAGTGAGTGAGTGCCTGGTGAGTGTGCATGTCCCCCTCCCCTCCCCGCCTCGGGATTCCTCAGCATTGGAGGTGAGAGCCCTGTGCAATCCCTACCCCTGGGCCCTACGCAACCCCCTCTGGTGACCCCACTGCAGTCCTTCCCAGTGTTGTGTGAGCGTGGAGCGGAGTGTGTAGGGGCAGCCTTGGTTCCTCGGTCAGTAGCGCCCTATGATGATAGGGGCCTGTTCTCTTTAATTAGAGGTAACGGCCCACTCACTATCCTGACGGGCATTCTCCCACCGCTCGATTCCTGCTCTGACCGAGCCCCCCAAAGCAGGCGTGTGTGTGTGTGTTCCCCCGCCCATGACAGTGAGAGAGAAAAATCCCGTGCTCAGAGACAGTGAATAAAAGTTAACACAAGCACTCTCCGCTCCCCGCCCCCCCTGCAGTTGCTGTTCCACCAGCCAATAGCACATCACACACACGTCAATAGTCACACACACACACCCCCATGCATTGCTCCCCATCCTGCCATCTCTCCTGCTCACAGGGCACCAAGGGATACAGCCCATATAACATTACTGTGCTGCCGGTTTCCTCTCCGTAGACCTCCATGAAAGTCTGTTCCCAGCGATCCTGGCAACACATTGCTCTTTTAAATAAACACATGCTGGACGGCACTCCCTAGCCGCCCAACGTTAGGGGCGTGCAAACACCGAGCAGTTCAGTGTTTGGCCTGTTTGGGGTTCGGCTGAACCCAAAACCATTTGGTTCGGTCCATTTGGACCGAACTGGCTTGTGGGGGCTGAACCCGTTCAGGCAGGGGGGTGGTTTTCCCTCCCCCATCCAGGCTGCGCGGGTGGAAGGGGCGCTGAGCGCTCCGGAACGCCACCGCTGGTGGACCCGCTTGCTGCTGGACCCAGGGCTGGAGCCCCGGCACCACCAGGTAGGGCCGTAGGCAATCCCGGGGGAGGTTCAAAAAAATCCCAGGCTGGGCAGGTGAGGGGGGGGAGGTGCTCCCCAGCGCCCCTTCCACCCACACAGCCTGAAGGGGGGGGAGAAAAACTGGGTTCCCCCGAACCGAGTTTGGAACCCGAACTTGGTCCGTTGGTTGTCAGTTCAGATTCAGGGTGTTCACGAATGCACTGAACACCCCGAGTTCGGGCCAAACCCCGAACCTCTGAACCGCGTTCGCACATCCCTACCCAACATACGTTCTCTGAAGTTTTGCCCCTTATAGGTCTCTGTCTCCCTCTCCAACACCATCTCCTCCTCCTTGCAAGTTGCACTCCTCCCCCGCCTCCCCCTCGCAACCTGGCCAGAGGGAGGCATTGGCAGCAGCGCTTTCCAGTTTTCACATGCACAGAGCATAGTAACATGCTCGTGCATGTTCAGTCTTCAACCAGGAAGTTCGGAGCGCTGGAGCAGCTTGACACAGCTGTGCTGGGCCCTGAACATCTCCACTGCACTGCTGGGACCCCAGGGGGGGGAATGTAAAATTTTTTTTTTTAGTTTTAGGGGCACGGAGGCCAGTAGGGGCAGTGCCCCTGGTACCCTGGGGGTGGCACCATGCCTGTCTCAGCAACTGGTCTCAAGTGTGGAATACTCCCCTTTAGAGAGAGCCTTCCCTGCTGCACTGGAAGATCTCTCCCAACCTGTCTATTCCCTGGAGATACTCCCTGGGATTCCAGCCCTGCTCTTCTCCCCAGAGGTGATCTCTGAGGAGCTGGCCCCCACGACACACCATGATCTACTGGAGACTAGCTCATGATCCACTAGTGGATCGTGATGTACCTCTTGGATGCTCCTGGTTTAGACTATATAGCCAACCAGCTAAAAAAATATCAGGATCTTTGAGTAAAGGAATGATTTCTTGGCAGCATATGGATAAAACACTACACTAAAAAAAACCCTCCAAGCTTGCAGTACAAGGCAGCAGAGCTCTAATCCCCTGCCTGCATTGCATACCCTCCTGCTTAGGTGAGTGGCAGGAAAAAAGAGCACTGTCCATTGCACTGCAAACTGGGAGCCTGCTTTCAGGGCAGACAGTCATTGCAGTTCTGTTCCCTGCTGTTTAGGAACAGGAGTATTCTGCCAGGAGGGTCTATACGATACTATTTTAACCACATGCTGCCAAGAAACTGACTAAAAGGTACCAAAGCAGCTCTTGAGTAAAGCTTACATTGCCCCATTTATTTAACTTCTGCATAAGGTGATTTTCTGAGAAGTTGAACCCTCGTAGAGGTCCTACAAAATGAGACTTAAGAGGACTCCACTGTAGTCCTGTGACCTCACCCCCCAGACAGCAACAATGAGGTGATCCCATCACTCACAGTTTGGAAACCTATGGCTTAGTTCTAGTTCATTTAGTTTTAGTGCAGGGGGTTGGACTTGATGTGCCTTGAGGTCTCTTCCAGAAGTCCTAGAATTCTATGAAACCATTTGCTCACCAGGGGTAAAACCAAACATGACGGACCTGCTCTGGCCAGCTTTGTACCACTGTGGCCTGCGGATCACTGTCATGTTTGTGCTCGGGCCCCCAGATGTTTGCCCCTGACTGACCCCAGGCACGCTTGGTGGCTAGCCTGGGTTGTTACTCGGCAAAGCCAGGCTGCCTGGCTGCGACTGGAACCATGTAGGTGCACATCCTGATTTTGGGATGCCCTACCCCTCCTTTGAGGCTTCCCACCTTGCCGTCCCCTTTCCAAGTATGGGCTGGAATGAGACTATTCCATTCTTCTGGTTTGGTTCTTCCTCCTTCCCTTTCCTGCTGCTGGCAGGTTTGGGAGAGTGCAAGGTCATGCTGCTGTTGGTTGGGCTCTGAGGCATGGGGGTCAAGGAGGAGCTGGGATGCCTGGGCCTCCCCTCTGGATTAAGCCCTATGGGATGGGATAGGAGATGGAGGCGGGGGTTCATGGAGTTGTGTGCGTGGGCATGGGGGAAGGAAGGGAAGTGCCCAGATCATGGGATCCATCCCCTATCCTTCAGCACATGCCCTCATCTCCTCTCCCCTTCCCCTGGACTCACTCTTGCAGTGCTTGGATCCATGCAACAGATCTAGAAAATTGGAGAGGGGGCAAAATAAGAAACAGCCTTGAGGCCAATTTGGCCCACGGGTAAGGTCACCGTGCCTCCCCTTTAAAAGAGGACACATGAAAAATACATGGTGCAGGGCTGCATTGGTTCCAGTGCAGCCCTGCAATGTGTTTTTCATAAGTGTCCTTGTTTAAAGGGGAGGTATGGCCACCCTGCCATACCTCTGACGCACGCCAGAGATTTCCCACCCCTGCAAAGATTCACCAGGTGCAAATCAACTGCTGCTAGTAGTAAGGTGACCATACCGCTCCTTTTAAAGAGGACACTTATGAAAAATACATGGTGCAGGGCTACACTGGAACCAGTGCAGCCCTGCGACATGTATTTTTCATAAGCATCCTCTTTAAAAGAGGAGGTTTGGTCACCCTAGCTAGTAGTGAGATGCAGCTCCCACTGCTCCTCTTCCTCCTCTCCCACTGCTTTCAAGCCCCTGATATTTCCTTCCAGAGCAGGATGAAAAAAATTGGTCAGGGGCTCAACTTTTGTTTTGTTTGTTTAAATGGAAAGAGACTTTGTCTGTTTGAGGAGCCTGGCTTTCCAGTGGTTCTGTCTGGCCCCTCAAGCTGGCTTTACATGCCCCATGGGTGGTGAAGATAGTGAAGTGTGCAGGAAAGCCCTTGCACAAGGAGAGGGAGAGCCAGAGGTCTGGCAGTGCTGTTCTCTTGTGGCTTAGAAGAATGGCCTCCCTGTCTCCTCTACCAAACCGTGATCGTGTGCAGGCCGAGGAAGGCTTCCTCCCGGCATGCACATGGGGAATACTGGCAGGTGTTTGGGAAGGAAGGTGGGATGAGAATGGCCTGGGTCCAATTTTCCTGGGGAGGAAGTTAGGCAGAGGAGGGGGGTAAACAGTTCAACATCAGCCTCTGACTTCCTGAAAGGGAAAGACGCTGACTGGAATCAGATGGGGATCCATCAATTCCTGTAATTTCGCTGCCAGAGAATGAATCAGGGAAAGCAGAAATCTGGGAACTCGTTGCCTTTTAGCACAAGATCTGCCGGCAGTCCCTCTCTGAGCCGGCTTTAGGTTGGGTACCAGAGTATCCGGATCAGGCACCTCTGCAGTAGGGCTGTTGAGTCCAAAGGAGCTCTAGAGTTATATGGAATCCAGCGAGTTTCACCCAGTCCAAGGACGTAGCTATAATAGGAACGGGCTGTGCAGCTGCACTCGAGCGCACCAGCTTGGGGGGGTGGGGTTTGGTACGTTTCTGGGCAAGTTGGCAGGGATCCCCATCTCATGTTCTGCACCAGGGCCCATTCCAACCTAGCTATATCCTTGCCTCAGTCTTTACATTCCCCATTTATTTTGTTCCCTGGAAGCCGTGTTTTGCATTGCAAAGCCAAATCACTCTAAGCAAAACAGTAGGGCTGAACGAGTAACACTCCCCCCCCCCCCCGCGAGCAATCTCGTGGGTTTGGGAACTGGGATCATTTCCTGGTCCCAGCCTGAATCTAATCTTCCTTTTCTTGATGGCCCAAGAAATAATCTTAATCTTCTTCTTCTATAAATAAACAAATAAATATTTTTTTAAAATAAAATAAAATAAAAATTCACTGTGCATGCAAAAAATGACCACTGGCTCATTTTGTGCGTGCACTATGGCCACCACCCTTAACCAAAATGGCAGTGATGCCCTGTAGAGAAGCCGTTGAAGTGGTTGCCTGTTTGTTTTCAATATCCACTAGCTGAGCATTTCAGAGAGTGGGGAGAAGCAGGTATCACTATCTTGCCACTGGAAGGGTGAGGAATCTAGATCCCTGCACAAGCTGGTACGTGGCGCATATTTTGATTCAGGTGAGTTGAGTTGGCATGGGCAGGTCACCTTAACCATTCTCTCCCTCTGTTCCTCTTCCTATGTCTCTTCCCAGCTCCCGTCTCTCAGATTGGAAGCCCTAGGGCAGGGACCGTGTCATGTCTATTTTGTTACTTTGTAAAGTGCCAGGTACACTGCATGCGTTATATAAATGTTTGCTAATAATAATAATAATTAATAATTAATGTGTCCGTTACCTGGTTTGTCTTCCTTCTTGGGATCCCCAATGACAAGCAAAGAAGCTGGAGTGAATATTTTGGCAAAATTTGAATTTGAACAGTAGCCATTTTGCACATGCACAATGAATATTTATTTAATTAATTTGTTTATTATTTCTGCCTGAAAATTCTTTGGTCATTGAGAGGTTCCCTGTTTGTTTGACACCCAGCTAAGAACCTGGATTTTGACGAGATCTCTCGTACGTGAGAGATCTTGTTTCAGCCCTACTGAATGGCCCAACCTCTTGGCTTTTGCTTGTATTCACCTTTACTAAGTACTGATTCTAGGACATCTATGTGTGTTAGTGCTGAAGTGAAGAGTGGAGTTTGTATTCATGGATATTAGTCACATTTTTTGGTAGCCATTCGAATATCCAAATAACTTTTGCAACGTAAATGGATATCTGCATATCCAGGGGTGTAGCTAGGTTGCAATGGGCTCTGGTGCAGAAGATGGAATGGGACCCTCTGACTCTGTCCCCCAGTGGCAGGGGACACAGCTACACCAAGGAGCATGGGCTCCCCAGGCTCAAGGTGCAGCTGTCTCTATTATAGCTATGCCCTTGCCATATCTGATATTTTGGTTTTGGTTGTTCAGCTCCTGAATGTGTGCAAATAGCCAGAATGAAGCAACTGAATAATCTAATACCGAAACAACAAAACAATCAGTCTCAGATCAAAATGGATATCTGATGAAGATGGGCCTGGATAGTGGTGATCTATTTTGGTGGATTTGGTTTGGATTGAGCCAAATCAACAGATACAATATTTAACCACCACAGATATTAATTTCAGCCCTAATGTGTGCCTCTGAGAGAGTCACTTAAGTCCTTGCAGAACCAGGACCAATGAGCTGGGGTAAGGGCCTGTGAGGGTGCAACCCCAAGGGGGCAAGCTGGACTCCAAAAAGTATCTGGCCCTTTAAGGGGCCTTGAGATGAACTGCTGGCCAGCTAAGGGTAGCTGAGTGGTCCCAGCTGGGCAGGGATCTGTAAACCAGTTGGAGACGCAGATGTCAATGACGGAGAGGCAGCTTCAGAGAGGGGACTTGCCTTGGAGGCCTGGAGAAAGGGTCCAGGGAGCCTGCCCAAGAACTTGCTGTTGTACCAGAGTGCTGTCCTGTTAGACTGCCCCAGTGCCCTGGCTCAAAGCTCTGATATATGTGATTGAGTCATGTGATCAGGGGTCATGTGCTGATAGCCCAGAGCTGGCATTTCCTGAAAAGGAGAAGCTAGACAGAAGAGCAAAGTGAAGAGAAGGGTATGGGAGAGGGATTTTTTGCACCAGCCAGGTGGAAAGCAAATGATTTAACTGGAGAAAACTTTTGGCAGGGGATAATCTGAGGGTAGAACTCAGAAATGGAGGTAACAGAACTCAAGGACTGGCATTTGAGCTGACACTGGTATTATTACAGTTGGTTAACATCCTGAACCCCAAGAAAAGGATGTTACTTGGACAACACATGCCTCTTCACACTTTAGAGCCCAAAGAGATGGGCATTTTTGTATTCACCAATAAAATCCAAGCATTCACTTCCTACAACCAATAGCCAAATTTGGAGTCACACCCTCTGAGAACCTTGACTTTGGTTCAAGTGTGACTTCACCTAGTCTGGCTACTTTGACTTTGGTGAGATGCCAGCCAATCTCCACTTAGATACAGATGTGCACCATCAAACAACAAATTCAGGAATAACGAATTAATTAATAACAAATCCAGCAAGAATGAATCCTCGCATGAACTTTGCTGTGTGAACCCTAGCAGAGTTGTGGCAGGACGGGATCAGAGCAGAGCCAAGCAGCAAGGGCGATCCAGACCATCGCGTCGGGAAACCGTCAAGGAAGCCACGACTGGGCAGGCCTGTATCTAAGTATGAGCAGCCTGTTCAGCTGCTCAGGGCTTTGTGTGTTTTCAGGGGACGGGTGTGGGGATCTCACAGGAGCTGCCCAAATATGAATAATGTCCATGAATAAACTCAAAAAAACAACATGACTGCAAGAAGTACTGGAATAAAATACAGGCCAAGGGACCTCAAACATGGACAGGGACTAAGGCTGCCACTTATGCAAATTTTTAAGGAACATTTATAGAAAATACATGTTGCAGGGCCTGCATTAGTGCCCACGGTGCCGATGCAGGCCCTGCAACATGTATTTTCCATAAGTGTTCATTAAAAATTTGCATAGGTGGCAACCTTAAGAAGGACCTGTCTTGACTGTTTTCCCCATTGCTGCCAGTGGGGAAAAAGCAGTGAATGCGGGTCACTGGACATAGGGAAGCCCTGACCTGTGGAAGGTCTGCAAGATTTAGGAGAGGGCCCTTACCTCCATTTTTTACAGGGACCCTAATATCCTGGATCCAGCACCAAGGAATGGTCAACAAGACAAACCAAAGTGCCGTGTCGGGAAACAAGCTTGGAGGTGAGAGCTGGGCTAAGTCGGTCCAAGGGAGCTGGGATAATGGATGGAGTGAGGACTAGGAGAAGACTCGGGAACCAGGACTGAAATGAGGCAGGGAAGGGGCTGGGTGAGGTGAAGCAGAACCAGAATGTGGGTCGGTAGTAAAGGTGCAGCAGTCGGGTAACCCATTTGCTACCCTGTGTGTGTGTGTGTGTAATACCCACAGTTTCAGGCACCCCCAGCGGGGCTTACCCAGCCCACATCCAGGACACCCGGGGAAGCTCCTGCCTGCACGCTCACATCTGGCTGCTCCTCAGGGTTCGGCCCGCTGCTCAGCTGAGCCAGGCGGCATGGCACAGTCCCGAGGAGCACTGGGTGCAGCCAGGCAGGTGAGTCACCTCGGGAAGCACACGGGGGCAGGAGCTTCACAGGCTGATTCACCTGCCCAGCTGCAGCACTGCTCCTCAGGCCCCCTGCGCACCTCTACTGTGGGGACTGTGGTGCACTGCCCGGTTCAACTGAGTAGCGGGCTGAGCCAGGAGGAGCAGTGGGCTGAGCTGGGAGGGTGAATCAGCCCAGGGATTGCACAGGGAGCCTATCGGGTAGCATTCGGGCATTGATTGGTGCCCAAATGCAACCGGGTCAATTCAGGCACCCAAATTTGATAGAGTGTGCCTGTTTTTCCAGGTACCCTCTTTCAGCTCTAGTAGGTAGGTCAGGAAGCCAAGGACACAAAGCAAAGTCTGGTGTTGGTGACAAGCCTACTAGCTGTCACACTGTAAAGAAAGCTTCTGGTGGTTTCTCGGGTCCTTTGATGCTGCCCTTGGGACAATCAAGAAGTGAATCTGGACTCTACAGTAACCAAACAGGGACTCAGCAGATTCAGGGATAATTCTGAAGGTTTAGATGTTACAATTCAAGCTTTCCCCCCTAGCTACAGGGTAGCAAAGGGGCAAGGGCATCTGCTTCAGACCTAGCAGATTCTAACGTAAGCCCTGCAGTCTCACCGGCAAATTGGAATTTGCCAAAACTTGTCCAAATTCAAACTTTTCCAAAATATTCACTCCAGCTTCTTGCCGGCGCATCCCCCCAATGAGACACAGAGACAGTATTGGATTTCAAAATGGCCGCACTCTTTATTTCAATTCTCCTCAAGGCCAGTGGGTATTGCTCAGGCAATCTGGGTCCAGTATGCTAGCTACTTTAACTTCTTAAACCGCTACTGACAGGGATGTGCACTCCCTTGTCAGTACCAACAACGTAACTCCCCTTTCGACAGCACCCTGGCTCTGGCCGAAAGGGGACCAACCCCAACTGGGGTTTTTGAGTAAGGAGGTAATAACCCGCAAAGCCAGCAGACCGTGCATGTACTTGCTGACCCGTCTGGGCCCTCCTCCCAGGGTGTTAACCCCAGTGCCCGTTGCTCCCATCATGGCACTGGGTGTTCTCTCCCCATCTCTTAAGGAGATGACTCATCTTAACCTACTCTTACCTATTTATCCTACTATAGCATACTGAACCCCCGCCGAGTGCGACAATTGCTTACCCTTATTGTTGAAACATCAATTATGTTTTATTCAATG
>QEPC01009472.1:20056795-20081817 GCA_003113815.1 Sphenodon punctatus | reverse complement strand
TAACTCCCCTTTCGACAGCACCCTGGCTCTGGCCGAAAGGGGACCAACCCCAACTGGGGTTTTTGAGTAAGGAGGTAATAACCCGCAAAGCCAGCAGACCGTGCATGTACTTGCTGACCCGTCTGGGCCCTCCTCCCAGGGTGTTAACCCCAGTGCCCGTTGCTCCCATCATGGCACTGGGTGTTCTCTCCCCATCTCTTAAGGAGATGACTCATCTTAACCTACTCTTACCTATTTATCCTACTATAGCATACTGAACCCCCGCCGAGTGCGACAATTGCTTACCCTTATTGTTGAAACATCAATTATGTTTTATTCAATGTCATCTCTTCCAAATCTTTTTTGTATCAAATTACTTGTGTATTATAATTCTATATCTTAACCAATTCCCTACGTTCAATTAACCTATTTAACCTAGCCTGCACTGTTGAAGGGGCGAAAAACCCGACCCTCAATTGGGCTAGTCGGCAAAATTCCCCTTCGGTCCCGTAATGGCAACCAGTATCTACCACAGTGCTAGGGTGAGGTGGGTGGGCTGCTTGATCAGATCTGAGGACGAATGCCGCCTCCACGCGGCTCCAGCGGACCCGCCCTCCAAGAAAAAGGGGCGGGGCCGCTCCCCGTCGGCCCGCGCGGCGCCACTGCGCACGCGCCACAACTCCGTTGCCAGGCAACCCCAGCCCGGGCCATGCGTTCCTCCCAGCTGCCTGAATGCAGCACGCTCCGTCCTTCCCTGCATCTCCCGACGGGGAGCGCGGCAATTTCCCCGTCGCCGCCATTATGGCGGCGAAGGGGGCTTTGCTTGTCATTGGGGATCCCAAGGAGGAAGACAAACAAGGTAGCGGCCACATGACTGGCTAAGGGGACCTGCCCATGCCACCTCAACTCACCTGAATCAAAATGCGCACCATGTACCAGCTTGTGCAGGGATCAAGATTCTTCACCCTTCCAGTGGCAAGATAGTGATACCTGCTTCTCCCCACTCTCTGAAATGCTCAGCCAGTGGGTATTGAAAACAAACAGGTCACCACTTCAACAGCTTCTACACAGGACTTCGGACCTGATCTTAGTCCGAACTAAGTCAATGGACGAGCTCTCACTGGCTTAGTGTCAGTAGGAATATGCCTTTATTTGGCTGTTTTGAATCTGGAAGGAATTCCCAGGCACTGGGTTTCTTGGCACTGCTGATGGCTGCCACCCATTTCTCTAATGGCAGGAGCTAAAGGCAGGAATTTAACGAGATAGTGGGACACTCCCTCTTGGCCACAGGAAGGAGACCAAAAAACCATTAAAGGCTAAAGCATACAAATGAAGTTAGAAATTACACCGGTATCTTATTTGCACATTGCAACAGGCGTACAGGTTCCAGGGAGAGCTTGCAAAGATTTAAAACCAAAGGGCCGGCTAGTGCTGTAGGGAAGTTCGACTTTCAGTGTTTTCTAACCACCTCTTCTTTTCAAGTTGCTCATAAATTCTTCCAATAAAATTCCTTTTGGGGCCAAAACGTTCCATGTTTGGACTGGGGCCAAGAGTGTATTTTATTTTAACGTTGGAGCAGAATCAGAACAGCCATTTTTTTTAGTTATACAGTGAAAATAAAACCACATTTTCCTTGTAATTTTCAGCAGAAAGATTGTTCTTAGGTCTAGCTCTCCATGATTTTGCCAGTAAACAATAAAGGCGTGCGTTCTCAGCTGGGGGAAAAATCAGAGTGATGGAGCTAAGGCAATTTACACCAGTTACGGATCCAGGATCTGGATCTGGCCTATAGATCCAACCCACTACTCACAAGCATTAAGAATGAAGTCAAGGGAAGGGAGTGGAGAGGTGAGTATGTATTCAAAAGTCATGGCATAGATCCATGATATGGACCAACCCTTTCTTCCCCTCATCCTGAGCACATTTCTTAAGTACTCTCACCCTAACTCCTATGTGGCTGGTGAATCTTGTACCAAGTTTCAGAGTGGACCACAGAAGGGAAAAGGTTCTCCACAACTGATACATGCTAAAATTATGCAACAACCTCAATGTTTTTAAAGAATTAAAGATCAATTATTGACCTAGCAAAGTCATCACTAAGGGTGATTTCAGACGTTACGCGCTCCCGGATCATCACAGTGGATTTCCAGCAGTGGCGAGCCGACCAACCCCAACCCGTGGTCCAGGATAGCCTGGAACAGACGTGACGGGATCGGGACCACGGCAGGGAAACGGATGGACAGACAACGGCCCAGGGCAGCGCAACAGACGTGACGCTGAATCCTGGCCATGGTCAGAACAACCAGAAGACATCGGGGAGGGGTGGGAGGCAGACATGGCCGACAGAGGGCAAATGAAGCCAAAAGTGCCAAAAGGCAACGTCCACACAAGGGAAATGGGAAGGGAGGGGGAGGAGGGAGGCGAGCGGCCGAGGCGACACACACCACAAGCACAGGGAAACCAAGGTCACAGTGGAACACACAGCACGAACACATGCCCGGGCACAAACACACCTGAATGGGAAAGGAAGGGAGGGGAGGAACACAGCGGGAAGGCCAACACACACTGCACAACGGAAAAGGGGAGGGGAGCCCAGGGCCAGGGAAGCGGAGGGGAGCCCGGGGGCTGAGCAGGACATGGGGAATGGCACCCAGAACCCCATTAACATCACAGGCAGCAAGGGCCACCGTACAGCAACACAGGCAGCCCAGGCATGGGGGACCCACACAGGGGGAGGGCACACAGACAGGGAACGGCCCCAGAGCTGTCCGGGAATGGTCCAGGAGGCAGGCAGGGACACCCCACGCCGGCGATGGAGCGCTGACCAGGATGGAGGTGAGCTGGAGCCGAAGCACTGAACAGGCGATCCAAACCCGCCCCCCCCCCCCAGGAAGCCAGGAGGTGCAGTCCGGGCCCCCCAGAACCCCAGGGTCACAGTCACAGTCACCCAAGGGGGGGCATGGGCACAGGTGAGAGGTCATCCAGACAAGGGAGGACAACAGCACCCAGGGAGCTGGGAGCCAGCTCGGAGAGCAGGACACAGCCACAGGAGGGGCCAGCCACGGAGGGGATCACCAGTTGCAGTGAAGGACGGGGGGGGGGCATGGAGGGGGCCCTGAGGCACATGCAGGGGCAGTGAGCCCAGTACAGCATGGAGGGAGTGGGCAGTGACCCATGGTGGCCGGAGCACACAGCGTGGCTGGCATCCAGGGTGCCAAAGACACAGGGGGCCTCACAGCCAGCGGCAGGGGGTCGCGAAGGGGCCCAGGGCGGGGTGGCCCACCAGGTGCACTTAGTGGGGTCACTGAAGCATGCCCAACGGTAGTCCAGCGCAGACGTGGTGGGCAACGAGGTAGTATGCCTCAAACGGATCCTGCATGGTGAGCCCCACCTGGACATCAGCTCGGGACCACACACCAGCCAGCACCGCCAGCTCCACTCCGGTGGGCTCAGATAAGTGATAGTCAGCAGCTGGGGGCCACGGAAGGTGCCCAAGCTCCAACAGGCAGTGATAAGATGCCCCATGCGACCGCTGGTACCCATGGGCCCCGTGGATGCAGCCGAAGAAGGAAACAGCCAGGGCAGGGCTCCCCTCTGCCAGACAGCTCATCTAGGCAGCCAGGCTGCACACAGAGAGGGCAGACACGGTCTCCGCTGCGGACCACCCCACATGCGAGCATCTCATCTCTGGGATGCGCCCATTGGGAAAGGGACAGAGGCCCAGCGACTCTGCATGCAGCCGGCACTCACGGGTGCTCGCCTCATAGCCAAAGTAGCGCAGGTCGGAGCTCAGACTTGCATAGGCACCAGAGAGGGAGTCTGGGCAGCTCAGGAGCAGTTGCACGGCCGGGGAATGCCACAGGTCACACAAGGCCATTGTCTCACGAAAGGTCCAGCTATGGGGGGCACCGGGAGTGGTGGGGCATGGGAGCCCTGGGAAGCACTGCCGGCCATGGCGCAGCAATCAGCGGTTAGGAACTGCAGTGAAAGAGGGGCCCCCAGTCCCAGGTGGGATGGGAAGGGAAGCAGGGGAGCTCCAAGGCCATGTGATAAGGCCACAGGCCGCAACATTGCACAGCTAACGAGCGAGGTGCGGGTTGCGGACCCAGCACAGCTGCTGGAACCGAGCACACAGACCATACAGCCAACACAGATATCAGGGCGGCGAGGAAAACAGGCAGCAGACAAAGATAGTTGGGAGGTGATGACAACAGGCATGCAGTTGTAGACCGCACGCCCGGGCGCATGCCGGCCCATGCACGAGTCCCCATGCCAGGAGAGCAGGTGCGCTCTGGGGGGCGCTCACTACTGCCGCGCCCCGGCTGTCCAGCTGCCACAGGGGCAGCGGGCTGAGGTGGGCGGGTACAGGTGCCCCGGGGCCCCCCGCACAGGTGCCCGGCAGCGGAAAGGGGGTGATGTGGGTCCGCGGCCAGGCTATAAAGGTGGGAGTGCAACCGCACCAGGGGCTCACACCACCATGGATGTGGGACGAATGGGCGCCTGCGGGATACACCTAGCCATCTGCGCTGTGTGGTTCCGGTCGCACACAGACCTCATGCGCATCCAGATGAAGGAGGTGCACCTGGCTACCCGGCTTCGGGTGTGCATGGCCAGGAGTGCTGCTACAGCCCGGCGCACCCACCACGGGCGCAGACATTCCCTGGCCCATCTCAGGGCCCAGAGGGTGTCCGGAGCGGCCCAACAGGCCCTTCGCCGCACGTGTGAGCAGGCAGTGGTGCTCCGCGAGGCGGCCAACTGACAGCACTGGCTGAAGGAGACCATGGGGCACGCAGTACTGCTCGATATGCCCATTGAAGGTCGGTTATGGGTCATGGAGCGGGCACAGGGGTGGTGGGCCAGGGCGCTGGCTCACTGGGATGAGACCGCCTGGAGATCGCATTTCAGGATGGACAGGTGATGCTTCCTGCGACTCGCGGAGCTGTTGATGCCCTGGCTGGAGTGGCAGCACACCCCCATGCGGGCCCCCATTCCCATGGTCCAGCGCGTGGCCATAGCTGTCTGGGCCCTGGCAACACCTGACTCTTGCTGGTACATTCACAGCCTTTTGGTGTTGGGGTGAGCACGGTCGCCGGAATCCTGAGAGACGTCTGCGAGGCAGTGGAGGGCGTGCTGCTGGACCACGCGATCAAGCTCATGGACCAGGAGGCTGTGATGATCGGCTTTGCGGCTGGAGGATTCCCCAACTGTCTGGGCACCGTGGACGGCACACAAATAGCGATCCTCCGGACATCCAATGGGGAGGCCTCGGAATATGTCATCCGACATGGGTACCACTCCTTGCAGCTGCAGGCGGTCGTGGACCACTGCCCCAGTGGTTCATTGACATCTACACTGGCCACTCCAGCCGCAGCCACAATGCCAAGATCATGACCATCTCACCCCTCTACGCCCGGATGTACCGCGGGGACTTCGTGAACATGGGGATGTCCCGGATTGAGGGGGTGCTGATGCACCCCTGCATCCTGGGGGACCTGGCCTATCCCCTCACCCGGTGGCTGATGAAGGCAAACCCAGTCACCAGGAACCCTGTGGAGGCGTTCTACAATACCCGCTTGTGTGCCTGCAGAACCGTGGTCAAAAAAGCCTTCGGGGCCCTCCAGCAGCGCTGGAGGTGCCTCGCTGGCCGGCTGGACTACACGGTGGAGACCTTGTCCCTGGTGATCGGAGCCTGCTGTGTGCTGGACAAGCGTGCAAGACCAATGGGGCCGCCCTTGCGTTCCCCGTGCCCCAGCGCCTGCCCGGCCCCGTGCCACTCTACGTGAACGCCGCAAACCCGAGAGAGTACCGATTCACCAAGCGCATGTTGGCTGCCCTGGCAGGGCGGATTGCCCAGGATGCCACGGCCTGCCGCCTCCACCCCCCCATGACTGCCACCAGTACCGAGGCCATGCTCTTGGGTATCTGCTCACCCCCTAACCTGGGACTGCGACGCGCAGTAACGGCTGCTGTTGCTGTGGCCGTGCCTTTATTGGCCTTTCCTGTACAGTCATTCTCACCACCACCACCACCCATCTCCCAGCACCACCCATCTCCCAGCACCAGGCCCTCCCCTCATCCCCCCTCCCCCCTGTCCCTGGTCTTTCCTTGGCTTTCCCCTCGGCCGCCCTGTGGGTGCAATGGAGCTCTGCGAGCTCCCCTCACCCCCGCTGTCCATTTCCCCAACTGAGTCATGGGAGGCTTCGGTGTCCTGAGGGGCAGACGGTGTTGGGAGGGGACGGCCCTGGTGCCAGAGGGGCCCCCCTGGATGGCTGCTGCCTCTGGAGGCCTGAAGGGACCAGGAGGCGGATTCGTTGACCCTGTGGGTGTGCCGGTGCCTGGGGCGGTGGAGGGGGTTATGGGGGTGCTGTAGGGCCCAGAAGCGGCACTGGGGCCGGCAGGGTGCCTGGCATGGTGGCAACCATCATGTAAGCACCCATGGTACCCGCATGCAGCAGCAGTGATGTGCCAATGTTGTGGGACCGATCCATCTTCATCGAGTGCTCTGCCACCATCCAGTCTATGGCCTCTTCCAGCTGTCCGAATGTCTCCACCTGCCTGCTGTGCTCCTGGCACTAACGCCTCTGTTCGAGGTGCACCTCTGCCTGCAGCCACTGGTCCCTGGCCTCCGCCTGCTGCAGGGCCTGGTCCATGGCCGCCTCCATCTGTTCGATGGCCACAATCATCCACTCCCCCTGCTTGGTCGTGGTCTGGACTATGTCCTGCTCCTCCTTCCGGTGACGTCCCGTGCCCTGTGCTCCCGCATCCGCTGTGCCGGGGGCATGGGGCCGGCTGGGGTGCACAGTAGGGGTTAGTCAAGCGGCCCTGCCACTCGCCTCCCATCCCGGCCCGCCACTGCGGGTGCTTGGATGACCCCCTGGCAGGTAGGCAGCCGGTGCCCTCCCCTGGCAGCCCACTGTGCCCCAGCCACCCCTCCCCCACACCCCCCGCCCTGCTCCCACCTTGCCCCCCACCCCCTTGCCATGTAACCTCACTAGAAACCTCTGGCTGCTCCTGGGGCTGCTCCCTTCCATCCTCCTCACCTGCCGCTCCCATGTGCCGGAGCGTGCCGTGACCTGTACGTGCATGGGTGGGGGTGGGTTGTGTTAGGCGTGCTGTGGCCCCGCCTCTTTCCCCCGACCCCCCGGCCATGGGTGGGTGGCCTGTTGCCCCATCCCCCCTGGTCTGTGCCTTTGCAGGTCCCGGTGCCCCCCTGCCCCCTTTCTGCGGTCCGGGGTTTCTGGAGTTGGTGGGGGCAGGCCCGTGCCCTGTGGGGTTCCCCCCCCATCAGCCCATCCCCTCTGGTCTGTTACCCCTCCCATCTGCTTGCCTGCCCTCCGAGGCCATCCCCTCAGTGTTGCTGTGCTCCCCCTGCATCCGCTGGCCGAGGGTGATGTGTGTGCCGGCTTTGGATCCTCCTGGGTCAGGCACGGGTGTGGGCTCCCAGGGCTGGTGCACGAGGGGGGCCCTGCTAGTCCCCAAGGTCCTAGGGTGTTCCTCTTGGGGGGCCGGGCCCCCGGAGCCGGTGCCTTCTAGCGGGGTGGTGTGGAGAGGGGGTACATTGGCCCGTTCCCTGCCCTGGACCATGGCACTCCCCATGAGCCGTGGGGCGACTATGGATCCCTTCATGTGGAGGATGCGGTCCAGGGCGTCATAGTAGGGGGCGGTCCGGGCTCCGTGCCTGGACCGCCAGTTGTTGTCCTTTATCGCCTTGTATCCCCTCTTGAGCTCCTTGACCTTGGAGTGGAATCGGGCCACTGTCCTGTGGTGCCCTGCTACCTCCAGGTTCCGCACGATCTCATTGTAGACGTGCTCGTTCCTTTGGTTTACTGTGATTTTCAGCTGGTGCTCCAGGGACCCCCAGATCCTAATGAAGTCCTGGGTTTCCTTGTGCCCCATTGCCCCCCTCTGTGGTATGGACGTCTCCCGCGTGGGCCCTCCTGCTCCTCCTGGTCCTGCTCCTCCACTTGCCCTCGGCCTGTCTCCTCCGGGGGCTCCCTGTTTCTGGGTCTGTGGGTTGTGACGGGGGTGGGGGGGTGGGTTAGTTGCCTGGGTGCCTCGGCCCCACGGACATCCTCCCTTCCCCACTCCTGCCGCCCCCCCCCTTGGTGCCCCTGTGCTGCTGGGTGCCCCCCCAACCGCTCTCCTTACCCATTTCCAGGGTTCCTCCTCCCCCTGGCCGGGTGTCCCCTCCGGGGGCTCCGACTCCAGGGCCTGTTTCCATGTCTGTGGGTCATAAGGGGGGGTGGGTTAGTTGCCTGGGTGCCTCGGCCCCACGGACATCCTCCCTTCCCCACTCCTGCCGCCCCCCCCTTGGTGCCCCTGTGCTGCTGGGTGCCCCCCCAACCGCTCTCCTTACCCATTTCCAGGGTTCCTCCTCCCCCTGGCCGGGTGTCCCCTCTGGGGCGGCCTGCCCCGGCTGCTGCCACTCCTCCTCCACCACCTCCATCTGCAGCACCACTTCCTCCTCCTCCTCCTCCCTTGCTCGCTTACCCTCTGCTCTCTCGCCCTTCCACCTCGCTCCATCCTGCCATGTTCCCCTGCTGCTGTGTGCCATTTAAATCTCCCTCCCCGATCTGTGTTGTTGCGCGTTGCCTGGCAGCGATGCTGCGTGCTTTGGCCCTCACTGAGGATTGTTTTGTTTGCTTCTGGCCGGTGATTGCTATTCAGTCATTCGGTTGTGCTGTTTCCTGCTGGGTATTGCTTTGACCATCCTTCCGGAGATGGTCCGGTCCTCCGAAAGGGTGGTTAGCGTTGTCCCCTGCTGGTGATTGTCTGTGGTGAACATCTGGCAAACGCCGAACAGACATTCAGGGCTCTTTGACCCCGCCGAGGGATTGACTGTGGTTCACTGTGGTTGACTGGGATCTCGTAATGTCTGTAAATACCCGTAGTCTCAATTTGATTGCATTAGTGTATGTTAACACACAATAATTAATGACCTTTCCGCAACTTTTCATCTATTGCCTGCCTGTCTGCCATGAAACGCGCTATACATTACCACCATTGTGGAATCTTATCCCTAGTCATTGGGTGCTTTTAGATGGATGGACTGCCCCAGTACTGGCCGCACCAGCCCATCCGTCTAAAGGCACTCCACCAGATATGCAGGCAGAGCAGGCCGCATCTGCTCTGGGCCAACATGCCACTGGCAGAGCGGGACGGCTAAACCAAGGGCACCATCCCGAAGCAGAGCAGTAATCCGTCTGATGTGCAGACCTACACTGCTGCTCCACGTCCGGTCGGCTGTTGTCCCGAGCAATACCATAGTGTCGCGGACGCTCTAGCCCACAACTCTACGTTGTGGGGGCAGGGCGCTGCACAGTCCATCTGATCCTGACTCAGGCAGGGCTGGGACCAGACAGATGTGGGGGTGGACCCCTGGAGTAAATCTGGGGGCAGGCAGGCCCACGTCCATCTGAAAACACCCATTGATGACATTTGCTGCACTAACTCCACTGTGACACGGTTTTTAAATCCTGTTTTTAACAATACACAGGACTATCATGGACATGGACACAAGTCAACATACGTATTTTAAAAAAAAAATCATCATGGGGGTAGGGGGGCATCGTCTCCCAAGTTCAAATTCACTGGAGGTTTGTCTTTGCTTGATACTTTGGTTTGTCTTTAGAACAGACTGGTGATGGGGATTCCTGAACAGAGACCACAAAACAAGCAAGAGAAGCATTACAGTGGGCTTAACCCTGGCAGAAATCAACAGGCAGGAAGATCAAAGCTTGTCCCATCCAAGACAATAGTGCTTTGCATCTCCACGACCTCGCCACTTTGGATAAAGAGCCCACTGTAAAGCCAACAAAGAGGATTATTTGCATTCATGGTGAATGGCCATTCTCCGTATCCCCATGAACATACTCGGCCTTAGAGGAGCCAGTGGTATCAACCACACACTGGTGGGAGTCTTCCTTTGAAAGCACGGACAGGCCTCATTGTGTCCCATCTTGCATAAATCCACCAGCCCATGGTGAGGAATTTTTAACAATACACTGGGCTATGATGGACACAAGTCAACATACATATTTTTAAAATGTCATCCTAGAGAGCCAGTGTAGTCTAGTGGATAAGGTGCTGGACTCTGTCCTGGAAAGCCAGGGTTCAAGTTCTGCCCTAACCATGAACTTCCCTGAGTGGCCTTGGGCAAGTCACAACCTTTCAGCTTCAGTTCCCTCTCTGTAAAATGGGGGAGTGTGTGTGTGTGTGTCTCTCCCTGTGTTGCCCTTGTCCATATTAGATTGTAAGACCACTGGGCATGGACCTGTCTCCAAACAACGGTGACTCTAAAGTGCTGTGTATGCCTAGTAGCAGTGTAGAAAAATGATTACTAGTAGCAGAAAGAGAGAGATGCAATATGTGCTGGCTTGAGGGGAGCTGGATGTTACTTTACCCTATGCAGGGGTGATGCTTCAGCTTGGTTATTTTTGGAAGGCAGTAGCCTCCATCGTGTCAGCCTCCTTTGTCAGTCAGCACAGAAGGACACAGGCACAAAGCCCTAAAGAGCTTATAGTTCATGGGAAAGGAGATGAAGACTCTCGGTTTTCAAGGGAAGAAGAGCGAGCTGTTGGGGTAAGGAACTGGGGCTTGAACTGGCATGCTTGGGGCCCTGGAGGCAGGGGTGATATCCTACCAGTGCAGCCCAGTTTGGTAGAGCCAGTTGTTAAAAGCCTACCACAATAACATATAAAAGGGGTGGGGTGGGGGTGTAGGAGTGGGGAAAGATCTGGTTGTTGATTGGTTAGAATATGTTCAACTCTTCAGCACCACTGGTTTACACTTGCCAGGGCCCAGGGTTTTTGCTGAAGGTCCGCCCAGTGCTGGTAAGGCCACACCCCTCCCTCAGCCTTGCTCCATGTGCCCAGCTTCCTGGTTGGCTGCTGGTCTGTACACAAAGCCAGCCTGAAGTCACAGGGAGCTGGGTGGATCATCTGTTCAGCTTCTTCTAGGTTCCCTTTCCTGTCTCCCCCAAGACTGCTCTGTATCAGCCTGGCTGCTTGTCCTGTGCTCCTCTCCCTGGTTCACTTTCCCTTTTGGACTAGCTCGGTTTCTGGATTTGTTTTGGATCCGCTCTGACCCATTGCTGACGGACCGAAGGGAGACAGGACACCAAGTGTTGGGTTTAAACAGCCGCACTCTTTATTAAACCAGATTGTATGAATTGTAATTAGGTGGGGGAAATCACCTAGAGCGATATGGGTCCAGTACTTGAGCATCATCCTAACATCAACCAAAACAGGGGTGGTTTCGATGCACCATTGATTACCACCCCTCAAACCAAACAACGTCTCCCCCTCGTCGTGGCACTTACCATGTGCAAGGAGGATCAAGCTCCTTCTGGAGTCGAGTAAGGAGGAATGGGCCTGCAGGTGGGGGACCATATGTCTCCCTATCGCCTTCAGTGACCCCCCCGTCCCAGGGATTCCACCCCACCAGTTGCCATACCCCTGCTTTTCCGGTGGGTGTGACCTCCCCATCTCTTAAGGAGATGACTCATGCTTATCAGCTTCTAACCTATAGTTTAACCCTCCGTACTGGACCCCTGCCACTAAGGGCTCGCCGGGTCTATCCGGACAAGCCCGACCCCACCTACCTAAATACTTCTACAACTCACCCTACCCATTCTCTAAAAACCTGCTCTAGCTTTTCTTTCAGAGCCTTCAGGTAGAGCTCATTTCCTTCGGGTGACAAATGTACCCCATCTTGGCGGAACAACTCAGGCCGTTTATGGGACAGGGCATAACTGAAAATCCGATCACCACCCAGATTTACTAACCACTTCCCCATGTCCTTATTGATGTTCTTCCAGGCCGTATCTATCTTCCTGGGGTGAAACCCTCTTCCCCACGAGATCCGCTCTACCAGATCCATCCATATAATGAAAGCAGATGGGATGAGCCGCTTTACCTCCCATACGTCCCGTTTGATAGTTCTAATAAGGTGTACACCATTAACTTGGGGTAAGTCATTCTTGCCCAAATGCAGAACAATGATGTCAGGAGGTTGACCCCTATAAGGTCTACTAAGTGTTGGCAGAAGGTGATGCCATCTCATGCTGCCCCAGTCCATCCAGTGGATCTCCGCATGTGCCGACAGGCCCAGCTGTGTTCCCCATCTGATCTGACCGGCCTCCTTGCCAGCCCAACGCACCAGACTGTATCCCACAATCCAGATCTGCTTCTGCCGCTGGAGGGGTTCATCTGGGAAGAAGATTTTTTTTAGGGCTGGTTATGGTGCAGGGGCCGGCGAATGTAAGACCGGAAGGCACCGGACCGCTATCAACCTACTGCTCTTATACCGTGGTCTGACAACCCAGCCGCTGCCGCAAAGCTGGCTGCCCCTATCCGGAAGGAATGTGTTCCATACTGCTCAGCTGGCAAGCCCAATTGTGCCACAGCAGTCCGCATGACAGACGCAAATTGGTACCTAGTCAGCAGCTGCCTGCCTGTGTGTCGAAAAAGGGGGCCAGGACCCTGGGGCATATGGCAAGGTATGCCTTGCCTCAACCGCCTGTACTGGGCAGAGATCGGTCCTCTTAGACCACGTAAGCCTCACCACTTGTCCCCTAGCCCTCTGTTCAGTTTTTGAGTGGCAGATCAGTACGGACATCTGCGCTGACTCAATGTGCACATCTGTGATATTAAGTGCCCTACCTGTGTTGTCCCTGGCTGACTCGGACACAAGTTCACTCACCTGGAAGGCCCCAAAGAATGCTAACTTAAATGCTGTACTAGACAGAGAAACTTCATAATTATCATAACAAACATGAGGGAGGATGCCACAGAGGTCCAACAGGACAGTGGGGGTGACGGATGCCCTGTGATCGGGGGTCTGGCCCCACTCCCTGGCCCAGCTCTCCAAGAGGCACCTAGCGAAGAAACCCCTGTCAGGGGGGTGGGTGCCCAGCCAGACTACTCTTGAAACCCAAAGCAGCCAATTTCCCAGTTATGGTGCCCGGTGCCGCCCCATTCTGCCTGAGCTGGAGGGCGAACTGGAGCATTTGCGGCTCGGGGATCGGGAAACCTAACTCCCACCCTTGCACCTGCTGAAATTCCTGAAATTGGCGAAACGCCCAATCATAAGCTGCCCATGTTCGCGGGGCCAGCGATCCCTGCACTGCAGAGTGGAGTTCTAGGACCCAAGGCTCCACACCGATGGCAGCAATGGTTCTGGGTTCACCCTGGTTCGGGGCGCCAGCAAATGGAATCGCTCCATCTGGAAGTGAGAGAGGGCATCGGCAACACCATTATCAACGCCGGGCACATGGCTGGCCCAGAAAAGAATATTGTAGTTTAACAGATGAGCACAAATGCCCTCACTAGCTTCATTACTCGAGGAGAGTGAGAAGACAAAGTGTTTATGATGTGCACAACAACTAAATGGTCACACCAAAAAAGCACTGTGTGGTTTGCTAATTCTTGTGGCCATAGGTGCACTGCGAGTATGATGGGGAATAGCTTGAGGAGGGTAAGATATTTTGTGACCCCAGATTCGCTCCACTCATCCGGCCAGGGGGCCGCCACCCACCTGTCCCTGAAAAACACACCAAACCCAGAACCACCCACCGCACTGGAGTGCTCCTGCAACTTTGCCTCGAGAAACAGCTGTTCACGCCAGAAGCTGACGCCGTTGAAATGCACCAAAAATGATGCCCGAGTCCCCAGGTCCTTCTTCATTTCCTTGGTAACCCTAATGTGGTAGTGGGGGTGGGGGTGGGTACCTCCCAACTTGGCATACAGGCGGAACAAGAAGGCCCGCCCTGGTGCCATCATCCTGCAGATGAAATTAAGGCTTCCAAGTAGTGACTGAAGGGTCCGGGCTGTCACCTTGGTTGCCAACAGGCATTCCTCCACTTTGGCCCGGAGGGCTGTCAGTTTATCCTGGGGTAGGTGGGACACGGCTGCCACCGTGTCTAACTCTATCCCCAGATAAGTCAGCCTTGTGGCTGGCCCTTCGGTCTTCTCTGGAGCCAAGGGGATTCCTAGCCCATCTGCGGTCCGCTGGAAGGATCGCATTAGTTCGAGGTAGTCGCTTGTTCCCGCCCGTCCGATGAAGAGGAAGTCATCCAAATATTTTGTGACTTCCCCCACCTCTGTCTTTTGCCAGACAATCCACTCAATGAGGGTGCTGAACCTCTTGAACGCCAAGCAAGGGATGGAGCACCCCATCGGCATGGCCTTGTCATAATAATACCACCCTTTAAAGTGGAAGCCCAGGAGTGGAAAACTTTCAGGATGGACTGGCAGCAGATGAAAGACTGACTTGACGTCGCACTTAGCCAACATGGTGCCCCTCCCACAATGCCGGACCAGTGCCAGTGTGGAGTTGAACGAAGTGTATTGAACCGTGACAAGCTCCCTCGGGATGGAATTGTTCACTGAGCCGCCCTGCGGGTGGGACAGGTGGTGAATCAGCCAGACTCACCCGGGGCCTTTTTTGGTACCACCCCCAACAGTGAGATGACCATATTGGGGAAAGGAGGGGCTGGGAAAGGGCCTGCCACCCGACCCTCCGCTCGCTCCTTATTGATTTTCTTCTGCAACACCGTTTCCATTCCCAACATCCATTTTAAATTCGGGGCTACCCTCCGCTGTTGCACGTTCTCTGCCGGAATCCTAAAACTCCGCTTAAAACCCTCGATAAACGTAGGCTACCTCTTTCTGGTCGGGGTATCCCAGGAGGGCCGACTCAAGTATGTCTGCCCTAATTGGTGTGGGAGCCCTTGCCCAGGCCGCCATTACTGCCCCTACCTGTACCACCCTTCCCTGCCCCCCCGTGGGGTGGTGGTTCCTTTTGCCCCTGTTCATTCCTGAGGGCACGCTGAGGCCGAATGGAAACCTGCACAGTTTGGGCAGGTGTACCGAAACTGGCAGACGGTCCAGGAGCACCTGTCTGTCCGACTATACTCCAAGCACTACGCGACAGTGCTAGTGGAAACCTTTTTTCCTTCCTCACGAAAGGACTCAACTGCGGAGGAGGCACCGCCTTTGGCCAGCAGGTGGTCATTATCCGAACAAGGAACGTTGCCCAAACCACTCATAAAATTAATCCACAAGTCATTTGCATGCAAGTCCCATCAGAGCCCGGGGGTATAAGCGGCATGGTGCCTAAATGCCTCATCATATCTGAGCCAGGCCCCAGCAGGGCCTGCTTCATATGCCTGCTGGACAATGTCGGCATATTTGAGTAGATCGGCCGAGTGCCCAGGAAATGCCTGAATCATAACCCTGTGGTATATTGAAAAGGAAGCCATCCAATTGGACCAGTTCCTCTCCGCCTTTGGGCACTTGAACGGCTCCTTTTCTTTTTTGTCCTCCTGTTCAGCGGGATCCACTATGGGGTCGCTAAACAGGAGGGTGAAAATGTCAAAGTATTCCCTCCTCCATATATGCTCCCTCATGGCTGGAAGGAGGTGGTCACCTATTGGGGTGGAAACATCCGTGTACCCGCCAGCCACGGGGGGGTGGGGTGCTGCCTGCCAGGCTCCAGCGCCTGGGGCGCCACAGTCGCGGGGGGAGCACCTGTGTGGGCAAGGCTGCCGCTGAGGCACAAACTTGGAGAGCCTGTCCACCCAGGGCCGCAGGCCCACACTGCTGCCCTCCATTGGGAGGTGGCCGCAAAGGAGAGTTCAAACCTCCCGCACGATGGGCAGGTGGTACGATGATGGACACGCATGCCCAATTCCACCATAGTAACTGCGTTCGGCCAGGCTCACCAAGGGCGGGGGGGAGTGCTGCCGGGCAATCCTGCTGCCAGCTCAGCAGCCACCTCCGGTACCACCAGCCCAGGACCCCCGACCCCTGCAGGAAAGCCACCACCTCACCTGGGTTCTGTTAACCACCCATGTGGGGGAGGTCATACTGGGCTGGTGCCTGTGGGGTGCTCTGCTGGACCAAAGACTGGATGGCCCGGTCGATGGCCTCGACCCTTGGGCGAAGATCGTCTTCCTCCCCTCCATGCGGCCTCGAGTTGCTGTCCCCATCCCCGGCTTGTGAGCCCTCTTCCCTGTAGGGAACAAACCGGGCCGCCATGACCCCCAACTGTCCCCCCCGAAGGGGGGGCAAGTAGCAAGCCCCCCTTGGGCACCCACATTGACTGGCCAGTCCATCACGGTTACTGGTGCCCAACCTTCGTCCCTTTGGCCTGGAAGGCCCCATAACCCCGGGGCCCCCGGGGGGGGCAGCACTCCTGTGGTCCCCACTATACTGGGGTCAGTTTGCTGCCCATGGGGTGCCCTGCTGAGCACCCTCCTAGACGGGCCCGGGTCTTCTTGATATCAAGTGGGGGATGCAATCATCCTACCCGCCCGCCTTGGGCCGGTTTACACCAGGCCCCCTCCATTGCCCTGCGATTCGTTGCCCCACATGGCAGATGAGAGGTCCAACGGGGAAGAGGGCAGAGCCCTGGCCTGATCACGCACCCCACTTGGCCCTCCAGCCGCCAGGGCCCACAGTAGGGCCTCGCAGCCAGCTAATCTGTCCCTCTGGGGTGGGTCTGCTGCTCCCTCCTCCCTCCCAGCCAAGAAACCTGGGGGCTCAAGACCCCTCTCTATCTCCTCCCTTCGTGGGTGGGCCCCCTCTGGGGTGGGTCTGCTGCTCCCTCCTCCCCCCCAGCCAAGAAACCTGGGGGCTCAAGACCCCTCTCTATCTCCTCCCTTCGTGGGTGGGCCCGCTCTGGCCTTGCTGTCCCCGGGGCTTGCGCTGGCTCCGACACTGCCATCCGGCTTCTGCTCTTAGGCGCCCGCCGCCACTTATTCGTGGCAGCGGGGGCCTTCCTTTTTGTCCTTGCCCATCCTTGGGTGCACGATCAGTCCCAGTTGGCGGTTACCGGGGGGCGCTCACAGGCCCACTAACACTGGGGCCTGAATCGGGCTCTCAGGCTGCAGGAGCTGCTTTCCAGTTGTGCTCCAGCCTGCAACTGAGGCTGGAGCTGTCTGCACCGCGGAGCTAAGCTCCACCCCCTGAATTGTGCCCATGTAACCCCCCCCCCCGCAACCAATCAGTGCTGCTGGGGCTGCCTAGCAACCCCGGCTGGGTTCTAGCATTTCCTGTGCTACTCAAGCACGGGTGCTTCACCCCCCCGGGGTATCCCGGCCATGTCCTGCCTCCTGTCCCCAGGTGGGCGCGGCAAGGAGCCTGCTGCCCCCTACTGTTGGGGGGAATGGAGGCAATTCTCTGGCATCTACTCTACTCTGTCTGCCTGCTGTCCATCTATTCCATTGCCTCCTATTCCTCCAGCCAGGACCGGTGCAAGGACTTTTGTCTCCCTAGGCACACCCCTGTGTGTGCACCCCTGTGTGTGCAACATGTGCACATATTGTGCACCTCTCATGCAATCCATGAGCATGTTACACAAACCCCCATGTGCACACACCTAGTGCACAACATGAACATGCACAGCCTGCTTCTTGGGCACTGAGCCCCCCCCCCCGCCTCCCAGCCCCTGACCCAGCCTCAGGGTTTACCGGCGGTGGCAGCTGGATCGAGGACATGAGAGGCACCCATCCCCTTCAACTTGCAGGAGAAGTGGCAGCAACACCTGGATCAGGAGCAGGAGAGATGGCAGCGGAAGCTAGATCAAGGGGATGGAGCCACCTATGGGGCACCTCTCCCACCCCCTGTCCAGTGCTGAGCATATTGCCAAGGCCACCTAGGGCAGCAAGTTGAAGGAGGTGCCTCTCCTGTGCCATCCAGCGCAGAGCTTAATGCCGGTGGCAACAGCGGGGCAGCTTGATCAGGAGCAGGAGAGCCACCCCCTTCATGTTGGCACCCTAGGCGGCCGCCTGAGCAGGCTAATGGTAGCACCGGCCCTGCCTTCAGCACATCAGCCCGCCTGTCTTGCTCCCACCCAGAGCATTCTTCCACTCAGTCCATGTGCTGGTCCCTGCCTTGATGTGCCTCATTCATGGACCTGGACCTGGACCTTCACTGACTTTCTTGGACTTGATCCTGTGCTGACTCTCTTGAACCTGATCCCCAGCACAGCCCCTGGTGCTAAACCAAAGCAAAAGAAAGGCACAACATCAGATCCAGGGAAATTGGGGCCCTGTTCAGAATTGTGCTGTGGCTCCCCTCCTAACAGAAATGCTTGACTGACACACACTGACTCCAGTCCTCACCCATTAGAAAAAGGAAAGTGCTACTGTAATTAAATGTTGATATTCGTTTAGGGGCTTGCTGTATTGCAGCCCCATATGTCATGCATATGCTGTTATTTCTAGTCTATTAACTGACCTCATGCATTGGAGAGTTCCTTCTTGAATTGCTTCAAGCCCTCCATAGCCCAGGGCACCCATGTCTGAGGTCCTGTTAACCCGCATTTTACCCTTGTGCTGCTTACACACTTGTTGCCAATTCAGGTTTATTCATGAACCCTGGTACACAGGGGCCTGTTCAGCCACATTTGCCTGGATCCAGTCCTGGAAAATGAAACAAACTTGTGGACAAAGGGATGAGCCTGATCTGAGGAAGTGAACCCCTTGCTCCGTATGATTTGCCCACAAACAGCGTCTGATTTACTCCTGGGTGAAATGAGATTTTGTAAAAAACAGGAATTCCTGTTGCACTCCTATACAGTCTCAGTCGAATACAGTCTCAGTCGAATTGAGAACCTCTCAGTATTCAATAATGTCTAAAATAAATCAACGTTTTGTTTCTCGATTTACCAATATTGTGCATACCAGGATCCCATTTTTCACTTTGTCATTTACCGCTTTGCCATTTACCACTTTGCCATCAATTTCCATTCCCAAGAGGTAATACCAATGCAAGACATCAGTAACAGACTGGAGAACAGAACCTAGAAGTTCAAATCCCTTCAATCACTAGACACACACCTTCTTGCAATTTATGGGAGCAGATGTCCTTTTAAAGAAGAGGTTGAACTGGAAAAGGAATGGCTAAAGGTCATTTTGTTAGATGCGATGGTCCTTGGGTACCTCTACCCCAACTGTCACCACCCCTCTTTAGGGCTTGACTGGAATGATGCTGAACAGTCACATCTTGGTGATGATCTCATGCAAATGTGAGTGCCTGCTTGGCGACTCCAAGTCAAAGTGCATTTGGACTGCAAAACTCCCACTGATGCCACTTGTGTATTTGAGACATGATGACTTCATTTTCCTTATCTTCCGAGATGATGTGACCACACCTCATTGTTGTTCTGTAGTCACTGCAGGGGTCGCGTTAGCTTTCATTCCTCGGTGAGAATTTTTAGTCTTCAAGATTTCTCAAGTCTCCCAGCAGGTCCAAGAGTTGACATCTCTGCCTTCAAAAGCACAACTATCTATTGTTTGAGCTGAAGGACAAAAGCTCATTCATTAAGAGGCAACAGGCTGAGAAACCTCTACCAGAACTGGTTGGGAAAGGCAGTGAAGCTTGCCTGTGGGGAGAGATCAATTGCCATGAAGCTGTTGATTGCATCATCGGACTTAGAATGAACATGTTTTAAAAAATGAAACGGGGGGGGGGCTTAGAGCAGGATTATCAGCTCACTCTTGCACAGGGCGGTGGGTGGGTGTGTCACATGATGGAATCCATGAGGAGAATGGCAACCTAGATCCTGAGCTCCTCACTTCCCACATGATCATTCATCTCTAAAGATGACAAGGCCATTTCTAAGAAACTAAACCAGTCATTTGCATCACTTTTTACTGCAGAGGATGTTGGGGTGATACCCACACCAGAACTATTTTTTCTTGATGAGAAATCTGAGGAATTATCTGAAATGAGAAGAATGCTTATGGCTTTTCAGATTCTCACTTTTCTTGCAAGAATCAGGGTTCTCAGCTCGTTTTTGCAAACTAGAACGAGTCGAGAATTGTCCTGATACTCGCTGAGAAAAGTGACAATCTCGCCTTCCCATGCGCTTGTTTTAAAAAAACCAAAAACCTTTTACTCACCTGGTTGCCTCTCTCTGACTCTGGGGCTGCTCCAGGGTTCCTCTCCAATTCTGTGCAGGGGCAAGCAAGGAGGCGAGCTCACTGAGGAGGCAGCTGCCTCACAGCAAACAACATTAAAAAAAATATCACTTAGCATGCGCAAAATGACTGTGGAGGCCATTCTGTGTATACGCAGCCGTTTTCCAAAATGGCACTGGCAGCACTGCTGCCATTTTGGAAAAGGGCAGCCATTCTGTGCATGTGTGAACAGTGCTGTGCATGCACAAAACAGCCACAGTGGCCATTTTGTGAATGCGCAGAGCATTTAAATTTTGTTTCTCAAGATCTTTGCAGGATCTTGGAATGTTGCCGAGTTCTTATCGTGATCTCGGTAGCGTTTCTCGATTTTTGCAGGAACTGGAACGCTTCTCGATTCAGCCCTAATCAAGCCAGAAGAGGTTTTATTGCATATTGATAATTTAAACAGTAGCAAGTCACACAGGCCTGATGGTATTCATCCAAAGGTACTGAAATAACTCAAATTTGAAATTGCTGAACTACTATCAGTAATACATAACATCGCTAAAATCCTTCTCTGTGTCGAAGGCTAGCAGCTTACCAAATTTAACCCAGGATTAAGATGCCTAGGCTTTTGGAAAGCATTGCAGTGAAAACCTTCTGGAATTGAAGTACAAGAAGACAAAGGTGGTAGTCTTTTCCTGGAAAAAAAGAGTTTACAGACGGTTGATTGACAATAATATTATAGAGCAAGTCAGGGTCTATAAGTATTTGGGACTTTTGTTCCAAGCTAATGGTGGTTGGTCCCTGCAAGGCGTTCCAGGATAAGGATAAACAACTATATAAAGTTTTGCTAGCCTTTTTTAGATCTAGGGGAGGACAGTTAGTCTCGCCTGTGCTAAAGGTCTTATCTCAGAAGTGTGTGCCCGCCTTTTTATATGGGGTGCATTTGTGGGCTCTGGGGAGGATTAAAAACCTGGAAAAATTACAGGTTGGCTTTGTCCGTGCGTTGCTAACTGCTCCGCCTGGGATAACTAACCCGGCTCTTACTATGGAGTGTGGTCTAGTAACGCTTCAGGAGAAGGTATGGGCGCGAGCAATTAACTATTGGTTAAGGCTGTACTTTAAAGTAGCCACCCCTCTATCACTGTTGGTATTGGAAAATAGGTACCTGATATAATCTCTAGATCCTCTAATTTTTCTGTTATCCAGTCCATCTGCTTGTGCATAATGTCTGCCAACTCTGCAATTTTTACTGCTTGATCCTCTGCCTCTGAACGCGCGCTCCCGCCTACCCCCGCCATTGGCGGGGAACAGTATAAGAGGGAGCGCGACTTGCCCCACCCCCTAGCAAGGGTATAGGGCAATGGAGGACCACGTGGGCAGTGACGTTGGTCTCGTGAGGCGAGACTTGGTGGTCGCCATCTTTCTTTTCAGCACAGGATGCCCGCAGACGCACATGGAGGATGGCGCGGAAGGAGCTATGAACTGCACCCACCCACCATCCCTAATGTTACTGTGGGTCTCACAGCTGGTCGCCCTTGAGTGAGGGCTGGGAAGGAATTTTTAGCACCAGACTAATTGGCCGAAAGTCTGTCGTTTCTTTTGCCTTCCTCACAGTTCATGCTAATTCAATTGGGCCATCGGGAGAGGTTGGACGTGCTTAGTGTGTCTTTCATTCGTCGCACATGCAGGGGCTCAGGGCGTTTGTCATCCTATTGTCATGCATAGTAGTTAAGTTAGTGTGTGTGTGAAGACATCTCCTTAAGAGATGGAGCAAGGGTTAAGCCAAGGCAGGGCCGGCCGGCTTAAACCACGACTTAGGAGGGAGGGGCGAGCTATACGGACGAGGACATGGACGGCCCCGTAAGGAAGCCTCCGCCTCCCTCCT
Organism: Sphenodon punctatus; assembly: GCA_003113815.1. NCBI lineage: Eukaryota > Metazoa > Chordata > Lepidosauria > Sphenodontia > Sphenodontidae > Sphenodon > Sphenodon punctatus. The sequence goes on along the minus strand of QEPC01009472.1, from coordinate 20,060,041 downwards.
TACTTTGGTCACTAGAGGGTCCCCCCCTCCCCGATCAGCTGGACGGCTGAAGTGAGAGTGACCTAGTGCCCACAAAGGCAGCGGTACCGAGGGACATCGGGCCACTGAGTTAAGTAAGTTTAATTTTAAGTAATTTTTAATACCAAATTTAGTATAAGGGGCCCGGGAGGGAGTATACCCCCTCCCCAACTTGATATACGAGTTAATAAATGTGTGGCCTTTAACCCAACATTTCTCTGTGTGTGCTGCCTTATTCCCGGGTGCGGGGGCAAATCCTGCTTTCCACAGTATTCACTCATTTTGTAATGGCCTCCGTTTTTTTTCTCCCTGTTTTTATGTCCTTTTGCATTTTGGCCATGTCTGTGAAGAGCTTTTCTCTCTCTCTCAGCTTTTTAAATATCTTTTGGGATGTCTCTTAAGATAGTAAGCACCTCATTGCTGTTGTGCTCAGCCTCCGGGGGCTCTGTTTGAGTGGCGCGTGCCGTCATTCCCCCCCACCCCCTTTTTCCTTCCAGCTCAAGGTGCTGGGGCTTCTGCGAGCAGAAGTCTTTAATCCCGTCTTTGTTGGGCCCTTTCTGCTACCCCTTCTTCTTACCAGGCATTACTGATCTGGAAAAAGGGGTAAAGAGTGAGGTGTCTAAATTTGCATATGACACAAAATTATGCAAGTAAGATTGAAGCAGACTGTGAGGATCTAGACGGTTCTTGCATGACTAGGTGAATGGGCAATAAAATGGCAAATGGAATTCAATGTTGATAAGTGCAAGGTGATGCACATAAGGAAAAATAATCCTCACTTTACATGCATGATGCTAGGTTCTGATCTGGATGAAACCACTCAGGAGAAGGATCTTGGAGTCAACGGCTGCAATCCCAAACGCCCTCCGCGTGGGATCTGCGTGGGTTTCACACAGCACTATGCACTCACAATGGATGTGCACACGCATGCATGCACATGGGGCATTGGATTGGCACCATTGTGGACAGTTCCTTGATGACATCAGATCAATGTGCAGCAGCAGTCAAAAAGGCAAACCGAATGCCTAGCATTATTGTGAAAGGAATAGAAAACCAAAGGGAAAATATCATAATGCTGCTGTATAAATCTTTGATACGACCTCACCTTGACTATTATGTGACGTTCTGTTCGTTCCATCTCAGGAAAGATAGAATAGAACCGGAAAAAGTTCAGAGAAGGGCAACAAGGATGATAGAAGGGAGGGATGGATCAACTTCCATATGAGGAGAGGCTCAACAGGCTAGGGCTTTTTAGCTTGGAGAAGGGGCTATTATGATAGAAGTTTATAAAATCATGAGTGGTGCGGAAAAAGTAAATAGGGAACTGTTGTTTTCCATTTCTCACAATAAGAACAAGGGGACACTCTCTGAAGCTAAATGGCAGCAGTTTTTTGTTTTTTTTTAAAAAGGAAGTACTTTTCATGCAGCAGACAATACAGTTATGGAACCCGTTGCCAGGGAAGCAGTGAAAGCCGGAGTCATAACTAGCATCAAATGCGAAACTAGATACATTCTTAGAGGATAGAGCTATAAATGCTTACTAGCTGGGGCTTAAACCCCTGGCTTCTGGTAGTTGGGAGTGTTTAACAGGAGATGTGTCACTAGGGGTGTGCACTGTTTTCATTATTAGAATAATGAAACTGAAACCAATAAAAACAAAATAAATAACAAATTTTGTTTTTGTTGTTCATTTCGTTATTGCCTGACAGTTATTTTTGGAAGGAAAATGTGGAGATGGGAGGAGGGAGCAGATATCTTGGAGCCATTTGGGAGGAAAACAGGGTTGATCTCTTGAACTGGGGCTGTGATGGAAGGGGTGAACAGACAGCAAGGATCTGATGGATGTAATCGCTGGCCAATGAGCAGCGCAAGCAGGTTCCAGGCAGTCGCATGGCACCCTCTGATTGCTCAATGCCTCCTGGCTCCCAGAACCAATCAGGGAGCTTGGGGGAGGGCACTGCAACACTTTATATTGTCAAAGCCAGGCTTTTTGACTCTTGTTCTGTGTTAACTCTTGCTGTGTCAGGTTGTGTTTGCTGAATTCTGGTGATGGCACTAAAAATCTTCCTCAGCCCTCAGTGTACATCACCACCCCTACATATCATATACCTTACCTTTCCTTATGCCTGTTACATTTTCCCTTTTCCCTTCCCCTGTACATATCATCTATCTATCTATCTATCTTAGATATATTATAGATATAGATTAGAGATATATACCTCATAGTTTTTTCCTTTTCCCTTCCCCCATCTCCCCGTCCATATTGACAATTTGCAAGAAAAATAACGTAACAACATAAATGGAAATGGAACCAAAAACGAACATTGAAACAAACATTTCAATATTGAAGTTGAGAATTTTGATATCAAAATTGAAAACAACATTGACAATGAAAAACAAAATTTCATTAACGAAAATGAAAACGACAGTTTTTAATAACAAAAATTAAAATTAAAAACGACATCGGTCCCTGGTGCACACCCCTATGTGTCACACCTCCATGACCTGTATTTGTACTTCCCTTGAGCTACCGGAGCTGGTCACTGTCAGAGACAGGATGCTGGGCTAGATGGACTGCCAGTCCAAACCTGTATGGCACTTCTTATATTGTTGCATTATTTTTCTTGCAAATTGTCAATAAGTTTCTGTCAGAAAAGTTTCAGTTAGCTGTTTGGATAAATATTAATCTGTTAAATATGGATGAAAGTGGGGGACAGGAAATAGGAAAATTAGAATTGCACATTATGATAGCACTTATATGTTTGGTGCCGTGGGTGACTGCATGCCATCTATCTGTTAGAGGGTGACAGAAACTCACACTGAATTAATCTGTGTTACAAAACCCCACCACTTTCCTGAGTAAAGGCCACTAAACTCTACATTTCAGGGGTCTTATGTAGTGCTTACTGTGACAGGATGGAGATCTGCATCCCCACGTTACCGGGTCTGAGTGACTCAGTTTCCCTTGTACACAGCCCACTTGAATTAGTTTCTCTCTCTGGCTGATTCAAGTCTGCCACAGGGACAAATCCTTTGTCACTCAAGGGCCCGATCCTTCCTGTTTACATACTCTTTACTCTCTGGGTTCACAAGAGCTTGAGGGCTCTTGTTGCTCACTTGTGTTCCAATGTTAGACACAGACACTTCTTCATAAAGATAAGAAGTAAGTTTATTGATTACATAAGCAAGATAGTTGATACAGAGTGGTTACTAGAAATCAAAGGTAAA
>QEPC01009472.1:20038429-20050554 GCA_003113815.1 Sphenodon punctatus | reverse complement strand
CACACACACCAGGGAGCTCATTCCAGGACCCACCCTTCTCCCTAACCCAATTCCCATTTCCCTCAGGGGTTGAAAAGTCAGCTCCCAGAGCCATTTCCCACCCCCCAGTTGTCTCCTACCTCCCAACCACCAAATCCAAGTAACCCCTTCCAATCAAGCAACCCCTCAACCTCTCCTCATGCCCCACCAGAGGGCCATGCCGTTGGCACGCACGCCAGGTGCACACCTGCGGAAAGCCCTCCTAGGCTAGAAGTCCTGGCTGGTCCTGCCTCCACACTCCCCGAAGGGAGGGGGGCCTAGTCTTTCTTCCCCTGGGGTTTCTGGGGGCCCAGCCCAGCCCAGCAGCAGCATAGATGGAGGCAATGATGATGATAAGAACAGCCTCCCACCCCCCAACACACTACCACAGCCCTACTGCTGTTCAGTCCTTGCAGGGGCCGGCCCCGCTGGAAGCTGCTGCGGGGATTCCTGCCGTACCCCCTCTCCCTCTGGCACTGGGAGAAGGGATGTAGATATATGTCTCTGGCTGCCACCACCACAACCGCCTGCGAATGGCCTGCCAACTGGTCTTCGCCCTTTGGTGGTGCACTTCGGCTGCCGCCCAGAGGATGCTGCCCACTGGGCAGCAGCACTCTTTTATGGTAGTTATCTGGAATGTGGGGCAAAGCATAAACACAGGTTTAGGAGGGGTCCAAGCAATCCAGGCAGCAGACAGCACACAGCCACTCCACTTCCAGGCCAACCTGAGGTAATGATTTTGTGGGTTTTGTGGGATCAGTTTCAGTGGGTGTCGCCCACTGATTCGGCGGATGTTCTTGGGGCAGCCAGACCCACCTGTTGTGAATTAGACCCATGCCCATCTTGGCTGATTAAGGCTTGCCATGAGACACTTGGACCATTGCTGGCTGGGTTTGTCAATGCCTCCCTGAGGGAGGGCAGAGTGCCAGGCTGCCTCAAAGAAGTGGTGCGGCTTCTGCTCAAGAAACCATCGCTTGACATTGACTCCCTTGCCAGCTATTGACCAGTGTCTAACCTTCCCTAAAAGGGAAGGTTATTGAACAGGTGGTGGCTTGGCAGCTTCCTCTAGTTCGGATCAGTTTTCTTGATCCCTCACAGTCTGGCTTTCGTCTGGGGTTTGGGATGGAGACTGCACTTGTGGCTTTGGCCAACCTGTGCCATGAGATGGATCAGGGCAGATCATCTCTTTACCCGGTTTTTACCCAGTGGCACCCAGCGTGCTATTCTTGCTGACTTCTTGCCGTGCCGCCACGTCTCCACAGCCAGGGAGGCGTTTGGAGCTCCAGGGAGACACCGTGGATCTTCTTAGCACCATTGAGTGTGCTCTTCTCACCAGCTTCTTGCCAGCTCTGCTCTTCAGTTTGGGGGAAATCTTGAAAAACTTGGGAAAGTCACAGGAGTCATGGGAAGATCTCAAAAGTCATGGAGGGAGGCAAAAGTAACTAAAAACGTGACTTTTGTCATGACCGTGACAAATTCTTAGCCCTAACCATTATCTATGCCTTCATCACCTCTAGACTGGACTACTGTAATGCACTCTACATGGGGCTACCCCTGGGAACAGTCCGTAAGCTTCAGCTGGTGCAGAATGCGGTGGCCCATCTCCTTACCAGGACAGGCCTTCGTGAGCATGTTACACCAGTGCTCTGTGCTCTGCACTGGTTGCCTATTGTCTTCCAGGCCCAATTCACGGTGTTGGTGTTGACCTATAAAGCCCTAAACTGCCTAGGCCCTGCATACCTGCGGGACCATTTCATGCCCCGGTGCAATCCCTGTGGTCGGCCAGGAACGCCTGACTTGAAGTCCCCCAGGTTTCCTGGGTGGCGACGATGGGGAGGGCGTTCTGGGTGGCCGCCCCCAGGCTGTGGAATTCCCTCCCGATGGAGGCCTGGCCTAGCTCCGGACCTTCCTTCTTTCTGAAGACAATGCAAGACCTGGCTGTTCCACCAGGCCTTTGTAGAGGGAGATGGGTAGGCGGGTTGGGTTGGGTTGGGGGTGGGGTTTAAGTTCTTCTCTTTTTAATGAATTTATAGTTTTAATAAGTTTGAACGTTTTATAATTGTTTTAAATGTATTTAACACTGTTGTGAGCTGCCCCGAGATGCCATTGCGAGCAGGAGGGAGCAGACTATAAATACATTGAAATAAATAAATAAATAAAATTATTCTGGTCTGGGTGCCTTGATCTCTCTTTGGTCCTTTTTCTTTGGGCTGTCTCTCTGCAAACCTCTTTCATTTACTTTGAGACTGTTGGGTTCATGTTCATGTCACATGTCCCAGCAGTCCACAATCCCAAAATTGCCTATTTGGCCTCCTTCCAAATTCCACGCTTCCTTAGTGCCTCCTTTCAGGGCATGCGCACACTAGGTTCCACTCACTTTTGCATACCCAGCACCTTTTGTCTCTTCTAGGTGCTCTGATCTCTTTTGTTCTCTCTTGGGGGGTCTCGTTCTACTAGGATCCCACTTTCTGTAGCAATCCCTAGGTCTGCTAATCCTGTGCCTCCACATTGTCCACAACAGTTCCAATCTCTGTTAGGGTTTATTCTTCCCAGACCCCCTATTCCTTTGCATTTTATACAGTCCTCAAGGTTGGGGTCCCTTTTATCTGGAGACCCTTCCAAACCCACCACCGGTTGCCCAGAGTCTGCAATCTTCTGTCTGGCTTGTGGGAGGGGCACCAATGCTGTAAGGGTCTCTGCTCCCACAGGTATAGCACAGTTTTGGGTTAAACCCCACATGGGGTCCCCTGTACCTCCATTCTCATGCTGTCTTTGTAGTTACTGTGGTGGTCTCTGTGTCCTTGTGGCTTGCATGTACTGCTGCTGCATGTCCCATCTGTGACACTGTATCTCTGGTTCAACCCAGTCCCAAAGACTAACTGGTCACCGGCATCTTGGGCATAATCCTCTAGTCGCCATTTTGTGCCTCTCTCTGTCTTGCAGGGCCACTCTGGCTCATCTGTTTCTGGCCCGGGATCACCTGACACCCCAGGGAGCACTCACAGGCTGTTCCTCAATAATATATCTCAGTTTTAGGGCACAATCCTCGTCTTCAAACTTTGCAAGTCTCCCTGTTGTAGGTCGAAGCCCCCTTCTCTCTAACATTAGGGCATGACTGCATTCTAGACCAGATGTAACAGGGTGACTCTTGCCAGGCGTAAGTCCATGCAGGATCAGGGCCCAATAAGTTACTTACTCGATGTAATCAGCTCAATAGTCTCTTTCTTGTTTCTCAATCTCCACCATCAGGTATTTCAAGCAGCCCCATTCTGCCATCAGGCTCTCAGCCTGAGCTTCACTTTCTCAGCAAGCCTCTTAGCAACTTACAGGCTTTCAGCCAGGCTCTCCAGCTCTGGCTATCTCAAAGTCCAACCTGCAAGTTCCCTCTGGCTAGTTCTTTTCAGAAGAGTGTGCAATCTAGTTCCTTCTCTATCAGCAGTCCACATTCAACTGACCTCACTGTCTCTGCAGCCTTCTTTTGTAGCCTGGACCACGCCCCAAATACGACCACTTCCTGTCAGTGGCCATTTTGTGTGCAGCCCGTGGCCATTTTGGCTTCCCTTTAGTGCATATCAGTCCATAGGGTTTCTGACCTATTACAGGGTCCTTTTTGTCCAGACCCATTTAGAGCTGAAATTACGGTGGCCAGATATGCAAATTTTAGAGGACACTTATGAGAAATACAGGTTTCAGGGCTGCACTGGAGCCAATACAACCCTGCATCGTGTGTTTCTCATAAGTGTCCTCTAAAATTTTGCATATCGGGCCACCCTAGCTGAAATGGAATACCTGCAATTCTGGCTAATCTTTTGGGTGTCCGATCGGTACCTAAGTACCAAGTTGGGCACCCAGTTACCCAAAATATGGGGTATTCTCATTACCGAGAAATGATTTTTCATTTTACCAACTGATTTCAGCAATGGAAACTGGAAAATTGATACGGGAAACCGGAAAATGAGTACAGGAACCCATAAATTCTGTACCAGAAGTCAGTAAATTGGGGGGTTCTGTGCATGCACGAGCGGTAGCAGACGCGCTTCCCGAGACTCCTCTCCCCACGCCGCAAAAAAGTCTCACTAAATAGAACACAGCCAACACCAGAGCCTTAAAACAGGTAGGGGAGAATGGGGAAATCGAAGGGGCCCCAAGAAAATAAGTCTGGGGCCGCAGCAATGGAAAAATGATTCCAGCCGAAAACAGCAACGAAAGCAGAGCCAAAATGGCGCCCGCAATCAATTCCACAGAGGAAGAGCCCAGAGCAGAAAGCAGGGGCATGGAAACAGAGAGAGAGGATAGAATATTCGCTATCCTTACCAAAATAAAAGCTGGAATGGCAGCTGCTGAAGCAGCAAGAGAAAGCCAGATGGCTGAAATAATCAAACTCTGGCAAGCTGATTTGCAAAATAAAAAAAAAACCTGAAGCCCTGGCCAAGAGAATAGGTATCGCTGGAAATAGAATGTCAACACTGGAGGACAACACCCTGAATGCCCAGGACCAACAAACTAAAATGAAAGACTTAATAAAAGCACTGGAAGCAAGGTGCGAAGATCAAGAAAACAGGGCTAGAAGGTCCAATCTATGATTAGTGGGCATCCCTGAAAACTGGGAAGGAAGGGACATGATACAATTTATTTGGAAAGTGTTGGAAACCACGTTCCCAGGGGAGCCCAGTACACATAACCCCAAAATAGAAAGGGCCCATAGAGCCAACAGGCCCAAGCCTAAGGAAGAGGAACCCCCGAGAGTCATAATTATAAAGTTTTTGGAATACCAACAAAAAGAAAAAATCTTGAGACTGGCCAGGGGCAATAAATCCTTGGAATATCTAGGGCAGAAAATTAAGTTCTTCCCAGATTATGCAGGGGAGACAATGAACAAAAGGAGAAAATGGGCGAAATACTTTGCAGAGCTGAACCAAAAGGACCTGAAACCTCAACTATGGTTCCCAGCGAGGATGACCATCCTATGGAATGGCAAAAGAAAGATATTCTTGAAACCTAATGAACTAGAGGAATTCTTGCATAAGGAAGGGTGAGATCAGGAGAACAATACCTGAGATACAGTGTCCAGTGAGGAAACTTGAAAAGATTAAATTTAAATGTCCTATGCGAGGAAATTTAAAGGTTTGCTAAAATGTTTTAAAATGTTTAAGGATATATATGTGATCCAAACAAGAGGGGTCGGTACAACTACAAGGTTTACTAAAATGTTTAAAGTTATATATGTGAGGTTAATATAAAAATCTTAACAATCATCATGGGAAGGGCAAAAATGCCCATGGAAAAGGCGGGGCGGGGGGGGAGAAGGAGGAGTTGAGAGGACAATTAGAGGCAATGAGCCATAAATTGAAAAACGATAGAGACTCAGGGTCCCCACAGAAGAGTGTTATTTTTGTTGATGTTTATGTCTATGATGTACATAGTTTGTTTGTTAAAAGGTTGGTTCAGGGACTCAGGGAAAGACAACAAGAAGGGGGAAAAGGGTGCTCAAAGAAAACTAATAGACAGACATGGCAGAAATGATCAAAGTGATGTCCCTTAATGTTAAGGGACTAAACGAGATCATAAAGCAAAAAAGAACAATGCAAGTGATCAAAGAAATAGGGGCAGATGTGTGCTTCCTGCAGGAGACACACTTTCGAGAAAAGGATAGCTTAAGATTCAGGGATAAATATTTTGGGGAATTATATAATGCATGTAACCAGCAGACAAAAAAAGCGGGGTTTTTAATTGGGATAAGGGCAAACAGAACCTTTACTTTTGAAAAAATGTATAAAGAAGAACGAGGGAGACTGCTCTTTCTTGTAGGAGAAGACCCCATCACTGCTGAATGGCGGCGAAGGGGCAATTGTCGCGCCCCCCCCACCCCTTTCACGAGCGATACACCGCTGTGGGAGTTGGAGCTCCACCCTTTTAAGAAGGGCGGGCTCCTGGAGGCGCGGGAGAAAGCGCGCCAGTCTGTCGGGCAGAGGCAAAGAGTCAGCATCAGAGGAGATTTGCTGCTGACTTCTCGAGCCTGAATAAGATCGCCATGGGGCGGAAGAAGGGAGCGGCGGCTGAAGCGAAGAAGAAAGCCGCGGAGGCCCGACGGAGCCAGGCTAGGAGGGGGAATGAACCCCTGGGGCAGAAACTGGAGCAGGGAGGGAGAACCCTCCCCCGCAGGAAGTAATGCTGGCCAGGTTACTGGAGTGTGAAGCCCTGTTAAAGGCACGTGGCCCTGGTGCAGCAGGGGGAACCCTGATAGGCCCACTATTATTATTATTATTATAAACATTTATATAGCGCCAGTCGTGTGACCTGGTGCTATACAGAACATAGAATTAGACGCGGTCCCTGCCGGTGGCTTACAATCTAAAAGACAAAAGAGGGGGAGACAGGGAGAGGGGACAGTGGGAGACACTAGACCCCGGGGATTTAGAAGCAGGGGCCACGAGGCAGCGAGGGTATGGAGAAGGCCCTTCGAGGCCCAGGGATTTTGATGGGGGCCCAAACAGTCGGGATACCACCCCCCCGGGGAGGAGGCGCAGCATGAGGGTGACACAGGCCCCAGCTCGGTACAGGGAAGGGGATGGAAACCACACCAGTGCCCTGGAAAATGAAAGTGAAAGAGGGAGAAGCCCGATGGAAAGGGGGAGAGCATCCTCACTGCCGGCAACAGCCCCAGCGGTACAAGGGGGTACGGAGCCAGCAGGGGAATCAGAGAGGGGCCAGGCAGCCCAGGCAGCCAATGTGGGACCTTTTACAGGCCCTGTACCAAGGGGGGCCTGTAGGGACCTCATGGGTAGGAGGTCAAGTTATGGGGGCATCAGATCCCTATGGGGTTCCGGGATGGATGGCCCATCAACAAGGGGCGAATAACCCCCTGATTAACCAGCAAGGAGCCAGGGCAGGGCCGGGCTGGCAGGGCCCAGTCCCCACCGCCTGGGAGTTTTCTGTTCCCTTCCAGGCAGACAGACCACCAGAGGCAAGAAGAAGGTGAGTGGAGACACCGGAACAACCACGCTACCCCACAGAGGCAGAAATGTGGGGTAGAATCTTGGCCCTGGAGAGAGAGCTGCGCGGGGAAGGACCGGGCATCGAGCGGTGACCATCTGGACAGGAAGCGGTACGGGCACCGGTACAGGTTCTTGGCAGAGGAGGTGAGTCTGAAAGTGAGCCAGTCGGGGCCTATGTAAGCCGGCCACCATAGGAGTGGTGGGGAGGAGGAACGGGGGAGGAATCTCCCGCTGCCTTACAGCCCGGGGGTATGGCAATACAGCAGCCAGGCCCTGCGGAGAGTACAACCCGCTAGGGTACGGGGGGAGGTATTGCGGGTACAAGGCAGCCTCTGGCACCCCAGTTAATAAAACTTAATGGAGCATGGGTATGGGTAACACCAGCAGTGGCACCCAGCCCGGGCCAAGATGGAGGGGCAGCACTTGGGTCTGAGGAACACGATACAGGGGCCGGGGCGAGCGCTAACATAGGGGAAGGAGGAAAGGATAAACCGCTTATAGAACCGGGTCCATCAGAAGAGGGTACCACGAGCCTGCCCCCCCCCCCCACGAAGGGGGACCAGACCTTGTGTGGCGGCACCGTTTGGAGCACATTTACCCCTTAACATGAAAGAAAAAATTCTGAAGGGTGAATACGTGGATATTTACACCCTGCTTTTTAGTGATCCGATTCTGGATCACTCACAATGGGACGACGAGAAAGACAAAGAAAATTTTCGACGCCCAAAAGTGGACCGGAATTGGGAGAACTGGACAGCAGCCTGGGCGGTGTATATGGGAGTTGTATTGCAGGCTAACCCTAGCAGGGGGTTGGAGCTGCACAAGTGTGCTGATATTATCAGAAGGGCATATGGGACGGGCCCCGCAGGTGGGTGGCTGAGATATGACGAAGCATTTTGTCATTGGACAGCAACAACACCAGGTTTAAGATGGGACATTCACACCGCAGACCTGTGGTTAGAGTGCATGGTGGATGTTAACAGGGCCCCCCGGGCGGGTAGCGGCCATCCATTGGTTCGGGGTGGGGTTGCCCCAGCAAATGAGCCATTTCGGAGTGAGAGCTGCAGGGCAGAGCAGGCGCCCGGCGCATGCTGGGAATATAATAGAGCAGGACCATGTAATAGAGCCACATGTTGTTTTTGCCATAGCTGCTCCAACTGTGGGGGAGGGCACGCCGAAATCAATTGTTTTTGACCCCGCCAAAAAGAAGGCGGGGGGGATATGGGCAGGGGAGGGGAAATGGCAAAGGAGGCCAGCCCCCCCCTGCACTCCGCACTACAAAGGGGACTGACGCCAGTCAAAATTGACCGTCTGGCAAGAGTCCTCGTCTGTCATCCTGACCCGGAAGAGGTCAATTATGTTCTTCGGGGGTTTACGGAAGGTTTTATAATACCGGCTGGGTCAGTACAGAAACAGGGAATAGTGAAAAATTTAAAATCAACAATTGGCATGGAGGGCTTAGTAAGGCAAAAAATAGTAAAAGAAGTTGCTGAGGGTAGGGTTGCAGGGCCGTTTGGGCGACCCCCAATGGAGAACATGATAGTTTCTCCATTGGGAATCATCCCAAAGAAGGCTCAGGGTGAGTATCGTATGATCCATCACCTTTCCCACCCCCATGGGAGCTCTGTCAACGATGCCATCCCTAGGGAACTAGCCACTGTTAAGTACGCATCATTTGATGAAGCCGTTATAAAAGTCAAAGCAATGGGAAAAGGCGCCCTAATTGCCAAGTGCGACATAAAATCAGCATTCAGGCTGTTACCAGTACAACCCACTAGCTTTCACCTCCTTGGTTTTCAGTTTGAGGGTTCGTACTATTTTGATCGGGCTATGCCGATGGGCTGCTCGATATCTTGTTCAGCCTTCGAGCGGTTCAGTTCCCTTATAGAATGGGTTTTCCAACAAAAAACGCGGGTGGGGGACATTACCAAATATCTAGACGATTTTTTGATAATGGGCCACGCACACACAGAGGAATGTGCAACGGCTTTATGGGTGTTCCAGGAGACAGCCAGAGAGTTGGGGGTACCGCTGGCACCTGAAAAAAATGAGGGGCCAGCTACCAGGCTAACATATTTGGGAATTGAACTCGACACGGAGAGGATGTTGTCCAGACTCCCGGAGGATAAGCTAGTAGTTATGAAAGAAAAGATTAGGGAATGTCTGAGGGCACACAAGATAACAGTGCATACGTTGCAGTCGTTCGTGGGGAGCCTGAATTTTGCATGTCGTGTGGTTACTCCTGGGAGGGCCTTTCTGTCATGACTTTATGGGAAATTGAGAGGCGACCTCTTCCCTCATCACAGGATGCGGGTTAATGGAGAAATGAAGCAAGATCTGCGTATATGGCTTACATTCCTAGACAGTTTTAACGGGGTTAGCTTTTGGATGGAGAGGCTTTTCCTGGGAACAGAGTTACAAGTACAATCTGATGCGGCTGGTGGGGCAGGATTTGGGGTTTACTTCCGTACCCGGTGGTGCACGGCAAGATGGCCGGAGGAATGACATGCCTCAGGGGTCACGAGGGACCAGACTTTTCTGCAGTTATTTCCCAAATAAGTGGCATCCCTTTTATAGACAACACAGTTTACCAATCGCACCGTAATGTTTTGGTGAGACAATCTGGCCGTGGTGCATGTTGTGAATTCGTTATCTTCCCGATCCCCCAGGGTTATGGTGTTGGTCAGAAATTTGGTGCTGAATTGTTTGAAACATAACATCCTATTCAGGGTCCGGCACGTCCCTGGAATCGATAATGGCATTGCCGATGCCCTTTCTCGGTTCCAGATGGATTGTTTCTGAGAGCTAGCACCATGGGCGAGTACGAACCCGGACCCGCTGCCCTCCAGTCTCTGGACTGTTGGGAATTAGAACTGGTAACCATCATACAAGGCTCTCTGGCCCATAGAACACAGACCGCTTACAGTAGGGCCTTTCGTGAATTCCAGGCCTTCCGGCTAGAAAAAGCCGGATTTCCCATTATTGAGCCCGAGGTATTGCAATTTGCCATTCACCTTTGAGGGATGGGTTTGACGGTGGGCACGATACAGGGAAAAATCGCCGCCCTCACATTCATTAACAAACTGAAGGAGTTTCCATCGCCGGATAGTTTTTTTAATCTTAAACACATGCTTGAGTCCTGGGCCCGAACCAGTAGTACCCCTTCCCCCCAAGTCCAGGCACCAATCACAACCCCAATTCTGATAGGCATAGTGGAGAAGTTGAAAAAAATTTGTTACAACAGTTACGAGGCTCAGGTATTTACAACAATATACGTGATAATGTATTTTGGTTTTTTTTGTATCAGTGAAGTTGTCAGTGGGTCACGCAAAGACAGTACCAACAGGGCATTGGCGATTGGAGACATCGAGCTGATTGCTGACAGAGTTCTTATCCGGCTGAGACTTTCCAAGACCGACCAAAAAGGGAAGGGCACTATCGTAAGGCTATACCGAAGCAGTCCACCAGTGATTTGCCTGGTCGAACAGAGTAGGCGGTACCTGGACATGCGCCCAGATGACCCTGGTACACTGTTTGTACACGGGAATGGGGCACCGGTTACCACCTCCCAGTGTATGGTCGTATTGAGCTTGGCATTAAAAAAGTTAGGATGGCCCCCGGGCGAATTCGGTTTACATTCTTTTAGAATAGGAGCAGCCACTACAGCTACCAGAACAAGCCATTAAAGCAGTTGGGAGGTGGAGAACGGAGGCATACAAAAAATACATTCGGCTGTACCATTACTAAGAATATGTTTCTGTTTCACCAGGAGGCAGACTCGGCGGCGCTGTACGAAGTAAAGGGTGGATAGTTGGGCACAGTCTGGTTTGTTGGGCAGGCACAGCTGCTGCAAGAGCCCCCGGGGGAAAACACTTGGACCTCAAAGAAGTGGTCAATCTTAAATGGGCGAGTAGGAGTGGTATGAGATGGAGTCAACTACTCCCAATGCTCAGGGGTATAGGGCATGATACAACACCACAGATACTCGTCATTCATTTGGGCGAAAATGACCTAGCAACCCAAAAGGGAGTTAATTTAGTTATTCAAATTAAGAGGGATTTAAGCACTGTTAAACGATGGTTCGATGGGGTCCACATAGTATGGACGAATTGGATGCCAAGGATAAGATGGGACAAAGCTACAAAACCGGGTAAAGTGGATAGAGCCAGGAAGAACATTAATAAGGAAATTGTTAGGTTTGTAGAAAGTTTAGGGGTGGTCTAGTTGGGGACACAAGGGAATTGTTCATACCAAACCAGAACTTTACCAGTCCAATGGAGTTCACCTGTCCCTGATGGGGAATGAGATGTTTCTTGCAGCATTAGCTGGACATCTGGAAAAAATGTTGATTGGATAGGTGGTGGGTATCGGGGCGGTTTGAAAAGAACGCCCCTATGTGGCAGGCGTCCAGTATGCTAAATTAGGTTAAATAGGTAGGATATAGAATAAGAAGAGTCATCGCCTTAAGAAATGAGGAGATGATACCTTGTGTAATGCATGGCACGGCATACATGGGGGTCAAGCTCCCTGTGAACAGTTACCTAACGGGGGAGTAGGGACAGGCACTGTCTTCATACCCGCTGAGGATTTTTCTCCTTACTCGAGCCCAGAGTGGGCTAGCACCCCCGTTTGGCCAAACCAGGGGTTGTCGAAAGAAGGGAGTTTGAAGTTAAAGGGATTGTCACTGGAAGGCACAGACAGGATAATCCCAGAGTTAAAAAGTTATGTTAGATGTTGGCATACTGGACCCAGAATTGCAAGGTGCAATTACTAGGGGCGGGAAACCGGTAAAATCCGGTATCCGATAATGCTGGTACCGGGTGTACCGGCATTATCGGATTCGACCCGGTAATCCAGTCTGGGGCACCGGATTCCGGGTACCGGATTTTTTTACATTGCAGCCATTTAAAAATGGCTGCAATGTAAAAACTTAAAGCCCCAAGTTAAAAAAAACAAAACCCTCCCCGAGTCCAGGCTGCGCGGGTGGAAGGGGGGACACCCCCCACCCACCCTGCCCAGCCTGGATTTTTGTTTAAAAACAGACTGAGAGGCGAGCCCACCCCCCAGCACCAGCGTCTGCGGCGTCCCCGCAGCCGCCGGTAAGTATGACCC
>QEPC01009472.1:20012473-20035045 GCA_003113815.1 Sphenodon punctatus | reverse complement strand
GGGAGGGGGAAGGAATTCATTTATTTCATTGAGTTCAATGGGGACACAGCGCCCCATTGAACTCAATGAAATAAATCCGGTACTGGTATACCGGATTTAATCCGGGAATCCGGTTTTTGCAGAACCGGTAACCGGTAAATCCGGTAGCCGGTAATGGGTCCGGGGTCCCACCTCTAGCAATTACCCACCAGCTTTCAGAATTTGAATTTGGAATAAAGAATGCGGTCAGTTTTACAACCAACTACAGGTCTCTGTGTCTTATTTTGGGGTGTGGGTGGGTGCGTGGACAACTGGAAGGTAAAGCTACCACCCTGGTCAACATCTATGCACCTAATGAGGGCACATATGAATTTATTAGGGGAATATTACCCCTGATTGAAAAAATATAGGAAAGGGACACTAATAATGCAGGGGGATTTAAATGCTACTTGGACAGAAAAAAGACCACTCCAAAAATAAACCCCCTGGAAAGTGGCAACTTAATTTAGAGAGCCTATTGAAGGTACACGACTTAATTGATGTGTGGAGAGACATGAATCAATCAGAAAGGGACTATACCTTCTATTCACCAGGACACAACACTTACATGAGAATAGACTACTCTTTCATGTGTAGAACAGAGATACAAAAATGTAGGACCTGTAGCATCAAGGCTAATGTCATTTCAGACCATGACTCAGTCATTACAGAGATACAATGGGTAGATTGGCCAAAAAACACACACAGAACAGCAACTGGCAATTGTCCAGGGGCTGGTTGAAAAACCAATTCTTCTTGGAACAAACCCAAGAAGCTCTCAAAGAGTATTTTGAGCTTAATGTGGGTAGTGTTGACACACAGGCAACAGTATGGGAGGCCGCAAAAGTGGTAATACGGGGGGAAATGATAGCCTTAAAAGCTAAATTATGTAAACAAAACAGAGAATACCTAAAAGAATTATACCAAGAACTAAAAGCGGTGGAAGCAACAAACAAAACTAATCCCACACAACAAAGAGCAAGGAAAATTGTAGAAATTAGAGAACAAATCAACTTAAAAGAAATAGAAAGAACCACAACACAATTGAAACAAATTAAAGGATTTTATTTCACATACAGTAATAAACCAGGGAAAACACTGGCAAGACTAGTCAAAAGATGAAATAAGAAGGCACACCTAGTTTCTCTCCAGCTGGCAGATGGAACCAGAATAGTAAAAGATGAGGAAATTCAGCAGGAGTTTTTCAAGTACTATCAGGCATTATATTCCTCTTCAAATCCAGACCCTAAAAAAATAACAGAATTTTAAAACAGATACAAACTACCCAAATTGAATACAGATCAAATTAAATATTTGAACAGCCCCCTCCAGAAAAAAGAAATCGCTGAAGTAATTAAAAGTTTAGGAAATAACGAGGCAGTAGGACCAGATGGCCTGCCAGCAGAGTTTTATAAGAAAACAACAGAATTAGTGAGCCCCCACTTAGTAAACACATATAACGAAATCTTAAAAACAGGGAAATTGCCCCATTCATTCTATGACGCAAATATCACCTTAATTCCTAAACCAGGCAGACCCAGTGACAAATGTGAAAATTATAGGCCCATATCGCTACTGAACGTAGATTTTAAAATATTCTCTAAAGCCTTGGAGAATAGATTGGCAGCAATTATAGGAGAACTGCTCAATCCAGACGAAGTGGGATTCATACCCACGAGACAGGGGCCGGATAACATTCGTAGAGTAATTAATATAATGCATCACCTTCATAAAACGCAGGAGAAAGCCGCAATCATCATGCTAGATGCAGAGAAGGCCTTTGATAGGACAGAAATAAGATGCCTAGAACAAATAATGAGCAGGATGGGCTTTAGAGGGGCCTTTCTTAACTGGGTTAAAGCAATCCATAAGGAACCAAAATCTAAACTCATAATAAACAATGGACATTCAGAACCATTCCGGCTAGTTCGAGGAACGAGGCAGGGGTGCTCTCTGTCAACTCTCTTGTTTGACTTAACATTGGAAGTCTTAGCGATTGCAATAAGGCAAGAGGCTGAAATCAAAGGGATACAAGTCAATAAAACAACATAAGATAGCAATGTTTGCAGATGATACAGTATTATTTATAGGGGACCTAGTAACCTCTACTCTGCCTCTATTGAAATTAATACAGGACTTTGGAACCATCTCAGGTTATAAAATTAACGAACAAAAATCGTGTGCACTAATATATGGGCAAACTGAACAACAAAGGCAGGACATTAAGGCAGTGCTTCCCTATCCAGAGGAAGAGAAGGCAGTACCGTATTTGGGGGTAAAGATACTAAACAATTAAATCAGATTTACATGGGAAATTTTCTAAACCTCTCTCAACAATTCAGTAAAGAAGCAGCAGAATGGAAGGATCTACCCCTGGCTGGGAAGAGTGAATTTGTTCAACATGATATTGCTGCCTAAAATTATATACAAAATGTTAGCTCTACCCATCCAACTCCCAGATCATTTCTTTAAAGAGTGTGACAAGCTAATGAAAGAAATAATTTGGAAAGGGAACAAACCGAGAGTTAACAAACAAACACTGATGAGATCTAAGGAAAAGGGAGGCATAAACCTCCCTGACCTGCGCCTCTACCATAAGGCAGCAGCACTGGGAGCACTGAATAGCTGGTACTGCCAACCAGAGGGAATAAAATGGGTGGGAACAGAACAGTATGCCCTGACCATTCACAAACTAAAAAATATCAGAGTAGATGAAGGCTGCCCGAATAAAAGAGCACGGCAGGAGCACCCCTTTGTGTGGGCCACATGGACGACCTGGCAGAACATAATAAAAAAAATTAAAATCAACCAAAACCAATTCCCATACTCACCCGTAGACTTATTATGTCTCCAAATGCAGCAGCAGGCCCAGACCTGGAGGAAAAAACTAAAAGAGAAAGGGTTAGTGAAAATCAGCCATATAATAAAAGACAAGGAAATAATTAGTAAAGAAGACATGGAGAAAAAAATAGAAGCAAGAATAAATCCATTCGAATACATGCAACTTAAACATGCACTGAACAACAAGGGCAAAAGGGAACATTACACAAGAGACCCCACCACAACAGAGAAGGTACTTTTCGAACACACCACCATAAAAGGGAGACTATCACGTATATATAAAACCTTAAAGGACATATGGTACCCTAAACATATTAAATACATGCAAAAATGGAAAGAGGAATTAGAAATAGAAAGCACAGGAAAGGAAGAAGCAGAGATTATTGACTATATGCACAATAGCGCACACGCACTAGAAATTAAAGAATGTCAAATTAAACTGACAACTAGATTCTATTTGACCCCAACACAATTCAGGCATGCAGAAGAGGGGGGGGAGGGGACTATGCTGGAGGGGATGTGGGGAACGGGGAACGCAAAGACACTGCTGGTGGGACTGCGATCGGGTTCAACCCCTATGGAGAGGGGTATGGGAAAAAATGGAGGAGATGACTAAACACATAATACCTTACAAACCAGAGGTGGCTCTGCTGGGCCTGTTTCCAGCAGCGGGGGCATTGCGGAGACACCGAGAATCTTGTTCAGTCTTCCTCCAAGCAGCAAAGAAAGTCATCGCCTTGCATTGGAAAGACATCAAAGAGCTATCAACAGGAGAGTGGATGAACAGACTATGGTACCATCTCACCATGGAAAAGATAGCGGCGAACCTATTGAACAAAAAGGAGGCATATGCAGCAAAATGGTTCCCCTGTGTATGTGTCATGACCAAGTCAAACCTGCCAGAAGACCAAAGAGCATACTTATTCGATTATTACATATAGAGCACAAGAAAAGTCAGAACATAAAAATACTTACCTGAACCCAAAAGTTAAAGGAATTAATGCCTGTAACCACAGTTAAGCGTTTATATGTTTGTTTATAATGTTATTTAAAATAAAGGAAAATTCATTTTTAAAAAAAAAAAAATGAAGTCAGTAAATTGGCACTAGAAGTCAGTAAATCAGTAAATTGGGTAACTTGATGAGCAGTAATTGGGTTCCAATTAGTATCCGTTATCACCAGGCCAGGCACCGTAATTTTGATGGATACTAGGGGTGGGAAGTCCGGATTATCTGGTATCCGATACTGCCGGTATTTTGCTGTACCGGCAGTATCGGATTAATCCGGATATTGGGGGTACCGGTACCGGTTCCCCGTGCCGGATTGTTTTACATTGCGGCCATTGAAATGAATGGCCGCAATGTAAAAAAAGAAAAAAAAACCACCAACCACTTTTCCCTCCCCCGTCCAGGCTGCGCGGGTGGAAGAGGGAACACCCCCCACGCACCCTGCCCAGCCTGGATTTAAAAAAAAAAAAAATTCCCCCGAAGTCCCTGGCTCTGGGCTGCCACTGGCGACTCGGAGCCCGCACCAGTAGGTAGGTACTAGGGTGATCCCTGGGGTGGGGGGTGGTTTAACACACCCCCCACCCCAGGGATCACCCTACCCCCCCACCCAAGGATCGCCTACCTTTGGTGCTCCGGGCGGCGGCGGTGGCGGAAGTTCCCCGGAAGGCCTAGTAAGCGCTGAAGTCAGCAGCCACAGCCAGCGCTGAAGCCGCCTGGAGCACCGTGCTGCCGCCGCCACCGCCCGGAGCGCCAAAGGTAGGCGATCCTTGGGTAGGCAATCCGCTCGGAGCACTAAAGGTAGGGGATCCACCCAAGGATGATAGGTAGGGTGATCCCTGGGGTGGGAAGTGTGTTAAACCACCCCCACCCCAGGGATCACCCTAGTACCTACCTGCTGGTGCGGGCTTCGGGTCGCCGGCGGTGGCCTGGAGCCAGGGTCTTCGGGGACATTTTTTTTTTTTTAAACTCCAGGGTGGGTGGGGGGGGTGTCCCCTCTTCCACTCACACAGCCTGGGAGGGGGACAGATTGTTTCTTCCCCCCATTGATTTCAATGGGGACACTGACAGTTCCCCATTGAAATCAATGGAATAGATCCGGCACCGGTAAACCGGTTTTAATCCGGTAAACCGTTTTTTTGCAAACCGGTAACCGGTAAAACCGGTAGCCGTTTTTTTGCCAGATGTCCCATCCCTAATGGATACGCATTTGTTCTACAGGCCATGCTTTGGACTTCCCGCCTAGTTCATCGGTGACAGGGCATGTCTAAGGAAAGCAACTCTGTCATAAAAGATACCTGTGAGTGATCTTCCACTGCTGAAAAGAGATCAACCAAAAATACCACACTGAAAGGTTATTCTCACAAGATCTTACCAGAAACAGAAAAGGCTGGCGATCTCATGAACAACACTGTACATGCAGACTCCAAAGCACTAGAAAAAAAGCCTTTCTGAGGTTCTCCCATCACTATTTGTTAAAGGTTTATGCTGTCATCTGGAGTAACTATGCGTCTGTTTATGGAGCTGCTGCTAGGCACCTTTTGTAATGGGAAGACTGGAAAGCTGGCAGTAGTCACTGGCTAAAGCCTTTATGGGTGACTGCACTTAGAGGCAGGTGCACAGAGGCATAAAACAGAGAACACGGAGAAGTCACTGCTCACCAAGAACTGGTCACTGAGACTCCTTTTGTGCAGCCACACTTGTTGGGAATGGTACTGCCTGGCTGGCACGGACACTAGAGGGAACCATTCTCACTTGGAGGTGCTCAGAGAACATGAGAAGGGAGCAAGAAGATTGTAGAATTCCAGGTTCTCTCCTCTGAAGTCCTACAGTGCTGTGCCCCAACTTTACCTCACCCCTCAGTTCATCTTTTTTTCTTGGTGATCTTAGATGGCACTGGAGTGAGCTATCTCCTGGTTATGTCATTGAAAGCACTTGTCTTTCCAAATAACGTCCTACTTTCTACAAACACAGCCTTGGCTCTTTATGCCCAGAATGCACTGGGGCAACCACAAGCCCTGGTTTCACCTTGAAAGGGTTAACAAAGCTGGGTCAAAACAGCCTCACCCCAACAAACTAGGACACCAGGCCTAGCACCCAGGGTGTAGCCTGGTTGGATTGGGCCCGGTGCAGAAGATGGAATAGGGGCCGACAGACTCTTCTCCCTGCGACAGGGGGATGTAGCGGCACCAGAGAGCGTGGGCCCCCTAGGTTTGTGGTCGCAGATGCACTAGGTGTCCCTATTACTGTTGTGTCCTTGCCAGCCCCCAGTTCCGCAGTCTCCTTGATTAAAAAGGAGCCCCAAGGAGTGATGCAGCAGCCATCTGGCTTTGAAGGTAGGCCCAGCATGCCGTCCCTTGTAAGGCAAATTAATCCTGACAGTCTTGGAACAGCTTAAGTCGGTACTAGGAATCCCTAGAATGGGAGGCTTGGGGTGAGGCCTTGGGAGGGTGGTGGAAAGGCAAGGAAGGAGAGGGTGGGGTTCCAGGAATGAGTGAAGACAGGATATTACAAATTTCAGCTTAATTTCCAATGAAAGGGGCCTGGGAAGGCAGGCAGTGGGCTGGCTGCCTGAAGAGAGGGACCTGGCTGTCTGTAATCAATTGGCTGAGTTTGGGGAGGCTCCCAGCGCCGCCAATGAATACAAATTCATCCCAACTGACCTTGTAATACACAGAAAGCTCTCAAGAGAAGGACTGAGTTTCCAACCTGGTTGTGGAGATTAACGGGAATGTCTTGGCTCTAACAGATGGCAGCCAGGGCTGTAGCTAGCGACCATGCAGCGAGGGGGCTCAGTTGGCCCGGGCTCTGGACTCTAGGTAGGTCCTTTGCAAGCAGCTGGAGCACCAGAGTGGGTGGGGTGGGGCCAACACTCTGCCCATTCTGAACATTTCCTAGCAGCACTCAGGCCACTTGCAAAGGGCCTGCCAGAAGGAAGTTTTCAGAGTGGGCAGTGGTGGAGTGCTGGTCCCACGACCACCCACACTGAAAACTTACTTCCCGGTGGGTTGCTGCTGCACCATAGGGTAGGGGCTCACTGGGAGCCAGGACGGTACCACCACCTTTGTGGGGGGCAGGCCAGGGCTGTTTCCTAAGGCAACCCTTCCCCTTTGGTTGGGGGGGGGAGGGGCAAAATTGGGACCTGAGCCTTCAGGGATAGGGCAATCACAGTACTATTACTGATCATTTCTATAGCTCTGTTAGCCGTACACAGTGCTTTACAGTCACAGATTTTTAGAGACAGGTCCCTGCTCAGTGGGTTTACAATCTAAGATGAACAAGGGTGAGGCGAATACAGGGACATACATACATACATACATTCCCATTTTTACAGATGGGGAACTGAGGCTGAGAGGTTGTGACTTACCCAGGACCACCCAGTGAGTTCATGGCTAGAGCAGGATTCAAATTCTGGCCTTCCAGGACCAAGTCTAGCACCTTATCCATTAGGGGCGTGCATGTCGTTTTCGTTATTATAATAACGATAATGAAAATTGTTGTTTGTTATTGCAATAACAAAACCGACAACCGAGAATAACGATAATAATAACTGATAATAATGATAACAATACCGAAAATGAAAACGATAATGTCATTATTATTGTTGTTCTTATTAGTGCTGTGGCAGTTGGGTTTTGGAGGGAAAATGTGGAGAGGAGAGGAGGGAGCGAACATCTTGGAGCCCTAAACAGGGTTGAACTTTTGAAGTGTGCCTGTGTTGTTGGGAGGGGCGAGCAGCTCAGCAGTATCTGATGGATGTATTGCTGGCCAATGAGCAGTGCAAGCAGGCCCCAGCAGTCTCATGGCACTCTGTGATTGCTCAATGCCTGCTGCCTCCCACAACCAATCAGGGAGGCTATGGAGGAGGGCACTGAAACCCTTTATAATGGGAGGGCCAGGCTTTTTCTCTCCGTTCGGTGAGAGCTCTGCTTGTCACAGGTTGCGTTTACAGAACTGTGGTGCTTGCACAAAAAAAATCCTCCCTAGTCCTCATTGTATTACCACCAATACCTTTCCTTCCTCATACCCTACATTTTACCTTCTCCCTTTCCCTGCCCTTATCTCCCCTGTACATTATATATAGACAGGTAGTATAGGTATATATTATAGACACATAGATTAGATTAGAATAGTTATATAGATAATTTATTAGATGTTTTTCTTTTCCCTTCCCTGTTTCCCTTAGATTTAGATAGATATTAGTTGGGCATGGAAATCAATACCGATACCGATACCAAAAATAAAATCTTTGTTTGAAACGGTACGGATACTGATAACGACAACAATATCAAAAATTCAATTGTCATTAATAATGACAATGAAAATGACATTTTTGAATAACCAAAACATGGGGGCCTGCTGCACACCCCTATTATCCGTTACACCACACTGACTGAGAAGCTGTGACTTGCCCAAGGCCACTGACTAGAGCAGGATTTGGACCCTGGCCTCCCAGATCCAAGTCCAGCACCTTATCCACTACACCACACTGGCTCCCTCCCTGCAACAGCCTTACTACACTACTGATGCTAGTTCTTACAACAGGGAGGTGTGGGCAGGACTAGTCTTAAAATGTGCAGGGCCCAGGGTGAAAATAAGATGCAGGGACCCAGGTAGCCTCAGCCCCTCGGGGGTATCCTCTGTGGGGCCCTAGAGGTAGCCATGTTTAGGGACCTGCTGGGAGGGAGTGGGGTCCAGACCCTACACCTTACCCTGGTGAAAATGGGGGCCCTGTGGTAAGACCAGCCCTGGGCATGGGATGTGTTAAGGCAAAGCCCAGCAAGCCATCTTGTGTCCTAGCAGGGACTAAGGCCGCTTTTAGACGAGACAAATTTGCGCATGTTTGGTGAAAAATGTGCGTGTTTTAATGCTCATTTAAACACCTAAACCATTTTAAATGCGCATTAAAACACGCGCATTTTCCACCAATCATGCGCAAATTTGTCTCGTCTAAAAGTGGCCGACCAGATGACCCTTGAGGTTCTTTCCAAGTCTGTGATTCTTTTATTCAAGTAGCTGCCATATTGGGTTAGATTCATGGTCCATCTAACCCAGCATCCTGTCTCCAACAGTAGCCAGCACTGAATGCTTTACAGAAAATGTGCAAAAAATTAGAGCAATGAATAAGTTATCCATCCCCCTCATTCCCAGTTTCTTATAGTACGGGTTGGATATCCTGACTGTCTTGACTAATACCGATTGATGGATCTAACTTCCATGAATGTATCCAATCCTTTTCTGAACCCGGCCTTCACAGCATCCCACAGCACTGAGTTTCATGGGTTAACGGTGCGTTGTGTGGAAAGAGAGTTTTGTTTGTTCTGTGACACCTGCTGCCTGTTAATTTAATTGGATGCTCCCTGGTTCTAGTATTATGAGGCAATAATAATCACTAATACATACCCCTCTGGTTCCTAGAAAGTGTCCCGCTCCAAATACTGACCCAAAGTAGGTTTGCTTAACTTAAAAAAAAGGCATCTCCATTTAAGATAATGCAGCTACAAAGCTGATTCCAGTGCCTAGATCTCACTTGCTGGTACAGCTGTCCCAAGCAGGCTAGCCCACTGTGCTGTCAAGGTGGCTGTCACTGAGTCACGCCAGGTTTATTAGGCCTGATTATGGGACACTGGGCCTGTGCGCTTTGAATGCTCCCAGAGGCTGTTTTGCCTGTCGGGTATTCTTGTGCCCCATGTACAGGTTTGTGGGAGTGTAATTTAAAAACGGACAGGCTCCAGCTGTGATAGAGCTGCTATTGGCTCTCATGGCAGTACTCTGTCTGTTTTTACTGCCTCTCATAGGGACTGCTGGCCTCCTTTCACATAAACCATAAACCCTTGCAGCCTTTGAACTTTGACATGCTTGGACTGGATTCATTGCTTTTCCATCTCTTACCTCGTGGAGTTGTTAGGGAAGCTTCGGGCCAGTAGCTGTGAAGAAGGATCCAGTTCAGTTTCCCTCCAAAATCTGTGTGTGGGTTTCTGAAGGGAGTCCTGAGAGAGTGGAAGGCTCTCCTTCTTGTTGTGACGCTCTACAGGGAACAGTCAGCCTGACTGGCTGCACTCGCCATGGCCACATATACAGAAGGCTGCAGTTATCCTATAGGTGTTAAGTCAGTGGAGAGGAAGCAAGGATCATCCTAATGGAATTAAATCAGGGAACTCGGGCCCAGTTCTTGGCCCTGCCATTGACTCTTTGTTTGACCTTGGATGAGAAATGGTCATTAAATTTGAAGGCCGTGAACTAGCAGGGCCTGAATTCAGAGCACCCAACCAGGGTAAGTGATTCAGTGAGATGTTGGAACTGCAGGGGCTCAAAAAAGACAACCCTTCTCCAGGGTGCATACCAAATTTGACTGCTGAAAATGTGACCCGTAACTAGGGTGGCCATACCTCCCCTTTAAAAGAGGATGCTTATGAGAAATACATGTTGCAGGGCTGCATTGGTTCCAGTGCAGCCCTGCGCCATGTATTTTTCATAAGCATCCTCTTTTAAAGGGGAGGTATGGCCATCCTACCCGTAACCCTCCAGTGCCTCAGTTTCCCCATTCGTAACAATGCTTCTTTTTAATAAAGGACTTGAAGATCCATCACTGATCAGCATTTTGGAGGCACCCGATGCAATTGCATATTGATGACACCGCACGCCAAATCCCCTGATCACCTCGGAGAGGGGACATTTATAATAGCCCGTTTTTTAAGGTGTGAAAGCAGTCTCAGGTGCAAGGAAATAAGACACAGGACCATTACAGCAGCCTTGGGCCTATGACCAGTCTTTGCCAAGAGCTGCGCTTGAACTGCCCAAGAGCCCCATGCGGCTCCTGAGCCCCAGTTTGCTGACCCCTGGGGGAGACCAGTTGCAATACTGAATGCTGCTTCCTGTAGCACATCTCCAACTTACCTCCTCTCTTATTCACGTGACGCTACTCACCACAGTCTCGCTACAAGGCAAGGTCGGAGTGAGGATGGTGTGCCAGCACTCAAGGTGTTAAAAATGTTTCTAGCAGGAAAATTTTAATGATGCCGTCTAATCTCATAAAGAGTCAATTAAACTAAAGCTTGGAAAGCCTGCCATGATTCCATTGGCTCCAGTGAGTTTTAAGTGCCTGCCTTTGAATGATCCTGGGGTAGATACAGTGAGGAGAGAGATTGCCAGGCACTGCGGTAAGCAAAATATTGAGCAACTCACAATGCTAACAGCTGGCTTGGTTAAAAATACATATGGATGTTCTGCAGAGAGCACATCTCAAATCCACAAGGGATGGAGTCTTCAAAGCAACCCAGCTTTCTGTGACACACTAGCAGGCAATCAACTCGGTGTTCCTTTCTCTCCAGCCCTGCCCTCTAACAAACAGCTGTGGTTTAGCAGAGAGAGCACGGAGCAACGTCTGTGCAAACGTTGGCTCGAGTCATGGTTTCTTCCACTCGACAACTGAGCGACACTGGTTAAGCACCTTCCTTTTACTATGCCTCGGGGCACCTTGGTGGATAGGATAAGGTGTTGGAATTGTACCTCGGAAACCAGGGTTCAAATCTTGTCTTAGCCATGAACTCACTGGGTGGTGGCCTTGGGCAAATCACCATCTCTCACTCTTAGGCCACTTTCAGGCTCCTGTCCCCCCACGTGTGCACATATTTTGGCTGCGGGAGGGAATATGCAGCCAGGATATGCGCGGGGATCAGCTGGTCTGAAAGGCCCCCGCCTCCCGTGCGGCTTTGCCGGCAGACACGCGCAGAGATGCAGAAATGGATTTCCTGCTCTACATCTCTGCGCGTCTGCCAGCAAAGCCGGGGGGGGGGGCTTTCAGACTAGCTGCTCCCCGCGCATATCCTGGCTGCATATTCCCTCCCACAGCCAAAATATGTGCGCGCGCACGCGTGCGCATGGGGAGTGGAGCAGTGGGAGTCTGAAAGTGGCCTAAGAGTGAGAGATGGTGAAAGCGGCCTTAGTTCCTCATCTGTAAAATGGGCACAGTAATGACCTACCTCACAGGGTTGTTGTGAGAGTGAACTAGAGAGAGATTGTAAAGCACTTTGAACACTAATAGGCTGTTTTTAGACGAGTGCCGCGCACTTGCGCCTAAAAATCATGCACCTGTGAAAAAGAGCGCAGGCAGGGTTTAGACATGCGGGGACGCACCTTATAGCACTCGTGTATTTTTTAAAATTGATTGATCATCAAGGTCTTTAACTGGCGCCTTTTAAAAAAATGCTTGTCTAAAAACGGCCTAAATGTGCTTATAGACATGGTAAATAACAACAATAAAACAGGGAGCCACTGTGGCTCAGCGGCCTGCATGCGAGATTTGGAGTCCTGAGTTCAAATCCCAGCCTTACTGTATGACCTATGCAAGTTGCTTTCTCCCAGCTTGCTGTGATGTACTTGGCTATGTTTAACCACTGAAATCAGAGCAGGAGACTGCTGTCTGTTGACCCCATCCTTTCTCTGGGAAGTTAGAGAGCAACACAAATCTCCCAACATTTTGAGTGGCCAGAGGGACAAATAAGCTCTGCTCCTCAGCAAATAACTTCTGACCCTCTCACACTTTTACACACACACACAGACACTATCCTGCTCCTCATTCCACTTATTATTAATTATTATTATTATTATTATAAACATTTATATAGCGCCAGTCATGTACTTGGCGCTGTACAGAACATAGAAATGGACACAGTCCCTGCCTGTGGCTTACAATCTAAAAGACAAGGAGCGGGAGACAGGGAGAGGGGACAGTGGGAGAGACAGGGGAGAAGACAAACAAACATTCAAGGATGCGAAGTCTTAGGTGCGTGTGCTTGGCTTGGTTACAATCAGGTTGGTTGCAGCAGTCTGCAGAGGAGGGCAGACAGTAAGTATATGGGGAACGACTAGCAGGCATTGGGAAAGGCTGCGAGGAAAAGGTGGGTCTTGAGGAGGGATTTGAAGGAGCGGAGGGAGGGGGCAAGGTGGATGTGGGTAGGGAGGGAGTTCCAGGCATGGGGGTCGGCGAGGGAGAAGGGTTGAAGGCGGTTAGGTGAGCAGGAGAAACGGGGGAGAGTGAGGGAGGGGACAGAGGAAGAGCAGAGAGCGCGTGCAGGAGTGTGTAGGGAGATTTAGGTCCGAGAGGTAAGGGGGAGCTTGGTTGTGGAGTGTTTTGAACATGAATACCAGGAGTTTAAAGAGGATATGTTCAGGAAGGGGAAGCCAGTGAAGAGAGAAGAGGAGAGGCTGCACATGGTCGAAGCGACGGGCAGAGTGAATGACCTTGGCAGCGGAGTTTTGGATTGCGATAAGGGGGGACAGGTGAGAGCGAGGGAGGCCAGCAAGGAGGAGGTTGCAGTAATCGAGATGAGAGATAACCATGGCATGAACAAGGGTTTTGGCCGAGGAGGTAGCGAGAAAGAGGCGGATCCGAGCAATGTTATGGAGGGCGAATCGGCAGGATTTGGCAACAGAGTCAATGTAAGATTTAAAAGAGAGGTGCGTGTCAAAGATGAAGCCCAAGCTATGGGCTTGGAGAACAGGATGGATGGTGACTCCAACGATGCAGATGGGCAGGTTAGAGGGAGAGGAAAAGGAGTTCGGTCTTCACCATGTTGAGCTTGAGTTGACGTCGGGACATCCAGGCGGAGATATCAGAGAGGCAGTTGACGAGGCGTGAGTGGACAGAAGAGGAGAGAGAGGGGGTAGAAAGATAGAGTTGGGTGTCATCAGCGTAGAGATGTTATTGGAATCCGTGGGAGGCAATAATTAGGCTGCTTGCTGACGTTCCCTCAGGGATGGGGACTGTGAAACCCCTAATTGTGGGCACGGGTGTTTTTTCATTATTTTCCCTTTTCTCCATTAAATTTCATAATACGAGACAGGACTGGATTTTGAGTCCTGTCTCATGTTATGGAATTTAACAGGGGAAGGGGAAAATAACGTTAAAATACCCATGCCCGCGATTGCAGATTTCATAAGACCGGACTAACGTGAGTTAGTTCCACCCGTGTGGGAATGTCGCAAGGAACCTTTGTTTCTTGTCATTCCATCATCGCTCCATTCTCCTCTCAGCTGCTTTTCCTGGGAGGCAACTGGGAAAGAGATGCCTAAGGCTTGATTACAGCCAGGTCTTTTTGTCTCTCTCCTGTCAGAGGGATTTTACTAGTGCTGAAACCAATAGCAAATTTATCATACATTGTTAATATGCCCAGTATTTTGGATAGTTAGGCCCATTACTGTCTGGTTACTGTGGAGGTTAAATGTCAAACCGGAATATCAGATATTTATTTATTTATTTATTTATATCGCACAAGCAATGTACCTGGTGCTTTACAATAAAAAATCATAGATAGGTCTCTGCTCCAGTGAGCTTACAATATTACAGATGTTATCATTTACTCATTGCTGTTTACCACATTATCATTTACTGCAAACTGAACTAGGCCCGGAGGGAGGGAGGGAGGGAGGGAGTAAAAAAAATAAATTAACTAAAACTTGGTTCAATGATAATTAAACAGTAATGTGGTAATTGGTAAATGGTAATTGTAAATGATAATTTGGTAAACAGTAAGTGGTAAATGGTAATTTTATTTATTTATTTATTTTATTTATATTTATTTATTGAATTTATACCCCGCTCCTCCTGAACACAGCTTGGGGCGGCTTAACCAGATGCTAAATGGATACCATATTCAGCATCTGACCAGAGAGCATACCAGATATTAGTGGATAATGTGATATCCAGATGGATACTGGATAGTAGCGGATATTCATTTCAACTCTAATTTTTTGACCCCCGTAAAGAGAGACAGTGGGGCTCAGCACCTGAAGACTAGAGGGACTGTCCTTTCGAGGGAGGGACTGTTGGGAGCTATGAAAACAGGAATCGGCGTATTACGTAGAATAATAGAATCATACAATCTTAGAGTTGGAAAAGACCTCGGAGGTCATCTAGTGCAACCCCCTGCTCAGTGCAGGAAATCCACAGCTACAGCACCCCTGACAGATGGCTGTCCAGCCTCTGTTTGAAAACCTCCAGTGAAGGAGAGCCCACCACAGTCCTAATAGATGGGCGTTACCCGTCTTTGCAATATGCCTTGAGATGCAGTGATGCTGTGCAAAAGGCAAGGTATTCATGTTTCCCTGTGTAGATAGAGCTGGTAATTTCCGTTGTGCAGATTTTAATTCTACTGATCTATTTTATTCCCAAACACATTGGTTGAGTCACCTGCTCTTCTTGCAACAATCCTCCCAACCCCCGCCCCCACCCCCCCAGTTTCCTGCATGAGCCTGTTTGGCTCCCCCCAGCTCTGCATGGCTGACAAATCGGATCTCGAGTCGTAGGAGGCACCGTACGCTCATCCCGTTTCTTGGCTGCTGGAACGTGCTAACTCGGCAGTAAAAACGCAGAGAGCTCAGCGAGCATTGCAAGCTCTTGGCCTGACACGCTGAGAAAAAGAACGCTCCTGTTCCAGACTCCCTCTGCAACCCACCCCGGCAGGACTGGAAGAGAGTCGACGTTCGTTATGATGAGACAGCAGAATAGCTTGCCTGGTTGATGGGTTTCACAAAATAAGAGCAGGCAGGTCACAGCTGGATCTAGGAATGCCAAGCCCCTGTGTTGGGATTTGTAGCTTTTCTGTCTTTCTCCCCGACAAAACATGTAACTCATTTTCATTTTGCAGCAGAATCCCAGTCATGGTCCTGATTCAGGAAGACACTTAAGCATGTCCCTAATTTTAAGCATGTGATGTGAGCAGTTCGATTAAAATCAAGCTAGGTGTAACAAGCCTCACCAAGATTGCTCGCTGTGTGGCTTCTCCGTATACTGCCTTATCTTTCAGAATCCCTCTCTTCCCCCTTGTAACTTATAAATATGTTCACCCCCCTGCCCCCCTGCCTTCACCCCCCTGCCTCTCCCTATGCCCCTGTCCCTTCTCCATTCTTGATTGGAAGTCCCTGGGGGCAGGAACTTATCTCTAATCATGACTGTGCAGCACCAGACACGGGCTGATGCTTATTATTATTATCATCAGCAGCCCTGAGCCTTGTGGGAAGGGCAACATATACATTTGGATAAATAATAGATCAATAAAATTATTGTTATTAATAGTAGTAGTAGTAGTAGTAAGAAGATGATGATGATTGATGATGATGACTGTAAGCCCTAGGGCAGGGACCGTGTCTATTCAATTAATTTGTAAAGCGTCAGGTACATTGCTGGCGCTATATAAATGCTTGCTAATAATAATAATAATAATAATAATAAATTAATGATGATGATTGATGAATAATGAATAATGCATCCAGTGAACAAAAGTTGCTGAGTAAGGGCCGGTGTGACTACATTGTTATCGACCCCCACTGCCCACCTCGCGTTGCTGTCAAGCGAGAGAGGGCGGGATAAAAGTACAAATAATAAATAAATAAATAATAGCTAGGTTGGAATGGGTCCCCAGTGCAGAAGATAGGATGGCCCCCCTCTAGCTCTCTTCCAGCAGCAGGACACGTGCCCGCACCCCCAGTGCAGCTGCAATGCCTGCCCCTAATATTGCTACGCCGTTGCCCATTTAGGGCATTTTCACACAAGACACTCTCCACCCACTATACATGTTGCAGGGCTGCAGTGTTGCCCTGTGGGTGCCCTGTAACATGGATAATGGGTGCGTGGTGGGTGGGTAGTGGGTGGAGAGTGTCTTGTGTGAAAATGCCCTTAACTAAAATAAACTTCTCTCTCTGGTTGTATGGCTTCCCATCCATGTACTTCAAACTATTGATTGTCCTAGATATTGGGTGTCCCCAAGCAGCAGGGCTAGCAGGTGCTGCACAATAACTCAGAGGGCTGGGTATGGAATACAAGCCCTTTCACCTTGGCCCAGCTCATGACCAGATCTTCAGCTAGTGTAAATCAATTTTGCTCCACTGATGCTAAAGGAGCTGTCTATTTAAATCTCGAGTCACAGAACAGTAGAGTTGGGAGGGTCATCTAGTCCAGCCCCTTGCACCAAGGCAAGAAGAAGTAGAAAAATGCCATGTTGACTTTTCAACACTGCAGCTGCACCAGTGCAAGCAATGGCATCCCTGTGACCATAGAGCAGGCATGGATTGGAGAACCTCAGGCCTGGGGACCAAATGGGGCCCATGGCTAGTTTTCACCACAGACGAGACTACTCACACACAAAAATCCATCCAATGAGAAACCAAGCCTATCATAAAAATCTGCCAGAAGGAGAGATTGGGAGTGGGACTAACCAGAGCACACCCATGCCTGAAATAAAAGAAAGATCCAGGTGTCTCAAGCAAGTGAGCCAAACCCACGCTGCAGCGGAAGGGGAAAAAACCCTCCGAGTCAACTGCCAGTGACTGACCTGAGGGAAAATTCCTTGCCAATCCCAAATAAGGTGATCAATTAGATCCTGGGCATGTGTGTGCAGCCTCCACCAGTCAGGTACGTGATACAGAATTATAGCACCTAGGCACCAGAATAACCCATCAGCCCCACCTCCAGTCACAGACAACGTTGATGTTTCAGGAAGAAGGAAAAATAAAAACAAAGCAAAATATTTTTTTTGGGGGGGGTAAGGGGTGGGGGGCGATTCTTCCTGTAGCATCAAAGAGAAAATACTTCACAAGTGGTGTGTCATAAACGTATCCAATTCAATTCTATTTTGGTGAACTGATGATACACAACTTAGATGTATTAATGCACTGGTTCCCAAACTGTGGTCCGCGGACCCCTGGGGGGTCCGTGATGCACCCCCAGGGGGTCCGCGGGCCTCCACTTGCGTCCTGCTTGGGGGATTTTTTGTGTGTTTTTTGTTTTGTGTTGCTGAGTCACGCGGCACGGTGACTGGGCTCGGTGTCGGCATGACACAGACTCTGAGCTCAGCCACTTACACAAGCGGAAGAAGCTTAACCCATTTCTGCCCTCAGCAATCCCTTCAAAGCAGTGGGTTTAAAAACCGAGCAGGTGCAGGCTGCAAGCAGGCAACGGGCGCAAACTTTGCCGTGTAGTCTGCCTCGCTCCCAGGAAGGGTGTCTGTCTGCAAGCCCAGCCCAATGAGCCTGGGGCTGAAGTGTTGCAGCCTGGTGGGGGAGAGACTGCTTCCCTTCCACCCTACTTAACCGGAGGAGCCAGCAGCAATCCACAGAAAGTTGTAGCGGCGAGGAGCCACATTCTCCTGGAACCGGACCTGCTGCGACGGCTGGGCTGGGCTGCGGGACATCAGCATCACCCGCCTGCTGCCCACCTCCCTGGCACCGGGGGTTTTTTGCTCTGAATCTTCCGTAGTTTTAGTCTGGGCTTCAAACTCCGGTGAGGCTGGAGGGAGCAGGCCGGCCGGCGGGTATGAAGTGGGGGCGGGTGGAATTAACATGGAGAAGGGTGGCTGGGGAGAAATACTGGGGTATGAAGTGGGGGGGGGATGAACATGGAGAAGGGATGGCTAGGGAGAAATCATACTGGGGTATGAAGGGGTGAAATAAATGTGGAGAAGGGATCCTGCCTTGTAGTTTAATTGTAATTGTATAAGATTTTATCTTGTACTTGGAATTACAAGCATTTCATTACAAGCATTTTTTCACAAATGCTTACATTCATATTTGTTGTAGTATGCAAATTTAGGAGTGTCTTATGCAAATGTATGTAAATTTGGTGGAGGTCTGCAGCTCATTGGGAAATCTGAAAAGGGGTACTTGGTCACAAAAAGTTTGGGAACCACTGTATTAATGTATCCAATTCTATCCAACCTACTGAGGATCTTGCCCCAAATAAAATTGTCATCTCTTCCCAGGAGGTATCCTCTAGGGGGTGGAGCCATATTGGAGAGGGAGGGGCAAAGGAGCTGCTGCATTGGACCCTATTTGACATGAGCAAAATCTTCAGATATCAGTGGTGAATAATAGTGTATTTGTTT
Source organism: Sphenodon punctatus (assembly GCA_003113815.1). NCBI lineage: Eukaryota > Metazoa > Chordata > Lepidosauria > Sphenodontia > Sphenodontidae > Sphenodon > Sphenodon punctatus. The sequence continues at coordinate 20,016,303 of QEPC01009472.1, read as the reverse complement.
CAGAACTAGTAAAATCCCAGCTGTTGAGCGAACACGCCTACAGTAGAAAATGACATGCTGACTTTTCAACAGTGCAGCTGCCCCAGTACTAACAACAGCATATCTGTGGCTGTGGAGCAGGGATGGAGAACCTCAGGCCGGGGGGTGGGGGGGAGAATGTGGCCTATGGCAAGTTTTTAATTGGCCCCTTTCCAGTCCCTGAATCTGGCCCCTGCATCCAGTTCGTAACGCCTAGCACTGAAAGACTGAGTTCAGGGTAAAGAAGCAAATAGAGCCTTGCATTTGGGGTTTGACAAAATACAAATAAATGCAAGAAAGTTTCTTTTTACGTTCCCTAACTGAAACACGAATACTAGGTCTGTCCATTTGGGTTTCAAGTGAGTCCAACATCTCCACAAAAATGTAATATCTGAGATCTCGAACTGGACGCCCCCCAGACTGCAGCCTATATCTAGCTTGGAGCTGGGCTGCTCTCTGACTCTCAGCTTAGCTGTCTGCTTGGGGAGCCTGTAGTGAGCCCTCCCCACCTACAGGGGCTGCTGCTGTCTCAGAACGCAGTCTCCAACACTGCAGCCAGTCCCAACCCAGCCGAACCCAGCCCAGCCAGGGAGAAATGGTGAGTCTTTGGCAGTTTCACTCCTCCCTTCCTCAAGCCAGCAACTCCTCCTGCAAGCCAGTGGACCCCCCTCCACTCCCCATTCAGCCTCATTCCCATCTAGGAATCTGACTTCCCACAAGCCAATGACTCCCCTCTGAGTCAGAATCCACACACACCCAAGCCAGAAAGAACCATGCTTCATTCCCCCTCCTCAAATCAGTGACACCTCCTTGAGCCACCCCGTGTCCCATTCCCACTTCCAAAGCCAGCAACCTCCTCTGAGCCTAGTTCAATGTTCATTTCCCCCAAACCGGTGACCACTCCCTAAGCCAGACCCTTGCTCCATTCCCTCATCCCCAAGCCAGCAACTCCCCACTTGGGCCAGCCCCATGTTTCATTCTTCCCTATCAAGCCAGCTACATGCCTTATTCTCTCAAGCCAGCGATCTTCCTGAGCCAGACCCATGCCCTGTTCCACCCTCCCCAAGCTAACAACCTTCCCACCAAGCTAGCTGTATTCTCCACCCTCACCCAAATCAGTTCTCCCCTTTTAAAACTGGTAGCAGACTTAGCAACAACAATTTTGACTGCATTTTCCTTTCCTTATAGACCTGTCAAACTGGAAGAGCCTCACTGCATTTCTCCACCAAAATAACCCATACACAGAGACGTGTGTTCGCTGCCTTTTCCACACTGACAGTGATGGGGAAAATGCAGTGAACACAGGCAAATACACAAAGAAAAATAAATGCAAATACTAAACCAGAAATACAAATATAGATATAATTACTTGACCCTATACACAGCTGTAGAAACAAAGATGAGGGCATACACACAAACCTGCTCCAGAACCTGTCAGAGTAGGAAACTGAACCCTAGTTTTCAGCTAGCAACCGGGGGGGGGGGGGGGGGGGGGAAGGGTGGCTATCCTACTGGGCCATCCTACCTCTCTACAGCTGAGTATAAAACATGAGTTCTTGTGATTTAATCTATATGGTGACCAGTGCAGAAGTTGGGGGCAGGAAAGTCATTAATGAAAGTCAAATAAACCACCCAGGGGGTTTTCTGGCTCACCTTTCCAATCGCCCAAATGGCCAACATTGGCCTATCACATTTTGGAGTGCAAAACGTTTCCCGGGGCTCAGCCCCCTTAACTTTAAAGTCAATCCCTCCTCACAAATTAAGTCTTGATTCAAGTGGTTCCCAGTGGTTCCAGCAGAACACAGCACAGTAGTGGTATGTGTGCATGCACTTAGGAATAGAGAATCCCTGTCCCAAAGAGCCCACGAACTAAAGAGAAAGAGGAAACATTATTTCAGTTCTGCAAATGGAGAAAGGCAGCGTAGAGACCCAAGTTCTCATCAAACGCCTTAATCAAAGGACCAAACTCCTTCAGAAAACACCTGAGCTGTGTCAGCAGCTGCCCTGTTGCCAGAATGAAAGATCCGTAGGTTTTCTAGCATTGTAGCCACCTAAATAATACACTAGGCAGATAAGGAATGATTGATCCCCACTGGCAGGCCCAGCAAGGAGGAAGCAGGGCTATCCAAAATTGAGATCAAGCAACTCCTGTCTCTCCCTGCTGGACCTTAATCAGAAACATGAGTCCAGAGCCCTCTAGTCCCTTCACTCGCGCCTGCGGTCTCCCCACCGCCAGATTAAATCCAACAGATGCGCTAGGAAATGAAAGCGACGACTTTGATGTGCACTAAGCAGCCAGCTTCTCTCTGTTATTACCTCTCCCTCCCCTGCTTTCTTCTCATTTGCCAAACTGTTATTGTAGACACTTCCCCTCAACCTCCATTATTCTAGGGTCCCATGAGTGGAGGAATTAATCACCCAGATAAATAACAATTCCCAGCCACAAGCTGGGATGGCCAAGGAAAATACTGTGTCTGTCTGCAAGCGGATACATGCAGAATCTCCATCTCTCCCTCTCTAAATTATTCACACTGGGAACTAAACAAGAAGGAGTTGCTTGGGAGAGGTAGCTGAGCTGACCGGAGCAGATTTAGCATTCACCAAATGCACTAGACTGAGGGTCCTACAAACTAAAGGCTTTCTACTAGCCATTCAGGAGTGGGATGTGAGCACAGAGGCAAAGCAGCCCTGTCCCAGGCCACTCAACTCCAGATCTTCCTGCTCGAGTATGTTGCTGCTGCGATCGCAAGCATTCTTGCTTGGGGCAGGCATCATTTCCCAACCCCCATCAGCTGTTCACGTCCCCCCTACGTGGAACCTCCGGCCCTGGTTACCCCCCACGCTCTGCCACCTAGGAAAAGAACTCTAGCCCTCTCTGCACTGCAGTCACGCCAGGGAACCGGGATGGCCAAGGCAAATTACGGATTCAGATCCATTACGGATACGGATCCATAATTTACAGTTTTTATTACGGCTATGGGTTCGGTTTATCCGTAATAAAAACCAAAAAGCTCATTGGAGCAGTGCTGGCACTGCTCCAATGAGCTTTAGTGCAGGGGAGACCTGGGGGAGGCAGAATAGGCAAGGGGAGGGGGCCGGGGCTGAAGGGAGGAGTCTGGGGTGGGGGGGCACCACTGGTACTTACCCAGTGGGTTCCCCAGTCCTCTGGCCCGCACTTGCTTCCTGCACCACTCAGCTCAGCTGCCGCCTGTTGCACACCATATTTTTTTTTAAAAAAAGGAAAGAACTGCGCCTGCGCAAAATGGCTGAAATGGCCATTCCGCGCATGTGCAGCCCTTTCCCAAGATGGTGTCGGTGGTGTCGGCGCCATCTGGGGAAAGGGCACCCATTCTGAGCATGCGTGCATTTTGGCCATTTTGTGCAGGTGCAGTTGTTTTTCTTTTTAAAAAGTACGGTGTGCAACAGGTGGCAGCTGAGTGCCACAGGAGACAAGCATGGGGTAGAGAAGTGGGGAACCCACTGGGTAAGTACCAGCGCTGCCTCTCGACCCTCCAAACTGCTGCCCTCAGTGTCCGGCCCCCTCCCCAACACTCCCCCCACTCCCGCTGATCAGCTGATCAGCAGGGGCCAGCCCCCTCAGTGCCTGTAAATTATGGGCATTACAGGTGAGGGTAGTGGTGGGACCCCGGGCCCATTACCGGCTACCGGATTTACCGGTTACCGGTTCTGCGAAAACCGGATTCCCGGATTAAATCCGGTATTAGTGGTGGGACCCCGGGCCCATTACCGGCTACCGGATTTACCGGTTACCGGTTCTGCGAAAACCGGATTCCCGGATTAAATCCGGTATA
>QEPC01009472.1:20000963-20012317 GCA_003113815.1 Sphenodon punctatus | reverse complement strand
TCTTTTTTAAAACAAAAATCCAGGCTGGGCAGGGTGGGTGGGGGGTGTCCCCCCTTCCACCCGCGCAGCCTGGACTCGGGGAGGGTTTTTTTTAAAAAAACTTTTTTGCTGGGGCTTTAAGTTTTTTTACATTGCAGCCATTTTTAAATGGCTGCAATGTAAAAAAAATCCGGTACCCCGGAATCCGGTACCCAGTCCGGATTACCGGGTCGAATCCGATAATGCCGGTACGCCCGGTACCGGCATTATCGGATACCAGATTTTACCGGTTTCCCGCCCCTAGGTGAGGGCCTTGGTATGGTTAATTTCGCATCAATCCGTAATTGCCATTTTCGGACAATTACGGATTGATCCGAAACCGAATTTGCCATCCCTACCAGGGAACGGCTCCTGGGGCAGGAACACATCCTCCTTCCGCTAATCAATCCCACATAGGGTAACCATATGCCCCACCTTATTCTATCCCAGGTGTCCTGACTTTCTTCCCCCAAATTGTTTTTTTCTCCCATATTTGCAGGTGCCAGTGTGACACCAGCAGGAGGAACATCCACACTGGGGATTTAGCCAGTCTTACCAGGTGGTGGGAAGCAGCCAGAGAGATATCCATGAGGAGGGAGGCTGGGCCCGATACTGGAGTTGGGGGCAGCGGTGCAGCAGAGAAAGTTCTTTCCACATGGGAGTGGGGAGAGCTGAAGGGAAGAGGCAGGCTCAGCACAGCTCTTCAGCATTCTATTGGCTGCTGACTCCTGTTAGCCAATAGAAAGCTAAAGATGTCTGCCGAATTGGATCCCTCCCTGCTGCTCTCCCCACTCCCATTCCTGATAATTCTCTATTGGGGCTTCCCACAGAGATGACTCAGGCTCTGTCTCCCAAGCTGCCAGTCCCAGACAAGGTAAGAGAGTTGGAGAGGGGACCGTGTGGCTTCCTCCTCCCCACCATCAGCACTGGGTAATCTGTTTTTCAAGATTCTTGTGTTTCTCAGCGAGAATTGAGCCGATTCTCATCTTGTTTTTGCTTACAAGCACGAAATGAGAATTGTGATTCTTGTTGAGAAACACGAGAAAACGGGAATCAAGTTTCATCCCTAGAGTTGATGCACCTACACTGTCAATTCAGGTGGAAATTAAAATGCATAGACATTTCTGTCACAACCCTGTCAGGGCACTGAAGGTCACTGTGCTCAGAATATATGTGGGAGCAGGGCCAGGATGCTATTGCCCATTGGTTGAAAGTTATACTCAAAATTTCTTATCTTTGAAAAGTAACAGTTTTTGGTTGGAATGAGCATGAGGGTTGGGAGGTCATAATGGCATAGAAACTCATTATAGCGGGTAGATTGCCATGCAAAGCCAAATGGATTTCAAATATGGGTGCTGTGACTGGACTGCAAAATTGGAGGGTCATGGATACGCTGGCCTTTTCTGACATGTGGATGAGGCCAGAAGTTCAGAAAGAACTAGCAGGTTCATTGCTGGAGTCTGCATCTGCGTCTTAGGGTGGCGAATGCACACAATGTGGTTCTGTGTAGGCATAGTGGGGTGTAGACAACATGCAGCCGTGCTGCAGCTGCAAGTTCTGCAGAATGCAACAGTGGAAACCGCGAGCCCACAAAAAGTGAGAGAGTGGATCCAAAGAAGCATGTGAGTTTCCTTAAGGTCTGTGCAATGATAGAAATACTGCTGTCACTACTGGGGGGCCGGACCTTCTTTGCCATTGTTTCTCATCACTGCCCTGAAGACAGTGAGATGATACCCGAGGAACCACTGGGAATGCCTCGATAGGGTCGAAAAGATGAATGTCTTCAGGAAAACTAGTACCTCAGGCAGGGTACAGGGAATGTTAAGTGACTGAAAGGGAGCTTGTTGCTCTATACGAGGTTTGGACACTTGAAGACGTGCAGAAAGCCCTCGCAAGTGAGGATGTTTTCTGCCCGCACTGTATGGCGATGCAGGAGATGATAGTGAGGGGGTATAAGAGGTGCATGTTTGACTGGGGGTTTTATGTGAACCAAGAGGAATTTCCAACACAGCAGAATGCAAGATCCCAATAAAACTGTGTTGCTTCCTGTCGGTGCATTTCTGTGAGCGGTGGTTGCAAGAAACGAGGTGACAGCACTGAAAGACAGATTACTTTTGATTTTATTTTTTACTTTCGTTTTTGCTTTTCACTGTAGGGGATCAATAAAGTATGCAATTTGCTCCTTAAACTCAGCATTATGTCCAGAGCAACCGGTTAAGTACAGTCGCTAAATGCCGTCAGGTATAAACCCAGGGATGAACCACCCAGGGGTGGGTGGGGATAGCAGGTGCTAGGCCGCCCCAGAGTCATAATAGCCTGAAAGAGAGAAATAGCTGGGACGGCTTCTTTGTTTGCTGTGGCTGTGAGTCATGACGAAGGTGGGATCCTGAGAAACGGCGGGGGGTGGAGCTGGTGGGTGGAGCAGGGCGGGGAAGAACACCTGCCCGTGTATTATTTAATTATTTAATTTATTTATTTTATTTTATTTATTCAGACTTCTATCCTAAGCCTTCCCAATAGGCTTAGGGCGGCTTACATAAAACACTTTGGGTGCAATCCTAGTGGCGGTGTGCGCTGGCCGCTGGCGCAGTGCCCAGCCAGGCGGCATCTGCACATGTGCGCATGTACCCCACATGTGCAGCAAGCCATTTGGCACAATGGTGCGCCCCTGCTGATGCGACCCCCCCAAACCCCACACACCCCACCGCCTGGGGGATGGAGCAGGAGCCATGCCTCAGAAAAAGGCCTAGCAGCCTTCCCTAAAGTGGGGAATGGCTGCCCAATGCGCAGTAGTGCGCCACCGGTCATGGAACCAGTCGCCGTCTGCCCTGCCGCATGGCTTTGAGTGGTGGGTGCTATCTCCAGTTCCACACGGCCATGGGAGGGATAGAGGGCAGGCTGGGGGAGAGTAGGTGGGGCAGGGCCGGGCACCTGTGCATGTGGCAGGCAGCCTGGCACCTTGGCCTGCCCAGGGGCGTGTCAGGAGGTCCGACAGTGGCTTGTCCGTCTAGCTTCCCCGTGTGTGTGTGTGTGTGTGTGTGTGTGTGTGTGTGACTATCTGCCCTACTCCCTGCGACCTCTGTGTCTGTTTAATTTTCTCCCACCTTCCTTGGTATAGAAAAGCAAAGCTCAAACACATACACAAAGGAGAGAAACAAGCAGGCTGAATCCATCTCTATTGTGTCTCTGTGAATCTTAGCTTCAGAAGAAAGAAAGTGAGATTTTTAAACTTGACAAATTGGCCAATTCATACGACACATTAAGCAGCTTTTAAAGCACAAGGGAGGGCCCCTGAGGAGGTACAGTCAGTCACCAGAAGTGGGCAAACAAGCCTTGCCACTGGGCTTCCTCTGTTTGGAACAGAACTGGAATGTCTAGCCTGCCAGGCCTATATAAAGGATGCTCCATCTTCATCCTGCACTAAGGCACCAGGGAACTTTCAATACATTTGAGTTTGCCGGCTTTGCAAGATCCCAGCTCTGGGTTGTGGTTTTTCCCCTTTTCAGTTGGCCATACTCAGTCAGAACAGTCTTGGCTTGTGTCCCAAAGACAAAGAGAGAGCAAAGCTTGATAGCAACAGTAGATCAAGATGGAGAAAGCTGTGAGGTTCCGCTTGAACAGAGAGCAAGAAGAAAGCAGGAGTAGTAGCAATTCCAGTGTCTGAAACCCTTCTGATTCGCTCTTGGGTTAAAGGCTGAAGTAGAACAGGACACCCTGGCTGGCCTCATAAAGATGCATTTTTAAGTGCTGTTTTTAAGTGAGCTCTTTAAACAAGCCACTAGCAGCTCAAGTGTCTTAGAGGGGCCCAAGCCAGATAATTAGGATCTAGGGTGAGAATTTTAAACTCCAGCAACATTCAGATCTGGGGATTTAGCTTGGGCCTCTCTTTCTACTCAGACGGAAGTGTTTGAGGCTGTTGTTCTTAATCTTGTAAGCTTCATTGCTTTCTCCTAATTTGTTTTTATACTCAAATGATGGGCATTGCCTTGGTAACACAGCATACGCTCATTCATTGAAGTACTGCCAAGGGTGGAGGAGGAGGGAGAGATGTCTAAATCGCTAAGGAAGGAATCTAAGTGTGTTGACAGCTGTAATGCTAGCTACTTGTCTAGGTCACAAACACACAGCCTGTTGTTATGTCTGTTAAGAACCTATTATGTGTCTTCTATGGGCTTGGTGCGGGTGAACTAGAGCTGAAATGGGTACCTGAAAAACAGGGAAACCCATCAAAATCACAGTACTCAATTTGACCCGGTAGCATAATTGGTACCCAATTTGTGCCCAACGGGCGACCCAATGTACTGAAATACCATTTCTCATCCTGAATTTATGACTTCTGGTACTAGTTTTCTGACTTCTGGTACTGATTTTTTGACTTATCATCCTAATTCTTTTACCAATTTATAGGGATGGGCGAACAGAACCAAGTTCGAAAATTCGGTTTAGTTCAGTTTGGAAATTTGGTTCGGTTCGGAAGTTCGGTTCGGTCGACTGAACTATTCGAGTTCGGTCCGAACTCCAAACTTCCGAACAAAGTTCGGAAATTCAAACCCCATTGAACTAAATGGAATATTATCTTTTAGGGATGGGCGAACAGAGCCGAGTTCGGAAATTCAGTTCGGTTCGAAAATTCAGTTCGGTTCGGTTTGGAAGTTCGGTTCGGTCGACCGAACTGGTCAAGTTTGGTCCAAACTCTGAACTTCCGAACCGCGTTCGCCCATCCCAACCAATTTACCAATTGGTACTGATCAGTAAATCAGTAACTCTGTAACTTGTAACAGTAATAGCCCATATTTTGGGGTAGACAGGAGCCTGATCAGCACTCAGGAAGCCCATTAGGCAATCAAAATTGCAGGTATTACTCACAGGTAGCAAATGAGCTACCCATTTCAGTTCTAGGGTGAACAATGAAAAGCAAGTAATTGCCCACTGTTACATCTGTTACATCTGGTAGCAACCAATTCTCCCCATGCCCACAAGTATCCCCTGTGGCTGCCTAGACCCACCTCAGGCACAAGTGACTCTCTCTTGCTGGTCATTTCCATCACAGAATAATTCCTGTGAGGCTATTAATGCTGAAATGATGATTTGCTATGAATTCTGTTTCCACAGGAAAAAGATCATTTGCTTGATTTTGCGCAATGAGGAAACTTACCAGGTTTTTTCACTACTTTCATTCGTTCCCATTAAAGAATTGCCATTGTTTGTTACTTCCGTTAGTTCTTGACAAAAGTGATGTAATGCAGACAAAAGTGACATAGCATTGAAAAAGTGACATGATGAACATGACATAAAATTGACAAACTTGATGTACAATGGTGGTAGTTGCGGAAATTGACAAAATATTGTAGACATTGATTTCAACAATGGGTTTTTTAGACAAGCACCTCCCCACCCATCACTCACCCATCATGCATGTTGCAGGGCCAATTGGTGCCCTATGCAGTCCTGCAACATGCATGATGGGTGGGTAACGGGTGGGGAGGTGCTTGTCTAAAAACACCCAATAACGGAAGTGCAGAATCCATTGAGAATGGAATATTGATAAATGCTCACAAGCATTCCCAAAATATCAGGATTTCCCGACATTCAGGAACAGCCATTCCTGCTTCAGCACTAGAGGATAGCTCTCCATGCTTTTGACCCGGCCCAGGGGATTTTATTTATTTATTTATTTATTTATTTAAAACCTTGATACCCCACCCCTCCTGACATAGCAGCTTGAGGTGGTTTACAAAACAATAATAATAAAACATTAAAACAGATAAAACAAATCAAAACAGGAGGTTGTTAAAAACACCAACCCACCCAACACCTTATCCCACTCCCCCCATCCTTCACCCATCTCCTCCACCAAACACCTGGCAGAATAGCCAGGTCTTAGAGCTTTGCCGAAAAGAGGGCAGGTCTGGGGCCAACCGGCCTCTGCCAGGAGGGAGCTCCACAGTCTTGGTATGGCCACCGATAATGCCCTCTCCATTGTGCCCCCCCCCGGCAACACTCGGGAGACCTCGAGGAAGGCTCCCCGGACAATGGCAGGGGCTGACCCAGGGCCCGAGGGGTGAGGGGGTCCCACAAGTAGGCAGGGTCTAGGCCGTTTAGGACTTTATAGGCAAGTACCAACACCTTGAATCGGGCCTGGAAGACTATAGGCAGCCAGTGCAGAGATCGGAGCACCGGTGTAATGTACTCCCAGCATCCCAGCCCTGGTCTGCACTATCTGCAATCTCCGAACCATCACCATGGGCAGCCCCACGTAGAGCGCATTACAGTAGTCCAGCCTAGAGGTGATAAATTAATGGATGATAGTGGCCAGGTCAGAGTCCGAGACATACGGCCAAAGTAGTCATACCAGATGTAAATGGCAAAATGCACTCCTTGCCACAGCCTCCCCTGGACATCCAGGTGGAGCTGCGATTCGAGGCGCACCCACAGACTCCGAACCTGGGGAACAAATGGGGGGTGAACCCCATCAATAATGGGGGATGCCACCTCCACCTCCTTCCCCACTACCATCACCCCATCTTGTCAGGATTCAACGTCAGTCGGTTAGCCCTCATCCAGTCCTACACAGCCACCAAGCACTGGGTAAGTACTGAGATTGCCGGGTCTGGGTCGGATGAAAAATAGAGGTAGAGCTGGCTGTCATAAGCATATTGATGACACTGCATGCCAAACCTCCTTACTACCTCACTGAGCGACTGCATATACACGTTGAACAGGAGAGGGGACAGAACAGAACCTCACGGGACTCCACATGAGAGGTCTCAGGGTGATGAAAAACAATCTCCGAGCACCACTCGCTGAGTTTTTCTGGCTAGAAATGAGCAGAACTATTCAAGAACAGTACCGCCCACCCCAGCACAGTCTCGCAGGCGAGTCACCAACATCTCATGGTCAACGGTATCAAAAGCAGCCGACAGTTCAATAGAATCAGCAGGGTTGAACGACCCTGATCCAATTCACGGCGGAGGTTGTCAACCAAAGCCACAAGTGTAGTCTCAGTGCCATAGCCTGGATGAAAGCCGGACTTCAGAGGATCAAGAAAACCGACACAGTGCAGATGCTCCTGTAGCTGCCGAGCTACAACCCGTTCAGTAACCTTCCCTAAAAAGGAAATGTTAGAGACAGGCCGATAGCTGGCAAGGAAGTCAGTGTCAAGTGATGGTTTCTTGAGCAGAGGCCGCACCACTGCCTCCGACAGTCTGGCACTCTGCCCTCCCGAATGGAGGCATTGATCACCCCACCCAGCAACAGCCCCAGCATCTCCTGACTGGTCTTAACCAGCCAGGATGGGCACCGGTCCAGTTTGCAAAAAGTGGCCCTGACTGCCCCAAGAACATCCCCTGCATCAGTGGGTGTCACCCACTGAAATTGATCCCACAAAATCAGACAAGGCAGGACTTCCATGACCTCTGGCTCCCCTAAAGTAATAAGTGTGGCACTGAAGTCATGGTGAATATGAGCAATTTTATCTGCAAAATAATCCACAAACATATCACAGCAGGCACTAGATGACTCCAGTTCCATGTGGAGGGAGTCTGGACTGACCAGGCCCCGCACCACCCAGAAAAACTTCGCTGGACGGGATTTTACGGACGCTATGAGGATAGCAAAAAACTTCTTTTTTGCTGCCTGCACAGTCATGGCATAGGCTTGTAAACTAGCTCTATGACGCAACCTGTCGGATTCAGCACACAAACGGTGCCACCGTCGCTCCAACTGCCGCCCTTCCCATTTCAGCACCCACAGTTCCTCAGAAAACCAAGGAGACCTGCAGTGCCATCACTTAGGGAGCAGATGCTTAGGAGCCATCCGATCAATGGCCTCAGTCAGCAGAGTATTCCAAAAGGCAACGAGGTCATCAATGAGACAGTCATCAAGATCAGGGGGTTTCTCACCCAGAGCATTCTAGAACCGTTCTGGTTCCATCAGTCTCTGGGGGCAAACCATTCGAATCAGTTCTGCACCTTTCCAGGGGCAGACATGTGCTAGGAGACAGGTCTGCAGGAGATAATGATCCATCCATGACAAGGGCACAGCTAATATCTCCCCCACTAATGGATCCCCCGTCTCAAGGCCAGTGAAAAATATAAGGTCTAAGGTATGTCCCCCATCATGTGTCGGGCCGATGACCATCTGGGACAGGCCCATGGTTGCCATGGTGGGCATAAACTCATGCTCTGCTCCTCCAAAACTGGCATCAGCGTGAATACTGAAGTCCCCAAAGATGCTAGTCTTGGGGACTTCAGTATTGCAATACCATGTCCGACACTAGCTCCATCAGAACATGTAGGGAGGTTGGTGTACAGATAGGTGCATGGTATACAACCAGCACTCCCAATCTGTCTCCTGCCAAATCGATCACAAGATGGAGACCCTCGATGCCTGATATTAATTGCACTGGATACCTTCGAACAGACCATGACTCCATAAAAACCATGGCTACACTACCCCCCTCCCCCAGTCCCTCTGACCGTGGCTGGTGCTGAACAGAGTACCCGACTGGAACAAGATAAGCCAAAATAGGCCCCAACTAAATGTCCAGCCAGGTCTCTGTAGTGTACCCAAGGTCAGCTGCTTGGTCCAGGATCAGTTCCTGGACAGTTGTCGCCTTATTAGTCACCGACCTTGCGTTCAGCAGCATCAGGGTAGGGCCAGGGGCCCCCTGATTATGAACCACCTCACTGACTGCATGGGGGTGGTGAGCGGGACAGGCACTAAGCACCTGTCCCATCTCACAGATCTAATATCCCCCCCCCAAAAGGGGCCATATCTCCCCCACCCCATCACGACCCCAATGGCTGCACCCCCCAGCCAGTCCCTCCCTTGACCCCCCAAGCTGCTTTACCCAGGCAGCGGGGGAGACCCCCCCACCCCCACATACCTCCCGCTTTCACTGATTGGTAAACAACACACACACACCTGGATCATTTCCCCCCTCTCACAAGGGAAAACAGCCCCTTCCACCCTAACCCAATCCCTACCCCCCCTCTCTCACAGGGGGAAGAAAACATACCCTATCACCCACCCAAAAAAACCCCACCCTCAACAACACAAAATAACCTCCCCCTACCAAACTCCTTCAGCCAATCGCCACATTAAAATAACCCTGTCTCATATAATCCAAATGGGGTTCCTGCTCCAGCCCCACTAAGGGCTGCACCCAAGGGCCCTTTTGTGTGGCTCTTAGGCGTGCTGCCTGTGGTGTGTGCTTGTGTGGTGCTTCTGGCAGGCGTCCCATTTTTAAGTCCCTGTGTGGGCTGGCCGGGTGGAAGCTGCCAGGAGGGATCCCTGTCCCCGCCCCCTCTCCATTTGCCACTGGGAGGGAGGGAGATAACAACAGAGGCCCAGGGAATTCCCTTCCCTATGGCCCTCAGGCCCAAGTCCTCCAACTGGTGTAACAGCAGCCCAAGGTGGAACCGGGCAACCCTCACTGCCTCCCCACCCCTTGCAGCAATGGGACAGCGGGACAAGCGTGGTGAGTGAGCCATTTCTGCCTGAATGATTTAGCTGCCTCTTTCTTCTCAGCCTTGAAGTTTCAATTGGATGAGTGCAGCACTGGATTGAAGTGGGATGCTATTAGTAGTAACTGAAGCCAAGGGGATCCATACAAGATGGTGGAAATTAGGGCTGAAAAGAATAGTAAAAATTTTATTCGTGAGTATTTCCGAGTTTCCAAGGACTGGCTCTAAGTGTTTGGCCAATCCTCAGAAACTCAGATGAATGCCCGGTACTTGGTAAAATACTCGGTAAATTAAAACCGAGTACTAAGTATTTGCCGAATACCGAGTACCGAATCACCTTATATAGGAACAGGAAAATCACCGTATGTTAGTACAAGTACTGGACTGTGTACTGAATGCTAAGTACCAGGCCAATTCCTCGGTTACTCAGAACTCGATAAAACTGAGACGAATACTGAGATACTCGGTAAAAAGGAACTAATTTCGAATATCAAGTTTTAGCACTACTGGAAATATAGCACCTTCCTCCCCACAGATCTTAACAAGTGCATGTTTCTGTGTGTGTGGGTGTATGAAACCGAGTACAGACAATGTCCTCCAACAACATGACCCAAACAGCCAGGGGAGAACTGAGTCCCCAGCAGCAGCAAGTCTCCACTATCTGGGCACAGTACATGGCATCATCTGGGCAACAGCTGCTGGGAGGAGACTACTGGTAGCTGTGAACACACAGTGGCATAAACATCTGATACCCATAGGTAATGTCTGCTTTTTCGAGTACCATCTCGGGTATTCGACGGGCTGCCTGATCACCCATCGGGTACCTGGATACCTGAAAATTTGGAAATTTCCGGTACCCATTGTTCAATTTCCCAGTTACTGAGTGGTACATGTGGACAGAAAACTGAAACATCAGGGCAGAAAACCAAAAAACCTGGTACTGGAAATCAATGTTCTGGGACATTCCAGGACATCAGGTACCCAAATTGGGTACCAGTCAGTACCCGATATACCTGTTTTTGCGGGTACTCATTTCAGCTCTCGGAGTGGGGGATGCCTTTAAGCCTCAGGGAGCAGTCCTTCATCCTTTAAAGTCAATGTGAGCTGGGCCATTGACCTCAGTGGGTGGAGGATTTGCCCTCAATGTCCTGTTATTCAGCAAGCAAACTTTCTCTTTGTTTCTCTCAGCAGGGAGACATACTACAGGTTTGCCCTAAGGGTGTGTTTCCCCCTCCTTTATGAAGTCCCAGTGAGACAGGCAAAACCCTTTTGTTTTGCAAATTAAATAATTCAATTAGCCCATTAGAGAACTGTTTTTGTCCCCCCCCCAACACCCCCTCCCCATGGCCCATTCCTGCTATTGAAGTCTAGATGCAATGCTAAGTACTGCTCCTGGGGGGGGGGGGGGAGGATTTGGGAATTCTGCTGCCCCATGCACCTGTGCTCAAAAGTTCAGGGAGATGCACCCAATCTGTTCCCCCTATAATTACCCACATGGTCTCAACAAGTTTTCTGTGAATATTCACTTGAATAAACAAAGTTTCCCTCTCCCTGCCCACTTTGTGCAGGCATATTCTTGCAAGCTGATAAGAAGGCTGATAAAAAAGTTCATTTTAAAGCAGAGCCTGAACATGTTGGAATTTACTAGGGATGTGCAAACGCGGTTCGGAAGTTTGGAGTTAGGACCGAACTCAGTCCGTTCGGATGACCGAACCGAATGTCTGAACTGAACCCGAACAGACCGAACCCGAACTCGATCTGAACTCGGAACGACCAAACAGTTTGGCCGCATTCGGATCAAGTTTGGATGAGTTCGGTCATGAAAAACGTGAGTGCCAGGCACAGGCAGGCACGGGAGGGGGGGGGGGG
>QEPC01009472.1:19974965-20000220 GCA_003113815.1 Sphenodon punctatus | reverse complement strand
TTTTAATATTTTATAGTGTGTTTGTAGGACTAGGCCTTTGTAGATATTAGATAATATTCCATTTAGTTCCATAGGTTTTAGAATAGTTAATAGCAGTTAGAGTTAGTGTAGATATATATAATATTAGATTACAAATTTGAATAAATAAATAAATAAATAAACGATATTGATACCTAGCTCCGCCGAACATTCAGCCAAACTGAACGCCGCTGAACCGAACGACCAAATCTGAACTCGGTTCCCGGACCGAACTGAAACTCGGTTCCCGAACCGAACGTCTGAACCGCATTCTGTTTGCACATCTCTAGAATTTACAATGACTATTTGCCCTCAAAAACTGAAAGCGTTATGCTCATCCAATCAGGGGACGGAAACAACAGCATGTGATTTGTGATCGCAGCACATGATCTCCAGGACAGCCTTCTCCCCTATGTTCTGTTGTGACCTCTGCAGTCAGCTAAGAATGACCCCTTGGTTATTCCATAGGCGCATCAAGTCCATATAGTGAAGACACACAGTCATTCTTGGTGACTGACCCACAACTGTGGAACTCCCTTGCCATAGAAGTTTGGCAGAACGCAAGTCTGAGTTTCTTGTGCAGGAAGACTCAAGTCTGAGCATCTTTGGCCAGACATTTAGCTGATCGGGAAAGCTTTTTAGATTTTTGAAATAAATTTGTATGGATTTTAGAGTATATTTTTATTACTTAGCTTCTTTTTTACTGAATATTTGGTTTTTTTGTTGTTACCTGCCCTAAGTCCTTGGTATAGGGTGGGTTATAAATTTAAATAAATAAATTTATGTATCTGTTCAATTTTAGCCATCCAAGAAATCTAAAATATCCTACATCACATGCTTCCAATGAGATAGTGTCACTACTGGCGAAGTATTCTCATATACTCACCCTCATATGGTGTGAGGGGAAAATAGATGTCAATCAGGGCTCATTCACATGGCAACTACTTCTTTCTTAATTGGCACTTGCCTTGTTCTGTAGCAATGCATTCACACAGCTGCTGATTTTCCTACATTTCAACCGTCCACCTGTTGCATCTGGTAGCAGAGAAGTCCCATCGCCGCAAATGGCGGTGATAGGGATTTGTTGCGCCCCTCCATGGCGCAGTAGTAAGCCGCAGCGGGTGGATGCCTGTTAGAAGGCTGCCCATGGTGTTGATTGGTTGCCTGGAAACCCCCCCTGGTGGCGCGAGGAAGTGCGCGTCACGTAGGCTTGGAGGGCGGCTCCTTTTAGGAGGGGCTGATCTTCCTGTGATACAGTGAGTGTAGCAGTCCGGGACTTGGAGGCCGAGCATTCAGCAGCAAGCTACATTGCTGATGATTGAGCGGAGCTCCTGTGGTGGAATTGGGGCCTGGGATCTGAGAGGCAGCCGATTACCATGTGGCGGGTCTGAAAGAAGAAGGCGCCGGCGGCCGGGAGCCAGGCATGGGCAATGCAGGCAGATCTAACCCAGGGAGAAGTGAGGCCTCAGGCAGAGCAACAGCACAGCGCGATAGGAACGGCCCCAGGAGTTGCATTGGGGGGAATGATTCCCTCCAGGGAAGAAATGTTGGCCCGCCTCGTGGCTTGTGAGGTCATGATGGCGGAGCAGGGGAGCCCCAGGGAAGCAGGTCTGGAGAGGCATGTGGAGCTCGGCGGGATAACTGGCCGGGATAGGGACACGAGGTTACAGGGTGACTTGGCCCGGCTTAGTGGGCCAGAACCCACGGGGGGGGGCACGGAATGGCTGCAGTCCCTCAGGCGCCGCAGGGAGCACACACCATGTGGGGGGGGGCAAGGTGATCACCCTCCCTTCTCGATACTGGTATGAGGAGGGTGAAGCTTCTGGAAGCCTCCCCCTGGCATCGAGTTCCCCCTTGGGGCTTTTTGGTGAGGGCGCAGATGCCCAAAGTGGGGACAGTCAAGAGCAAGAGGGAGATCTTGGCTTAAGGGGCCAGGGGCTGGAACAACCGGGGGAGAGTTCTTCAACAGACCCCTTGTTGCAGGCACTGTATGGGGAAAGAGGCTTGCCTGCCCCAGGGGTAGTTTGCGGGGGTCGGGGGAGGCTGGTTGGTTCCTGGTGGAGCAAGCGCTGAGAGCCACCAGTAAGGAGGGTATCCTAGGGGTGGAGTGGGGGTTGGGGGATCCCCACCACCACTCAGCCAGTGCGCTGGTTGGGAATGCTGGGTCTGGGGGGGTTGTGTCCCCCTACAGCTTGGATGGACCCCCTGAGTGCAGGAGGCGGGTTGAGCAGGGTCGAGAAGAGCGTGGCGAGGATGAGCAGATGTGGCTGAGGATCCAGGCACTGGAGAATGAATTGCAGAGACAGAGGTGTGAGCGGGCAGGAGATGAAGCTGTGGTGAACCCCATTGCCGGATCAACATATCAACAGGTGGCCCAAGGCGAACCAGGTAATTTGGCAGTTACATCGGAGCCAGGGAGCTGGGCCATGGTGGGGCATCAAGGGGGCTTGAGTAGCAACCTTGGCAGCAGTATGGGTACCGCAATAGGGCCGCTGGGGGAGGTACCCCACAGGGTAGAGAAGGGACATTCCCAGTTGGCATGGATGAATGGGGCATGGGTGATGGTGACGCCCGTGACCCTATCTACCAAGGGTATAAGGGTACATACACAGGCTACTGGTAATGCACCTGGGGTGGGCCCAAGGCAGGTGAATCCACCGGTGCAGGGTACTGCCCCTGCTGCTGCCGTTACTTCTGCGTCATTGCAGGTGGTGATGCGTCCCCCCGGCCCCCGGGTGGTGCAAGTCTGGATCTGATGGCCCCATTTGGAGAACATTTCCACAAAACCACTAAAGAAAAGATATGGAAGGGGGAGTATGTTGAGTTGTTTGCACTACTATTTAGTGACCCCATAGTAGAGTACGCTACATTGGAAGAAGAAAAGGATAAGGAGAAGTTCAGACGTCACAAAGCAGATAGGAATTGGGCGAACAGGACATCAGCATATGCCGTATTTATGGGGGTCATGATGCTGGCTTACCCGGGGTGAGGGTTGGAATTACATAACTATGCAGACATAGTGCGGAGGGCATATAGGACAGGGCCGCCCGGGGCTTGGTTGCGGTTTGATGAAGCCTTTTGTCATAGTGCAGCGACCAACTCGGGTTTGCGTTGGGATGTTTATGTGCATGATTTGTGGCTTGAAAGCATGATTGATGCGACTAGTGCACCCCGTACTGATAGTGGGCACACTTTAGTGCAGAGAGGGGTTGCTCTGGCTAACGATCCATTTTGAGATGACAGTAGAAAGGGGGCGCAGGGTGGACCAGGCCCATGTTGGGAGTTCAATAAGGTCGGCAGGTTTAATCGGCAGTCGTCGCTTTCACCACGTGTGGAGGGGGCGTGGCCGGAGTGGTAGCTAGGGGCGGTTCCACTTGTGGAGGGGGCGTGGCCGGAGTGGTAGCTAGGGGCGGTTCCACTTGTGAAGGGGGCGGGGCTTGCGGCGTGGTCGGGGCCTGGTGAGCCCTCGGGGCTGGCCCTCTGAACCTGCCGTTGGCCCGCCCCTACCTGGCGTTCCTTTCACTGCTGAATCCCCCGTCGCGGCCTCCTGTCATGGCGTCGCGCCGTGACAGTTAGGATGAAGATTGCAAAGGAGGTTGAGGCAGGTAGAGTGGCGGGCCCATTTGACCTGCCCCCAATGGACAATTTAATAGTGTCACCATTGGGAGTGGTGCCAAAGAAGGCGGTTGGAGAGTTTAGATTGATCCACCACCTGTCACACCCAAGAGGAAACTCCATTAATGATGTCATCCCGAGGGAACTGACAACCATTAGGTATGCTTCTTTTGATGTTGCAGTGGAGAAGGCAAAAGCTTTGGGGCAGGGTGTGCTGCTGGCTAAGTATGATGTCACATCGGCATTTCGCTTGCTACCAGTGCACCCTAACAGTTTCCACCTGTTGGGTTTTGTGTTTGAAGGTTGATACTATTATGACCGTGCCATGCCAATGGGGTGCTCGATATCGTGTTCTGCATTCAAGTGCTTCAGTTCCCTGATGGAATGGGTATTTAAGCAAAGGATGCAGTCGGGCGATATCACAAAATATCTTGATGATTTTTTGATACTCGGTCGACTGTGCTGTAATGATTCTGCTGCTGCCCTTCTACTGTTTCAAAATTCGGCAAGAGAATGGGGTGTCCCGCTTGCCCCAGAAAAGACCGAGGGGCCT
Source organism: Sphenodon punctatus (assembly GCA_003113815.1). NCBI lineage: Eukaryota > Metazoa > Chordata > Lepidosauria > Sphenodontia > Sphenodontidae > Sphenodon > Sphenodon punctatus. The sequence goes on along the minus strand of QEPC01009472.1, from coordinate 19,996,034 downwards.
GGAACCAGGCTAACCTATCTGGGGATTGAGATAGACACGGAACGTATGGTGTCAAGATTGCCTGAGGAAAAATTGGTGGCCCTCAGACAGAAGGTTAAAGAAAGTTTAGGGTCCCGAAAGATAACGGTGCGGGCATGCAGTCCTTGGTTAGTAGTCTCAATTTTGCCTGCTTGGTTGTTGCACCAGGGAGAGCCTTCCTGTCTCGTTTATATGGTAGGTTGAATGGGGACTTATCTCCGCACCACCATATACGGGTTACTAAGGAAATGCGGCAGGATATGTGCACATGGCTGGAATTCCTTGAGGGGTTCAATGGAGTTAGCTTTTGGAGGGAGAGATTATTACTCCAGGCCGATTTGCAGGTTCAGTCTGACTCGGCGGGCAGAGTTGTTTTGGGGGTTTACTTTAGAACGCGCTGGTGTGCTGCGCGGTGGCCTGATGTGTGGCATCAGTCCGGAGTCACCAAGGATTTAACATTTTTAGAGCTATTCCCTATCATGATAGTGGTTCTGTTATATTGGGCACGGCAATTTGCAAACCATGCTGTACAGTTTTGGTGTGACAATTTGGTGGTGGTTCATGTGGTGAATTCCTTGTCTTCCCGGTCCTCCTGAGTGATGAAGTTGGTCAGGGTGTTGGTGACGGTACGTTTAAAAGTGAATATCTTGTTCACTGCCCAACACGTGGCTGGTGTTGACAACGGCATAGCCGATACCCTTTCTCGGTTCCAGATGGACCGTTTTCGAGAATTGGCACTGGAGGCCGTGGAAACGCCAGACCTTTTGCTGCCTGGGGTGTGGAACCTTGGGTGTTAGAACTGCAGAACATTGTGCAGGGATCCCTGGCTCCAAGGACACAGGCAGCCTATGGCAGGGCATTACGTGAGTTTCAGGGCTTCAGGGCAGACCTTCGGTGGTGGCTAGGATTTCCTATAGCCGAAGCTGAAGTGCTCCAGTTTGCTATAGGACTGAAGCGCAAGGGTCTTGTGACGGGCACTATAGCAAGCAAGATAGTAGCCCTTTCCTTCGTGATCAAACATGGGTTATCCGTCACCAGACAAAGGATTTTATTTAAAGCACGTTAGAGAGCTGGGCCAGGTTGCCAACCTTACCAAGGGCAGTTAGGGCCCCCATTACTACACCAATTTTGAGGCGGTTAGCGGGGGTACTTCCATTAGTATGCAGGGACACTTTTGAAGCACAACTGTTCACTACAGTGTATGTAATAACGTTTTTTGGAGCCTTTAGGATCAGCAAGATGGTTGCCTTATCTGCTACAGATAACACCGCCCGCGCTGTGGGGGTTGATGATCTCGAATTGTCCAGCGTCTTACTACCAATACGGCTGCGGTTGTCAAAGACAGACCAGAGAAGGGGGCAAATGGTGCGGTTGTATAGGAGTGGAGTGGACATTATTTGCCCAGTGGTTCAGATGGGGAAATGCTTGAGCATACGGTCTTGCCTTTCTGGAAGGCTATTTGTGCATAAGGATGGTACCCTATTGATTCGTTATCAGTTCTTGGCAGAACTGCGCAAGGCATTGGGGTATATGGGTCTCTCACCGGGAGAGTACAGATCCCATTCTTTTAGGATTGGTGCTGCCTCCACAGTGGCTGCTGCAGGGTTACATGAGGAAGTGGTTAAAGCAGTGGGTAGATGGTGATCTAGAGCATATAGGAAGTATGTCAGGCCCTCACCATATTAAATATGCTTTGTTTCACCAGGGTTAAGAACCTCTTTGGATAACTGGAGAGTGGTGTGGATCGTTGGCCACAGTCTTGTGTGTTGGGCAAGTAGTGTGGCTGCACAGACTTCCAAGGGTGCTCAGTTGGGTCTGTCAGAGAAGATACAGAACTTGTGGATTGGCAAGAGTGGGATGCTGTGGCACCAGTTATTACCTACGCTGCAGTGAATGGGTGACAAGCCGGCACCGCAGATATTAGTGGTTCATTTGGGGGAAAATGACATACCTGCTCGAAAAGGGGTTAATTTGATCATCAGTATAAAAAAGGATTTGTTGACAGTTAGGCAATGGTTTCCTCAGGTTCACTTGGTTTGAACCTCTTTAATTCCCAGGTTAAAATGGGGTAGGGCATGGAACCTGGGAAGAGTGGATAAGGCCAGGAGGAACAGGGAAATAGAGAAATGGATAGTGGGATTAGGTGGTACTACGATCCGGCATTCGGGTATAGTTTATACAAGACCTGAATTGTATCACGGTGATGGGGTGCATTTATCCACCATGGGAAACGAGTTGTACTTGTCAGTTTTGAGGGGACATTTTCAGTCCCTTGTTGGAGACTAGGCAGTGGGTATTGGGGTAGTTTCGTTAGAACTATGTCTTTGTGGCAGGGGTCCAGTATGCGATAGTAGGATAATTAGGTAAGGATATAGGAATTTAGAGTCATCTCCTTAAGAGATGGGGAGGTGATACCCAGGCAATGCTGGGCACAGCATGCACTGGGATCACATCCCTGGGAGGGGTGTCTTAGTGGGGTGAATAAGGGCAGGCACAGTCCTACACCTCGCGGACATGGTAACTCCTTACTCTGGCCCAGAGTGGGCTTGCCCCCTTCGGCCATGGCCAGTGACCTGTCGAAGGGGTGAAGTTTTTGAGGTTAACAGGCAAAGTCACTGGAAGGCACATCCAGGACTTTGCCTGAGTTAATATAGTTTATAATTAGCTAGCATACTGGACCCAGATTGCTTGGTGCAATTACCCACCATCTTGATGTTTGTTAATAAAGAGTGCGACCCATTTGATAACCCATATATTGTGTCTGCGTCTCATTGGGGGGTGCGTCGACAATAAAAGATCACTGAGATGCACAGGAAGGAAGTGGCTATAATTTTACTCAGTACAGAATATAGACCATGGCAATAGCTAGGGATGGGCAAACAGAACGGAGTTCGGAACTTCAGTTCGGTTTGAAATTTGAGTTTGGAAATTCAGTTCAGTTCGGTTTGAAATTCGAGTTTGGTTTGGAAGTTCAGTTCGGTCAACCGAACAAACCTAGTTTGGTCGAATTCCGAACTTCCGAACCAAGTTCAGCCATTCAAAACCAGATTTTTTGGTGTGTGTTGCCACTAGGGATGGGCGAACTGAATGGAGTTCGGAAATTCGGTTCGGTTTGAAAATCGAGTTCAGTTCGGAAGTTCGGTTCGGTTGACCGAACAGACCAAGTTCAGTCCGAACTCCGAACTTCCGAACTGCATTTGCCCATCCCTAGCAATAGCCTCTTAAAAGTGTCTTGTGAATGAGCCCTCACTCATACCAATTGGATATCTTGAAAGTCTAATCTAATAGCAGTTTTGTTTGTGCCATTGTTAGGGTGGTGGGTGATAAGGGATTTTTTTACCCTCCCTTTTATGTGTTGTTTTAGCTTTGATAATGTTGTTTTATTTTGTTTTTCTTCAAGCCGCCCAGAGCTGCCTGTGGCAGGATGGGCAGGATAGCAAGTTTCTAAAATAAATAAATAAATAAATAAATAAATAAATAGTAATTCTCTTGACCACAGGGGAAACACTCCCGAGTTACACAGGTCTTAATAAGATCCCAGGACAGCTCGGTTTGTGGGAGAATCGTGGGTAAGTTTCTGTGGTGTAAGCCTGGTGGAAATCAGGGTCAGACTAGCAAGCTGCTGTACATTGCAGTCATTATGCATGCCACTCCCCTGCAGGGGATAAGAAATGGACTATGATTGCTGTGTTTTATCACTGCACACACCCATTTCCCAATCCACTCCTCCTGACACATAATTCACACCCCCATTTTATCCCCTGCTGAACTGGCTCCAATTATCCATATTTACATCTGGTTTGGGGCCCCAAACTCTCTCCTTGTTAACAATGTCAGATACCCGTAATCAGCCTGTAAATGCTGATCCAGAGAAAAGTTGCCGCTCGTGGTAAGTGCAGCGCATTGTTCCACCCTGGCATGCGATAGATCATGCTGAATAGTCTCCCCTCTGCGATATTATTGGCCCCGAACGGTGAGCTTGGGAAGGATTCAAAGTCCAGCTTATCAGCAAAAAAATAAGCTTGTTAAACTTAAAACAGGGAAACGTGGCTCCGAGCAGGGCCTGATTTATTAAGAAACATGGGCTTTGGGCAGGGAATGGGGAAGGAAGCCATGAAACTCCACTCTCGTCCTGTCAGCGTTCCAGCCTGTAATCTAACGAGAGAGATCATATTCCATGATACATTCCCCTTGGCTGGGAAGAAGTCATCTGGGATCCATCACTAGTGAGCTAGAGACAAGCAATATACTGACTCCTGCTTCTTCCGTTACAGGAGTTATGTAGCAAGGCTGTGATGATGGGCCCCCTAAAGGCAATAGGATGGGGTCTCCCCAAGTGGGGGCTCCCAGACATCCTTGGCCTCCCCTCACCGAGGTGGTGGCACTGACCTGGCTCCCAGCAAGCCCCTGCCCACTGGTAACCCCACCAGGAAGGACATTTTCAGTGTGGGTGGGGAACAGCACTCCATCCCTGGCCACTCTGAAAACATCCTGGTGGGGTTTACAAATGGCTTGAGTTCCACTAGAAAATTCTCAGAGTGGGCAGGGCCAGAATGTTGGCCTTGTTCACTCCCCTGACCACTCTGAAAATGTCCTAGAATTGCTCAAGCCGCTTGCAGAGGGCCCCACTAGAGCTCAGGGCATGGGCTCAAGGGAGCCCCCTCGTTCCATGGTAGCTATATTCCTGCTTTACAGGAGACTTGCTCTTGGCTGAGGACTTTGCCTGCTTCATGGGAGTGAGTGGAAAATGGCCAAATTTGTATCACCAGCTTCATTCAAATAAACTGATATAGCGCCACCAAGCTTGGACCCACACTGTTCACAAGTGGGAGAGTTCGACCATGGTATGTTAGCTCAAAGGCAGAATGTATTGATGCTATAGGGCTGAGGCCGTACAACCATAACGAATGCCCCTCAGTGCTCGCACGGTGAGGCCCTGAGTTGTAGGCCACCATGCAGAGGGTTACTTTGGGGAAGGTCATTAATACAAGCAACTGTGGCTAATTGGGAGCAAAGCAGGAAGCTGCTAGCCAGCTCAGATCAAAGGGACTAAATTGGTTTGAGCTTAGCACTCAAAAGTGGACCACCAGAGCTCACCTCAAACAGGTTTACCATGGAGTTAGGTGGCCTAGCTGGGAAAGGGCCTCAGGAATGTAGGCCCAAGACATGCTGAGACTTGATAAGGAATTATGTCATACATAGGGTTGAAACTCTAGAGCACATTCACATGTGCATGAAAGTGTCCTTACAAGTAAACATCCAATTGCAAATCTAGCAGATTTTTGTGTACATGTGAATGCACTATTCCATGTAATTTCTGTTTTTATGTACATATACAAGGCCGATTGACAGGGCTGTGAAATCCAACTCTTACAAGGCCGGGAGAAAATGTGCATAAAAGTAGAAATTAGGCAGAATAGTGCATTCACACATACACAAAAATCTGCGAGATTTGCAATTGGATGTTTTCTCCAGGCCTTGTAAGGACACTTTTATGCACAGGTGAATGTGCTCTCAATCTTGATTTTCTCTTGATTCCCACCGAGAATCACAGTTCTCGATTCATATTTATCAATAATCGAGAAAAACCCAGGTTCTCAACATTTTCTCGGCCAAGCATGTTTCTCAATTTTTCATGATTTATCATTTACCATGATTTACCATGTATCGTATACCGATTTATTGCATACGGCATACTGTGTACCGCGTTTGTCTCGGTAATGCAGATGCGCAAAATCTTTTCCAAAATGGAGGCAATGCTGCCAGGGCCATCTTGGAAGAGGGCTCTGCATGCGCAGGACAGCTGCAGTGGCCATTTTGCGCTTATGCATTACTGGGATGAATATGGTACATGGTAAGTGGTAATTGGTAAAGTGGCATATGGTACATGGTAAATAATGGAAAACAGAATTTTGATGAGATTCTCGCCAAGATCTCGAACCGTTATTAAGATCATCCCTAGATCTTGGTAATGATTCTTGATTCTCATGAGAAACTAATTGATTCTCATTTCAGCCCTACACACATGCACACACACAGTGGACTTTGAGTCCAGTGTAGAGAGCAGGACTTAAAGGTTTGACTGAAGGTTAGAGAGCCAGTGTGGCCTAGTGGTTAAGGTGATAGATACTTTCTGGAGGCAGGGGGAAGGGCAGTTCCTTTGCTCCACCTGTATGACATGGTCCTGCCCCCTCAGGGTTTTTTCCTGGAGGGAATTGGTTACCATAGCCACTCCCAGCTGTTCAACCCAATCCAGCCCACTCCTGAATGGGTCAAATGAAAACTGCAACTGGACCCAAGGCTTTCAGTCAGGTTTGAGTTAGGCTATCAGGCCACTCCCAGACAAGAATACTAGTGATTGTCCCTAACTAGTGAACATCCCTCCTCAGATACATTTTAAACAGACAAGACAATGCAGGGAAAAGAAAAAGAGGACATTGTGACCCAATAGGTCAGTGGCAAATCCAAAACCAGAGCCCACCGCTCTTGAATCCAAATCCTGTGTATTGTGTGCTCAGCCACACTGTTACCCCAAATGAGATTTCATTGGGATGCTGGGGTTGACATGTCCATGGTCATCAAAAGGGCCAAGGGACCATTAATTATCACAAGGAGCCTAGGTCAGAACTAGTGCTGAAAAACAGGTAGTGGGTTTATTATTCATACGTATTCTTCACATTTTTGGGTAGCCCTTCAGCTATGCAAACACTAGCCATTAGGGATGGGAAAAGCGGAATCAAATTAATATGACTCACCTGATTTTTATTGCTTTGAATTGCTTCAGATTAATCTGATTCCACCACAAGAACTGATATGCCTTGCATTGCCCATTTAAATGAATAGATTTGGTTTCCCATTGACTTCAATGGGAAAAAAAATTCCCCACTGAAGTCAATGGGGGAAAAAATACAAACTGATTCTGATCAGATTAAATTCCAAAGCAATTGAACCCGATTCCAGTTTTCCATTCAATTTTCCATTCCTTCTATCTATGACTCAAGCAGGTACTCGCATATCTGATTTTTCAGGAATATCATTTTGTTTTTCTGTTTTGGTGATTTCGGTATTTCACTTGCATAATTTTCAGCAATTGTTCATGCGCAACAGTGCAAATATTGCTGAAATGACATAACCAAAACACCAAAATAACCAAAACAAATGAAAAACAAAACACAAAACCCACAACCAGAAAAACCAAAATAGATATCTGATGGAAGGCAAACGGGTATCAGTTATTACCTGAACCATCATTTTTGGCTTGGGTTGTGTAGATTTTACCTGTATTTAGGGGTACCATTTCAGCTCTAGTTAGGACCAAAGGAATCATTCCCACACTTCTCAACAGGACTAACCTCATTCCCCAAAGATTATGGTGGCTGAATTTCTTAGTCAATACATGTGATCACCTCAACACAACTTATGCCAACAAACTTGAGGAGAACCAAGAAAATCGATGCGCTGATGGGAGCCTTTGCTTTCAGAGAGAGAGATTGCTTTGCCAGGCAATGTGGCCTGACTAGGTCAGAGGCATTTATAGCTACAGTGAGTAAAAGAAACTGGCTTTCCTACAATGCAGCTGCCACCTGCATGTACAGTAATTGCCCTTGCCGGGTGTTCTTCTGTCAAACAGGTTACCGAACTAGATGGCTATGCTCATAGCTGCTCAGGGCTGCTTAAAGAGAGGGCCTTAATTCTTACCGTGGCTCAGAACTGGGAAGAATAGTCAAATGTGATTCCTGGCACTGAATAACAAACATCTGGGGCCTGCACTGAGGTAGTGCTCTGCCTGGTTGCCTGGATCACCACTGTCTGTGTAATGAAATGAGACACAAGGGGTTGGCAACCTCTGTCTGTCATAGAAACCCTCCCTTCAGTTGGTCCCTGTGAGGAATCACACTTTCGATGCGGGGGTCTGATGGTCAGTTTGTTGTCTGCTTCCATGGGTAGCAGCAAACACGCTGGACACCTGACATGGTTCTTTGGCCTGGAACTGGCAACAGGAAAACGAGATGAAAGACAGGAATCAGCAGAGATGAAATGGGTACCCCCAAAATGGGGAAACCTGCCAAATCTACACTCCCTGAGCTGAGAACAGCAGTTGGAGTAGTAATAACCGATAACCATTTTCACTCTGGCTGGTGTCTGTTTATATTGTTCTGGTCCCCCCACTCTCCCAGGTTTGTGAGTTTCTTGATTTGGTTATTTTAGTTATGCTGTTTCAGCAATATTTGCACTACTTACACACATGCTCATTTGCCAAAAACGATGCAGCCAAAATACCAAAATTATCGGAATACCAAAATAACTGAGCTGAAAAACTAAAAAAAACCAAAGTGAATACCTCAAGATCAGTGTTGTGAGTACCCTTTCAGTCACAGCTAATATTCACTGAGCCTAAGGGCTATCTGAAAATGAGAGGAAGATCCACAAACAATAATCCCACTCCCTGTTTCAGAACTAGAAATCAGCAGTATAGGACTCAAAACTTGTCTTGGGGCAGTGAAGACTACGACGAAACCTTTGCTCCAGTAGTAAGGCACACCACAATAAGAACACTCCTCAGCATAGCAGCTGCAAGAAACATGGAAGTGCAGCACTTAGACGTGAAGACTACATTCCTACATGGTGATATCAAAGAGGATATCTACATGCAGCAGCCGCCGGGATTCAAAGAACCTGGGAAGGAGGAACTTGTGTGCAAACTTCAAAAGAGTATCTATGGTCTAAAGCAAGCAGCGAAAGCCTGGAACGAAAAACTGAATCAATTGCTCCTTAAGGAGGGGTTCATACAGGGAGAAGCTGACCCCTGCCTATACTCAAGGTTCAGAAATAAAAGGAGGACATACATTCTAACTTATGTGGATGATCTGATTGTATGCCATGAAAACAAACGAGATTGTGATGAAATCGTCAGGAATCTGAACAAAGAAATAGAGGTGAAAGACTTGGGAGGTATCACTTACTATCTTGGAATACAAATAGAACGAGAAAAAGATGGAAGTTTCCTTCTCAATCAAAAACAAAAGATAAAGGACATTTTAGAATGCCTAGGCATGACAGAGGCTAATGAAGTGGGGACACCTATGGAAACAAATTTCCTAAGCCAGGAAGGCAACGACGAGCCCCTACCACAGGACAACCAGTACAGAACTGCAATTGGCAAAATGTTGTATGTAGCCACCGTCACAAGGCCAGACATTGCCGCTGCTGTAGGAATACTAAGCAGAAAAGTAAGTGCACCAACCCAAAGGGACTGGATAGCAGTCAAGAGAATAGCATGGTACCTGAAGGGCACAATGCATTTAAACTTAAAACTACCAGCAAGCAAGAACCCCAGATTGATGGGCTATATGGATGCGGACTGGGCCGGAGACAAGACTGACTGCAAATCTGTGAGTGGAAATGTATTTCTGTATGGAGGCGGAGCAATCAGTTGGACTAGCCAGAAGCAGTCATTAATTGCCCTTTCATCCACAGAAGCAGAATTTATTTCAGCCACTCAAGCATGTCAAGAGGTAGTATGGCTACACAGACTACTAAAGGACTTTGGAATAGACGAACCAAAGCCAACTGAGATGTATGAGGACAATCAAAGCTGCATTCAGCTTACGAAAATGGAAAAGATAAAGCCAAGGTCGAAGCACATCAACACCAAGCGTCACTATGTGAGAGAAGCGCAAGAAAAAGGACTTGTTGAACTGATTTATTGTCCTACAGAGGAAATGATAGCGGATGTGCTGACCAAACCGCTACCCAGAGACAATTTCCAGAGGCTACGAGAAGCATTGGGAATTGTCAGCAGTGCACATAAATGATTCGGTGCACGGGACGATGAGAAGGGGTGTTGGAAATACATTCCTTTGGTTGCATCCCCCCTAAGCACCTCATCCTGTTTGTTTGCTAGAAACACCAGGAGTAGACAGACAGATCAGGGAACCCTTCCCCCATCCTATCTGTCCTACTCCTGTCAGGACCTGATTGGTCAATCTCCTCCCCCAGGAGATTTCTCATCTCTTTGTGTCTCAGAGAGCTTCCTTCCTCCCTCTTGAACACACCTAGTCTTAGGACTTAGCATAGATGTAGGCCTTTCCTATCCTACATGTATTTCCTAATAAAGCTACTTAAGCTTAAGTATGCTTCCTGCCTGCTTATTGATGATTAGCTACTCACACTCCTCTGTAAACTCTGCATTGGGCAAATGGATGCAATGATCTCACAGTCCTTGCATTTCCAACAGTCTCCAGGGGTGGAAAGCTAGGATCTGGTGCCAAAACAAAGAAAATTCTGGCAGAGATGTTACCCTGAATACTCTCTATTGTGGTGCCACAATGATGTAAGAGAGTAGGGTGAAGAAGAATGGGGGAGCTGTATCGACAGTGGACTCTCTTCCTGTGATCAGGAGAGGGGCACACTGAGGAGGACTCCACTTGAACACATCTTCACTTCCAGGGCAAAAAGAAGGGTTCCATTAGGACAGAGGGGAAGAAAAGGTGTTGAGGACATGCAGGGGTTACTCCCAGAGCCAGGTAAACCACTGGCAGGGGCAGGCAAAATTTCCAAATCGGAGAGCCACAAGATAAATGCATGTGACTTTTGAATCATCTCCCAGGCTGAGCCTGTCCTGCTTTGTGATTGGCTGGTGGAGCCGGGACTCCTGACTGCTGAGATTCTGAGGAGCAGCTGGGATTCAACTGCTGAGACTTGGGTGCAATGAAATAAAAAGCAGGGCCATTAAGGCAGCATGGGGCCCAGGAGCAGCCCTAAGAGCCACTCTCAGACTGCCCAAGAACCACATCCTCCAGCTCCTAGGCCACAGTATGCTCACCCCTGGCCTATGGTACAGGGATAAGTTGTCTGGATGTGAATAAGGTAAGGAAGAAACAGAGGGGGACCAAGCTTTAGTTATTAGACTCAAGGTTCAGTTCTTGCCTCTGCCACTGACTCAATGGGACCCCAGGCAAGCCATCTCCTCTCTGAGCCTCACTTTACCCATTCCTAAAATGGTGACACTCACTTCCCTCACAGACTTGTGAGACTTAATCCTACCATCATACAATGGGTAATTTCAGATGTTACGAAAATGCCTTTCACCATAGTGAATCCCAGTGGATTCCCTGTGGTGGTGGTGGCATTTCTGGGAACGTCTGTTTGGTCTCGGCCAGATGTTCACCATGGTGAACCCCCAGCCGGGATCAAGCTTGACCATGGTTCTCAACCTCAGGCCGGCCGGAGGTCGAAAACTGTGGTTAGAGTGGCCAAGATCCGGGACGGGGTTGGCGATGGCCGCACTGCATGTCTGCTCACCATCCCTGTCCCGGAATCAGGCCCCGACCTCGGGACAGGGTCGGGCGCAGCGGCCTCATTGGCCGCTGCACCCGCCCATCTCCCTGTGGGCGGGTGGCCAAGGGAACACGGGTGGGGTGGGGCTGAGCAGCTGCAAGTCGTGCCGCGCCGCACAGCCCCGCCCCCTCCCCGATCCTCCTCAGGGATCAGGCCAGCACGCCTGAAGGACGGTCAGCCTGATCACAGACCAGGATCCAAGACCCGGTCCAGGGTTCAGCGTGATGGACCTCTGGGCCTGTCACATCTGAAATTACCCAATGTTAGGGCTGGAAGGTACCTTACACATGGAGCTGAAGCGATAGTTACCACATGGATATTGGTAACTACTGGATTTGTGGTAACTGAACTGGTAACGATCAGTTACTGAATGATAACCGTTTATTAATCGACAGTTTAACCAAGTTAACACATGTCCATACTACTGCTTTGCGCCCTTTGTTGTGTTGCTGTATTCTGTTTTCCCATCCATTCTGCAGTTATCAACTACTACCGTTTCCCTGTAATTCCTTTCCTATTTACTCCCCTGGACCCTAGTTTCAGGTTTAACTCACTTTCCCAATGGATCCCTATTTCACACCAACTGGATGCAGTTTTGCTTTGGATCAGAAGCAAGCTGGATATGACAGAATGCAGAAAAACGATAAATCACTTCTACGTGGTAAACTGGTTATGAGTTTGTTAATGGTAAAATGCTGTTCATTGGTATTTTGGTTAAGTGGTGAACCCCGGTGGTATGTGGCTACTAAGTGGTTAACTGATTAGATATAAGGAATTTGGGGTATTAACTGTGGTCACAGAATTAGCTATCCATTGGAGCCCTACCTACTGGGGGTGTGCAATTCATTTTTGTTTTTTTAATTACTAAAACAAATGAAGCCCTGTTCATTTTAGTAATTAAAATTAAAAATGAACAACAAAGGCAATGAAAACAGACCAAAAAAGCATTTTTTTTTGTTATAAAAATAAAACATCACTGCGCCTACTCAAATGGCCACCAGGGGTGTTCTGTGCATGCACACCCTTTCCCAAAATGATGCCAGTACTGCCAGTGCCATTTTGGAAAAGGGAGCACATGCATAACTTTTTATTTTATTTTTTATTATTGTTAATAAAATGAAACAATAAACAAAAGAAAAAAACAAAAATGAACAGTTTTGTTTATGAACCCCCCCTGAAAACGAAAGGGTTTTTGTAAACAAAAACAGATTATATGCCCTGTGCTGCATACACATACTACTTAAAAAGTCATCTAGTCCATTCTCCTAACGTTAAGCAGCTTCTATTATAGTCCTAAACCATTCCTGGTGGATGTTTATCTAACCCATGTTTAACAATTTCCAGCGTTGGCCTCCTTTGGTAACTTGTGCAATTCAAGTTCTGTAGGCGAAGTGCTCTGAGAGTCTCAGATTAGTGGAAAGTACAAGACCAATTTAATGTCCTTTCTGGATAGGCTGGATAGGTGCCAGGGAACAATGTACCCTTGATTCCCCTATTAGGAAGCAACTGGGAAGGGCGGGAGCACCTTCCTCAATGAGGACTCAGGAAAGAACAGCAAGGAATTGAACAACTGAAGACCCACTTTTTCTTTTGTCCATTTCATGCTAGTGGCCCATGGCTACTCATGGGAGGAAGAGTTTAAGGGTTAGGCTGTACGATATTAATTCACCAAGAGCAGCTATTCATTAAATCAATCTTCAATCTTAAATGAATCTTGAATCAATCTTCCTCTTAACAAGTAGACTCCAGGCTGACTTGGACAAGTTCAGTTAGAGATGGATACTGTGAACGTATTGGAGTAGGAGTGGCCAAACCTATGGTACACACAATCCACTTCAGCCAGGCAGCAACCTCCTACTGGGCTCCAGTGCTCCAGGATGGGACCTCTCCCACTGGCTTCCAGGTCTAGGATACCTCAGCAACTGGTCTCAGAATTGGAGAGGAGCACCATCCTTTAGGAAGAGCCTTCTCCACCACTCTGGAGGAGCTCTCCTAGCCTGTCTCCTCCCAGGAGACACTTTATAGGGTGCCAGTCCTGCTGTCCTCCCCAGAAACAATGTCTGAGGGACTAGTCCTCCTCTCCACACTGGAGACTAGCTTGTGATCCACCAATGGATAGTAATCTATCTCTTGGTTGCCCCTCTACTGGAATAGTCAGAATTGCAATGGCCAAGCAATGCATGGGAGAGGTAACCATGAATGGGAAAGATCAAAATACTAGCCTAATGAATGAGGTGTAGGACTTGGACCTGGAAAATCAGGGTTGGCAAATCCGTCACTCTCAGCCTTAGCACCTTTTTAGATAAGCCTCTTCTCTTAACAGATTTCTCAATCCGTTCTGAGCAATCTTGCAGGGGGGCAGTTTAGACGTGCCTTCCCGCACCGGAGGTCACCCGGCTGCCATTGAAAACAGTGGCGTTGGGTGGCTCGCACATTCATTTTACATCTGGATTTGTCAAACCTCAATATCAGGGTTTGACAAATCTGGATGTAAAATGAATGTGTGGCACTGCTGTTTTCAATAGCGGTCGGGTGACTTCCGGTGTGGGGAGGTATGTCTAAACTCCCCCCAGCGAGATTGCTGAGAACGGATTGAAAAATCCACAAAGAGAAGAGGCTCATCTAAAAACGACCTTAGTTCTCCATCTGTAAAATAGGAATAATAATGACATATCTCAAAGGGTTGTTGTGAAAGGGAACTAGATAAAGATTGCAAAACACTCAAACACTGAATTATAATAATTAAAGCTACAAAGATGAGGATTAGAAAGACCTTGATGTCACACATATTAACACATGATTGGACCCTGAATAAGCAAATGAATGAAGATTGAATCATGGCAACACAGATGCAGTTTTATTGTTGCATGCGTTGAGGTAGCTCATTATTGTACACATGAATTGAATGGGTTCTCCAGGCAGAAGGCTGGATTGGGTAGAAAACTGATCACACACATCAAGAGGAGAAAGCTCTCTTTCTTTGGTCAACACCAAACTATGGATGTCACAGAACTTAAGTCTATGGTTCTAACGTCTTACGTGCCCGAGGAAGAGTCTTGTGTGGCCTGAAAGCTTGCATAACCTCACCAACAGAAGGAGATCCAATAAAAGATTTCAATTCTGAACTACTTTGTGGCCAGAGAACAGAGATTTGTGATGCAGAGATAGACGATGCAGCAGATCAATGGAAGAGCATTGCAGATGGGCACAAGATGGCTATGAATGGTATTTATTTATATTCAAATTTTTATGCCGCCCCCTCCTGCCTCAAGCATCTCGGGGCGGCTCACAGCATATTAAAAACATTTTAAAACATTAAAACAAACAATAATAATTCAATTAAAAAACAATATAAAACCCCATCCCCCCCTACCCTACTCTAACCCACCCCATCTCCCTCGGGAAAGGCCTGGCGGAACAGCCAGGTCTTACATTGTCTGCAGAAAGAGGGGAGGCAGGCAGCCAAGCAGTTCTCCAACGGGAGGGAGTTCCACAGCCGCGGAATGAGTAACTAAAGCAGCAGTGAAGGATCCAAATTGACAAAATGCTGATGGTGGTTTTATGAAAAATGCAAACAACAAATGGCTAAAGGTTACCAATAAGCAAAAAAAACCCCACAAAAGACTGTAACCAAATATGAAAAGACCAGTGTTTATATACAACAGTAGATGAGGAGCGTGAGGTTATGGAGGCACCGTCTGGTCGATCTTTCTGGGAGGAGTTTCAGGAAGTGACGCCAGCCGATGCGGTGGATGTCTTGGGGTCTGTTCGAGCCACAAGTTGTGAATTAGATCCGTGCCCATCCTGGTTGGTAAAAGCTTCCAGGGAGACACTGGGGTCAGTTCTGGAGAGGGTGGGGAGGCTGTCGCCCAGTCTCAAGGAGGCTGCGGTGCGCCCCCTGCTAAGCCTTCACTGGATGTGGACACACTCGCCAGTTACCGTTCTGTCTCTAATCTTCCCTTTTTATGGAAGGTTATTGAACGGGCAGTGGCACTGCAGATCCAGATGCATCTGGACTGTATAGGTTTCCTTGACCCTTTTCAATCTGGGTTCCATCCTGGCTATGGTACTGAGACAGCGATGGTGGCTTTGGTGGACGATCTCTGCTGGGAGATGGATGCAGGATGTTCTACATTCTTGATCCTGCTAGATCTCTCAGCTGCTTTGGACCATGAACTGCTGCTGAGACGGCTGTGAGACCTGGGGGGGGGGGTCTGGACGGGACTGTCCTTGGGTGGTTCCGCTCATTCCTCTCAGGGAGAAGTCAGCGGGTGGTGCTGGGGTCTGGTGTAACAAGATGAGGGGGACAGAGGGGAGCCCTTCCTCTCTCAATAACTTAAACGGATAATCTCCCCACCCCCCACCTAAGACAGGGATGGGGAACACCTGGCCTGTCGGCCAAATATGGCCCAGGACCAGTTTATAATTGGCCCCTTTACAGTTCATTCCACCTTTAAGGCATTGAAGGAGTGTATGCAGGAGGAAGGGTGTAGAGATGGGAGATAGGGGATGGATCTATGGGTCAGATCCTGGATGGTCTGGACCCCTTCCCCCTTGCATGTGCCCCTCAGGTTCCCCTCTCTTAACTCTTATCCTCCCCATGGAGTTTGTACTAATTTTCAGAGTGGACCTCAGGGGACAAAATGGTCCCCACGCCCTGCTTTAAATTTTAAGTCCCTGCAGCAATCACTGCAGAACCTCCAATCCTGCCTTGGCAGTGGAGAGGGAGGGGATTTCTGTCACCCCAGAAGCAGGGGATTTCTCTTGGTCTGGCTCCAGACTGCCTTGAGGTGTGCAGATTGTGTGTGTGTGTGTGTGTGCACGCGCGTGCACGTCCATCTGCCTGGAGCAAGCATCAGCACAGGGGACTCCCCTCAGCATTGGTGATGGACTGTACTGGGAAGGATTATAGGGCAAGGCTTCTCAGGTGGGCAACAAGATGCCCCCACCCCTCCTCAGCTGTGGCTCTTGTTATACCCTGTCTGTAAAACAGTTTCCATACCAGGAGAGTCAGGCATAAGGTCATTCCCTGTCTCCACCCTCCTATTCTCTCCGTGAGTGAGTGTGTTTGTGCGTTCTCATTTTATAGAGAGGAAACAGGCAGGGAGAGCCAGTGGGTATAAACTGAGCAGGCTGGAAAGCTAATGAGCTGCTGTCAGGTCACACCTCCCATAAAAATACCAGAGTGGCAAAAGGAAACCTGAGGGCCCTAGACCTAGCCTAATGTGCTGCCTCCCCCATCAGCAGGGAATAACATTTCCAAGAGCTACTGTGCCATCTCAGGAGAAAGGAGAAGCAGGTCATTAGGACGATTATTTGTAGTCATGAGGCAGTGGGTGAGTTTTTCCATGGTATTTGGTGCTGCATTAATGTCCCAGCTCTTGGTCCACTGTGATGATGAGATTCTTGGCATTCACTCTGAAAAGATGTTTCTAGTCCCCCTGGCAAGAGAGGGAAAAATGGGAAACTCCAAAGACTCAGATACCCACAGGCAGATTTGATTAACCCCAAAACTGATACAGTGGAATCCACTTAAGTAGAACTTACATGACTCAAATTTCTGGATAAGTAGAATGAATTTGTTTTTTTCAGCCCCAGGTCTACTGGGATGTATTGTTTCTTGAGCTGGATAAGTAGAAGTCTGACCTTGATAGCTTGAATTCTTAAGGGGTCTAAAGTGTTAATGATTTCTTGGCAGCATGTGGTTAAAATACTGTAGTAGATAGACACCCTGTGATCGTGAATCTCCATATCAGGCAGTCTAGAGATGGGTGTTAGGGAACTCTCTGTCTCCAGGTCTCCAAACATGCAGGCTCACACTGACAGCCAGGCAGAGCTGTCTGTTGTGTGTGCTTGTGTGGGTGTTTTCAGATGGATGGGGAGCCTTCCCAGGGCTGGCCTTATCACAGGGCGAGCTGGGGCAGCCACCCTGGGCCCCGCTCTTTCTGAGGGCCCCACAGTAGCCTCTATTTTCACCAGGACAGGTTGTGGGGGCACCACTCCTTCTCAGTGGGACTCCCAAACATGACCCCTTTCAGGGCACCGCAGAGGCACCCAAGGGGAGAGGCCACCAGGGCCCCTGCATTTTATCTTTTCCCGGGGCCCACCAGAGACCGGAGCTGCTCTGGGGGCCCACCTCTGCGGTTGCCAGTTACCAGCTCCACCCGCATCAGATGGACCAGTGGTGTCCCCATGGCGCCCCCCCTCACACCATAGATTATTTATTTATTTATTTTAACAACTTCTACCCCACCTCTCCTGCCCAAGGCAGCTCAGGGCAGCATACAATAAAAATTTAAAAACAGTACAAATATAAAAATAACATATATTTAAAACAAACATAACCACAATGGGGGACGTAAAAATAATGCAATCAACCCCCCCAACCTAACCACCTCCCCAACCCCCCATCTCCCCCCTCCACCAAATGTCTGGCCAAGTCTTACACTGATGACAGAAGGAGGGGAGGTCCAGGGCCATCCGGGCCTCTGCCAGAAGGGAGTTCCACAGCCGAGGAGTGACCACCAAGAACGTCCTCTTCATAGTCACTCCCCGAACAACTCAGGGGACTTCAAGAAGGGTGCTCCCGGTGGACCGAAGGGGCAGATCCAGAACACGGGGGGTCAGGCGGTCCCGCAGATAGGTGGGGCCCAGGCCGTATAGGGCTTTATAGGTCAGCACCAACACCTTGAATTTGGCCTGGAAGACTATAGGTAGCCAGTGCAGAGCCCGGAGCACCGGTGTAATGTGCTCACCTGACGCTGTAGACTGGTGCTTGTGACTCCATGATGCTGAATGAGGCAATAGATGAACATGCATGGAGCTGTACCATGGGTCCCCACAACAGATGGGCAGCAGCGCCATGTTTGGTTGTTGCCCCGGGTTTGGCTGGCCTTCTCTGTGCAGTGTGCTAGACAGCCTGGAACAGCCTCGGCATGCTCCATGGTGCACATCTGACAGGCGCCCTTCAGATGAACCAGTCAACCTGGGGTTGATGGGGGCATCTGTGGGTACCCCCAGAGCTGCCATCTGTCTGTTTACAACGTATGTGTGTGTGTGTGTGTAATCTTGTTAGTTCTGACTCTGGGAGTTTCAGGTGGGTCATACAGGGAATGACACTGGATTTCCCTGTCTCAAGCCCACCAGGGGCATAGCTAGGTTAGAATGGGCCCAGGTGCAAGAAATGGACCCCCCCCCCCCAATCTCTCCCCTGTCCCTTCCCTCCTTCCTTCCCCCAGTATCTGTATTGCAGAAAACTGTCAACGTACAACTCCAGAGACACCCCAGCACCTCTCCCTTCCTCTGCGTGCTGCACCTGAGCCCTGGAGGCAGAGGCCGTGCTGCCTGCCTCGTGCTGTTGCCACCGCTGGCACTTGTTCTGTCCTGTGCTGCCTACCAGCTGGGTCCCAAATGCACCACATGCTGCAGGTGCTTCTGCTTTTGCTCAGCTCAGTCTCTGCCCGGCCATGCCACAACAGGACAGGATCTGTGGCCCCTCTCCCAGCTTGGGCCCTGTGCCTCCCCAGCTTGGGCCCGAGGATAAATGTCCCTCCTGTCCCTATGATAGCTACACCCTGAAACCCACCCCAAACTCTCTCTCTCTCTCTCTCTCTCTCACACACACACACAGAGTGAACATGGATCTCTGATCCAGATTATGGATCTATGCCCTGGATCTATGTCATGTCCTTGAGTGCATGCTCTCATCTCCACTCCCTTCCCTTGAGATCACTCTTTCCATTCTTAAAGGTAGCGACTGGATCCATGAATTTGAAAGGGGCCGAGTAAAAAATCAACAAGAGTAGGCTAGATTTGGCCCATGGGTCAGACGTTCCCCACCCTGGTTATTGATCATTTGTCTCAGTCTATGGTTCTGTGCGGTGGAATCAGCTCCTCCTTGTGGGAGAGAAGTAAATAATACCAGGCCTCTTTCCATGTGCTGTAGGCAGGTGGCCATGATGACAACAGAGCCGATAGGAGCTTGACACACAGCCCTGTGCTCGTGTCGGTGGGAGGATGAAGGCAATTTGGTGACGCAGGTCGAGGGAGAATTCCCGTTAGAAGGCCTGCTTTCCAGCCATTTGCTGGTTACTCTGGGAACACGACTGAGGTGATACAAAGACCAGAGGTTGGAGCCTTCCCAGACGCTGCTAACTCCGGGCAGAGAAAACCACTGTCCCTGCCAGTCCACTCCAGGGCAACCTGCGACTGCTTAAACCACATCAAACGACTGCCGAGGAGGAACTCCCAGTACAAGTGCATTTGGCTCCACTGGCGCAGTGGCGAGGTTCGCCCACAGTTCTTTATTCCTGAACTCATTTTGTTTCCTGGCTAGCTTGACCCTGCTGTTATAGCCCACATGTTTTCTGTCTCAGTCTTGGATAGTCTTTCGCCCCTAAAATTTGAGATTGGGGCTGAGGGAAGATGGCTCTGGTTCAAGAAGAAATTGGAGGTTAACACAGGCCCTTGGGTCCTGGCAGGGCCAGCCTGAGAATCTGCAGGGCCTGGGGTGAAAATGAAATGCGAGTCCCATGACTCCACCCTCCTTCGTAGTCTGGTGTTTGCCTATATAAGCAAAGAAATGTCATATTTATTGTTTTTTCTATTGGTCTAAGCTGTCCTGAGCCAATTTTGGTATAGGGCAGGGTATAAGTTGAATAATAATAATAATAATAATAATAATAAACATTTTCTACACACATGCATGTCACACACACTTTCCCAAGCTCACACATGCATGCCCGTGTACACACACAGCTCTCTGGCAGAAAGGATTCAGGGATCAGAGATTTACACAAAGTGAGGTGCAGGCAAGGCCCCACAGGAAGCAGCCACCCATGGAGTTGAGAGTCATGGATGAGGAAAGGGCCCCACAGAAATAGCCCATCCTGGGGCATCAGGAGCACTGGACCTGAGGCTATCAGGACTGGCCTTTCTGTGGAGACCCCCTCTGATTGCAGGGTCAAGGCCATGACCGCTACCGGCCTGGCTTAAGGCCAGCCCATGGGCCTTGCCTCGACTGACTTGCGGTTAGGAGGGCTCCTCACTGTTTAGGTGTATATTCTAAGATGCCTTCCTGGGACATGACTTTCTGAAAATCCTCATCTGAAAATAAAGCCTTTTATTGGAAGCACTCAAAATTGATAGTCTCTGGAACATAATCAGTGTCAGGGTGGAGGAGGGGTGAGGGGCTATTATTTATTTATTTATTTATTTATTCAAATGTATATGCCGCCCTTCCTACAACGGCTCAGGGCACCTTACAATCATAATACAACAATAAAAATTAGTGTAGTAAAACACTCCCTCCCTCCCCACAATCCTACCCAATAACCCAACCAACCCTCATCCCCGGACCCCGCCTACCAAATGCTCTTGTTTGGGGGTCGCATGATTTGCCCTCTTGCTCGGGGGTCACTAAGGTCCCACCTTAGGCAGAGACACAACTGGAGCCCAAGCCCCAGCAGTGCAAGTTCCTACCTACTCCCTCTTTCTCTCTTCACGTCACTACCAAGTACTATGGTGGGGAGATTATTATTATTATTATTATTATTAAACATTTATAAAGCGCCAGTTGCAACCTGGCGCTGTACAGAACATACAATCAGATGCGGTCCCTACCTGTGGCTTACAATCTAAAAGACAAGGAGGGGGAGACAAGGAGAGGGGACAGCGGGAGAGACATGGGAGAAGACAAACAAACATTCAGGC
>QEPC01009472.1:19928851-19971569 GCA_003113815.1 Sphenodon punctatus | reverse complement strand
GTTCAAGCAGCTTGGAAGCAAAAGGAAGGAGTGAGACAGGACGATAGCTAGAAGGGTCAGAGGGGTCAAGAGTGGACTTTTTGAGAATAGGAGAGACTGTGGCATGTTTGAAGGCAGAAGGGAAAGAGCCAGTAGAGAGGGAGAGGTTGATGATGTGCAGGAAGGAGGGGGCGACAGTGGGAGTAATGGAGGTGAGGAGGCGGGAAGGAATGGAATCAAGGGGGCAAGTGGAAGGGTTGGAGGAGGAGAGCAGAGAGGAGATTATAGGTATAGGTATATATAGGTATCAATCATTTCCTGAACTTAGAGAAGTCTTGGGTAACTCATTTGCTACTGATGGGTAATACCTGCTTTTTTGAGTAGTCTACTGGATGCCCGAACGGTACCCAAACACTGAGTCGGGCACCTAATTTCCTGAAAATACAGGGTGTTACTGTTACCGAGTTACCTATTTACTGTTTTAAATCAGTACAGGTATCGGGATGGGAAAATAGGAAGAAAACGATATCAGAAGTCAGAAAATTGGTACCAGAAGAAGGCCATATTCACACCTGATGCGGTGCAGCAGCGGCGAGACCCACGAGGGAAGATGGAGAGGAGCCTGATTCCAGAAGTAGCTCCCGTACGGATGGGCTTCTGCCGCAGCTTCCCTTGCGCATGTCAGGGAGCAAAATCCTGCCCTGACATGCGCGAGGGAAGCCGCGGCAGAGCTCCATTCACACCGGCTCTACTTCTGCCATCGGGCTCCTCCCCGCTGCCGCGTCTTTACTCTGTCACCGCCGCAGGTGTGAATGCGGTCGAAGTCAGCAAATCAGCCCAGGAAATTGGAAATCGGGATGAAAAACAGTAAATCATTACATTGGGTAGCCCGTTGGGCACTAATCGACACGTGCAACAATTAGTATCTGATGTTAGTGGTTTGTGTCGAATACTGCAGTTTTGATGGATATACTTGTTTTGGGCAGGTACTAGTTCCCACTCTACCTGAGCTGCCACGTTTGGTTTTGGTAGTGCAGCAGCTTTTGTGGGCTCACTCATTTTTTTAGGTCCCTGTTTTAGCTCTAGTTTATTTGAACTTAAACCTCAGGGACAACACCGGAGAAGAGTTCCCACAGCCCCAGAGCTGGGCAGCTGGGCTCCCTGGAGCAGAGTTTGTGCGCCTTTCACTTAGGACCTGCCACCAATAAACCCAGGCAGGAGGCCCAAAGCCTGAAAGAGGCCAAACCAAAAGGGTTACCTCTCCTTCCCCAGCCGTCATAATGAAGCATACAGGTGGCTGTCAGTCATTCTTGCCCTCACCTCCTGTGTGGAACTGACATAAGCTCCCTTTGGTTTTATTGAAGCAGTCCCAGCTCTGGCCTGTTTTTATTTTTTTTAATTGCCTTGTAATTCCTGGTGCACTTATGTGTTTTTTATAAGCCCCCTGTTTTCCCTCAGGTCAGGAATGCCTCCCCCTCATTTTAATCACAGTACGGTATGCGGGCAATAAAAGAGCAACAGAGATGCCTATTTCCCTGCCCTGATAGGGTGTGTTTGTCCATCAGGCCTCTGTTTGTTGAAGGAATGCTGCAGCCCCTGTGAGGAGGGAAAACTCGCATTAAACTTAGTAGCTTTATAGCTTTTCTCCACACCCAGCTGCTTCCCCCTTGCAACTCCTGTGTGTGAACCACCAGAAAAGCAGAGAAGGGGACAGGGAAGAAGAAACAATCCATGGACCCAATCCAGGATCCTCATGCACCTAAGAAAAAACAGAGCACTCTTGCCTCTTCTTTACACTGATGTTCCTTGCTGCCCAGCCAGCAACTATGGGTGAAAACAAACATGACGCTAACCACCCTTTAACCGCCCTTGGTGGTCATTTATGCATGTTGCAGGGATGCATAGGGCACCAATATAGCCCTGCAACATGCATAAATAACCACCAAGGGTGGTTAAAGGGTGGTTAGCGTCATGTCTGTTTTCACCTGATATGATTTTCAAAATCTCTGGGAGCAGGAAGACAATCAGCAATGTCCCTGGTGGCCCGACATATAGTGCAAGTGGGCCAGGCATAGACTTTAGGTGATCTACCAGGTCCCATCCTGCAGGCTCGGGCACGCCGGGCCAGGACCCTTCCTGCTGACTACCAGCTCAGGGGCATCATTCTCAGCAACTGATCTCAAGAGTTGAGCGAAGCACTCCACTTCAGAGAGAGCTTTCCTTGCCACACGGGAGGATCTCTCCTAGTCTGTCTTCTCCCTGGAGACACTCCCAAGGGCACCAGCCCTGATCTCTTTCTCTGACGTGTTCTCTGAGGGGCTGCTCCCCCCCCCCCCTTTAGTGCCACCCATTCTGGGTTTCCTCCAGGAGGGAGCTGGCAATCCATCTTCAGCATGTGAAGACTGCTTTGCTGTGTGAGCTTCCTATCGAGGATCAGGAATTAGGTGCGTTGGCAGAGCTATGCAGGGAACCCAGGCCTAGGTTGATTGCAATCAGTGCATTGTTAGAGCTAGTGGGAGAAAACAGACTAGAGTTGGAAGCTCCAGTCAGAATTCACATGCCTTGGCAGGGCTGCCTCAGGGAAGCTTGCCCAGCACCTGCCAGAATCTTGCTTGGCTGTAGCTAGTGCCATCCGTTCCACTCTCTCACGAGCACAAGATTACCCACAAAAAAAGTCTCTGAAAACAAGCAACTGTCTTGAGCCCCAGTGTCCAAACGAGACAAGAAGATGCTGCTGGCATCCCCTCAACAACCAGCTTTATCTCCCAGGGTAGGGGGCTGAAGCCAACCCTCTGCTTAAGGAAGCAAAATTCCTTTGCAGTCTACGTGCAGCTCACCACGTCAACTCCAGTTCAAGGGCTCACATTTGCAAACGGGGGAATGTTATGTATATACACACCCTGGTGCATGGGCCCTGTGTTTAGATTGGCTGGACAGGGTAGGGTGGAATGAACGCATGACATGAATCTCCCAGCTCAGTGCAGTCTGGCATTCCAGACAAAAGGAAAACTTGCTGCCAAAACCCTGCATGCCTGGTTGCCACATCTCCGGGGTTTGATCCAGAAACTCTGGGCTCGCGGGGAAGCCCCAATTTCTCCAGGTCAATCAGGGATGCCACTGGTAATGCAAATAACTGGGGTCTCTAGAGGGGGCAGAGAGGACAGCCACACATGAGTGAAGGTAGGTCATAGGGACTTTCCAGACTCCTTTCCAATGTGGACCCACCCCTGTGGAATGCCATGTCACAACACTCCACAAGGGCGGGGTTACTTCAGCCCCTGTGCCCACCCCCTTTTCAACACAGCTCCACTGTCTCCTGTGTTTCCACACGGAGTGAGGGAGGTGGGGGGTCCTGTTCAAGCTGGACACAAAGTACGGGTAAAGCAGTTTGTGGGCAAGGGAAAGCACTAAAGCAGTGACACTGCCTTGAGATTAAAGCACCATTTGCAATGTCTCCCCCTCTACAGGCTTGGATGACCATCTCTAATTTCATTCAGTTCCTCAAAAGGCCTGTCCTTCATCTCCCACCACCTCCCCTTTCCGAATTCCATTCCTGGCTCTGCTATTTATATGTCCTGTGACTTTCTGTAACTCATTGCTCAGCTCAAGTCAGCAGACAAGTGCCCCGTCCATAACATGGGGGAGACTAACCCCATCATGGTAGGGAAACAAGAGGCGGAGGGAACAATCCTGTCCTCACTAAAGTCAGTGACTCAGCTCCCATTGACTTTAATGGGGTCAGGATCTCAGCTTACATCAATGTTTTAGAAGGGCTTTGAGATTCTTGGATAGGGTTAAGAACAGAAGTGCTGCACTGGGTCGGACCAATGGTCCATCCGATCCAGCCCAGCATTTTGTCTTTGACAGTTGCCAACTTTGGTTGCCTCAGCAAAGGGCACAACATTTCATTATGAAGAGATCTCTTCTTTACCATTCACTCCCAGCTCTTAAGAATCTCCTCTGACAAACTTGACTTAACAGCCACCTCCCATTAAATCTAATGGGGGAGGGGGGAGCTGCATGTAAGAACATGAGAAATGGTAATTAAAAATGCCACACTCAGCCAGACCAATGGTCCCTCCAGCCCAGGATCCTGTCTCTGACAGCGGCCACCTTCAGTTGCTTCAGAAAAGTATGCAGCACTGTCAGTGATCTATTCCCTGCTATTGTATTTACACCCAGATCTGGGCAGTCAGAGGTTATGTCCCCCAACCAACTTGGCTCATAGCCATTCACGAACCTATCCTCTAAGAACGTATCCAGCCCCCCTTTGAAACTAGTAATGCTATTGGCCGTTCCCACAGCCTCTGGCAATGAGTTCCACAGGTTACAGTGAGTCCCGCAATTATTATTATAGTTCATAATTGTCGAGTCCACAGTGCCCATTAATACATCACAGTCATTTCTTGTCCCAGAACATATTGCCAACATGGGGACCCAGTCACAAACCCTGAGCTCCCACAAGGTAAGGATTAACATGATGGGATGGAAGGAGGGAAGGGAACCCACCCAGGGATTGAACACAAAGGAAGAAAAAGTCATCCCTGACCCTTGCAGCTACCCACCCAAGTAAGGGACCAATGAGAAAAGACCAATCTGAGATGTCAGTCAAACCTGGACACCTAGGCAGGAAGATTGGCTGGCCTCCATGAATCCACAGTTGGAAGATTATGGCCACTGGCAACAGTTGATCCTATTTATTCAGATGAGAACAATTCTCTCTCTCTCTCTCTCTCTCTTTTTGACAAGCTCAACCTGGACGCCTCTTCTATCTGTCTGCCAAAAACAATAAGTGGGAGGGCCAGGGTGGACAGGAGAGCGTATCTATTTCCAATTGAGCTGTCAGACGGTTTCAGGGGCTCTGGGATTCACTGTCCTGTTGATTGAATTCCCAGTCTGTGGCTCACAGCTCAGGGTTAGGGGTTGGGTTTCTGAGGAATCTTTAATGATTCTCTGAATAACCATTAGATCGTACACATGAGGATTTTCCTTGGAAAAGGAGAGAGCAATGACCTCCTCTCCTGGCTGTTTCACTTGGGTTCCCAGTCTGGAAAAGAACACCCTCCAAACCCTGGGGATATTGAGGGGATCTGAGGACACAGGATTGCCAAGGGTTGAAAACAAAGTTCCCAAACAGTAACTTTTTCTTGTTGTGGGTTTATTATTCATGGGTATTATTTGCACTTTTGGGTAGCCCTTTGAGTTCCTCCGTAACGTCTGTGACGAAAACAGGTCCCCCATATTCCTTTTGTATCCTGCTTTATATTCTGTTTTGTATCACCCTCCCCCTTTCAGTTTCTAGTTTGGTTATTTCGTTCGTTTGATCATTTTGGTTACGTCATTTCCAGCAATTGTGCATACGATAGTGCTAATATTGACCAAAATGACATAACCGAAATACCAAAATGGATGAACAACTAAAATCACCCCCCTCGCCTGCAAAACCAGAAACACTGAAATGGAATGACAAAAATGGATATCCGATGGAGCATAAACAGATATCGGTTATTGCCCGAGTTGCCATTTTCGGTTTGATATGGGTATCCAAATTGGCGCTTGTTTGGTAGCAAATTGCTGTGCAGCACCTGTTCATGCATTCACGGTGCACCCAGGGTAGCTTCCCCTTGTACATAGTGCTGCCACTCTGCCCACCCACCCCCAATGTCCCATTAGTCTCACAGGGCCAAGATCCCACCCCCCCTTCACCTTCTCCTCATTGGACTTGCTTTCTCGATCCTTTATCATCTTTGTTGTCCTCCTCTGAACCCGCTCGAAATTGTCAATGTCCTTTTTCTTCAAATGAGGCACCCAAAATGGGACAAAATACTCCAGGTGAGGTCTGACCACTGCTGAATAGATTGGCATTATTACTTTCACTGACTTGGAAATAATACTTCTGTTCAGTCTGTTTAATTGGCCATGCACCCAGGATGACATTGACTTTAACACGGGATGGATTTGCATGTGTTTATCTGTATGTGCGGTAACATCGTTTGTTGCTGTCTGTCCAGGTGTATGAGACTATATTTAAGTCTAAAAATGGGATTACATATGGCAAAAGTTTGGAATCCACTTGCTTATTGCAGATATTGTACTTTACCTTTCTTAAGAAGAGCCTACCCATCATGATGATTGTCCCCCAAACCACGTGCTGTGGATTCAGACAGAAAGTGGATCTACCCTAAGATCACTAACTAGCTCACTCTGATTGTCATTTGATTGATGTGATTTGAAGGCTGCGGTACTTGTTTGGGTGATGGTGGAGAAGAGGATTGAGGAGATTAAAAATATACAGATAATTGAAAATATACAAACAAAGGCAGGGGGTATTTCAGAGCTCTGGGCCTGCTCGTTTGAAGCCAAGTTCACTCTTCCCATGAGAAAGTGAAGACTAAAACTTCAAATGAATTTGATAGGAAGCTCAGAAATGCCTCTTTATCCCTAGACATGCTCTGCTGGAAAAAACTGGAAAGGGACATGTTTTTTCTTTATTTCTCATTTCCCCAGGGACCAAGGGGAGGATAAATATAGCTCTGGATGGAGCCAAGGATAGAACCAACATGGTCCCAAATGAACTGTTCGATAGTTTCAGGACAGTATGAATACAGTAACTTTCCAGATGAGTATATCAACTTTCCATGCTCATCAATGATGATCCCAATGGAAGATGCTTTGGAAACTCTTTAATCTGGGTGAGAGGGGAAGGGACAAGATCCACTTTGAAATGGACTTCTGTAAAAAATGATGCTCCCTGTTGTAATCCAAGATCCTTTAGTACGTTGGTTGCCTGTGTGACCCTATTTTGAAATATAAATATAATCCTGTGACCCCAGACAGCAGCAAAGGCATAAAAACTCCCCGGGTGCTGGATCAACCCCTGTGGTCATCTGGGAGCGCCTTGTTCAAGGTCCCCTGAGTCTTCCGGGAGACCACGCAGGGGAGGGTGTTCTCGGTGGCCACACCACGGCTGTGGAACTCCCTTCGGGTGGAGGCCCGGTTGGCCCGGATCGCCCCTCTTTTCAGAGAAGTTGTAAGACCTGGCTGTTCCACCAGGCATTTGGCAGGGGAGATGGGTGAGGGGGTGGAGGATTTTTTGGGGGTATGGCGTTATTACCTTTTCCTCCTTTTAGTTGTTTTCATGTTGTTGTTTTTATGAATTGTAAGCCGCCCCAAGCTGCCTGTGGCAGGAGGGGTGTGGTAGTAAAAGTCTGAAAATAAATAAATAAAATAAAAAATAAAAAAAATAAAAATATATCCATTATCATTTAGAATCATGACTGCATCTGCAAAGGCATGATCATCACAATTAGAGTCATCATGAGTAGGGCTGAAATGGTTATCCGCTGATATATGGTAACCATCCGGATCCGCAGTATCCAATCCAGCAAGGACCGGTTATTAAGCAGTATCTGTTTATTGTTCAGTGGTTAACCGTTTAACCAATTTACTGCATTACTGCATAATACTACAACGTACCATTTTCTATATTGCCTATAATTCCTTTTTACTATATACTCCTCACCCTCTGGACCTGGTTTCAGACTAGTAATAGTAACGTTTGGTTACACGGTAGGGTGGCGATATAGTAACAGTAATATGGTGAACTGGTTAATCATTACAGTATTATCCGGTTATTCGGTTTGTTGGCTAGCTGTTGTGTTAATACGTTAACAGATCAATAACAAGCAAACTATCTGGAATGGTGGCTGTTAACCACAGATAATAAATTTACAAGTTGTTTCACCCAAAATCATGACCCATGCTTTAGAAACTTTCATCACTGGAGCAGATTGCAACCTACAACCCCCTGGCTTGTTAGTAGGGATGAGCGAACGCGGTTCAGAAGTTCAGAGTTCGGCCCGAACTCGGCTTGTTCGGATGACGGAACCCGAACTCTAATCCGAACACGAACTGACCGAACCAGATCCGAATGTCGAACAGTTCGGTCAGTTTGGATCGCGTTCGGGTGAGTTTGGGCGGCAAAAATGTGTCACGGGAAGGCAAAACGTGACAGGGAAGCAGAGTCAGCTGAGGAGCAGACTTCCAGGCACCAGGGGTGGAGAGGCTTGGAGTAGCAGCCAGCCTGCCCAATCACCATCCCTTTTCGCCTCAGACCACTGGCTTCGCAGTCTGTGATTGGCCACGAGCTAGGCTGCATGGAGCCAATGGGGCTTGCGGTGAGGCGGGTACAGCAAGAAACAAAACGGATTGCCTCCCCCATTCCCAACACCTTCTAGCTAGTCACTGTTCCTGGACAGCAGGTGTTTCAGAAGGCTCCCTCTCTCCCAGCAGTTTTTGTTCCTTCCTATTCCTAATCCATTGCCATCCTCCTCCTATTTCACCCATCCAACCCATTTACCTCCATATTATCATTTATTTAGATTATATTAGATAGATTTAGGTGTTATTTTTTGTTTTTACCCCTCCCTGTGTTCCCTGTGTTCAATCTTCCTTCCTCCCTCCCCCCTCCATTGAATCCTTTCCCTCTCCCTCTTATTCCATCCCTGATTCCCTTCCCCTGTTTTAAGTTTTGGATTTATTTAGAGTAGGATTATTATTAGATTGATTTTCATTTCAGTTTTGTACCCCTCCCTGTGTTCTTTGTGTTTCCCCCTGTGTAATATTGTATATATAGATAGATAGTTATTAGATAGATAGTTACTAGATAGATATACATAGTAGTTAGCTTAGTTATAGAGATAGATAGAGATACAGTGTGTTTGTAGGACAAGGCCTTTGTAGTTAATTATTAGGATATTCCATTTAGTTCAATAGGTTTTAGAATAGTTAATAGCAGTTAGATTTACTGTAGAGATAGATAGATATATAAAAAGAAACAGCCACTCTAGCCCCAGAACCCACCGTCAGGGTTCTGGGGCCAAGTTACAGGCAGGGAGGGTTGTGGCCAATATGTATCTAGAAGCTGCCACTCTAGTAGCCCCAGGACCCAGCGTCATGGGTCCGGGGCCATCATTCCTTGCACAGAGAGCCAATTTTCCGAACACCCGAACCGAACATGACTGAACCGAATGGCCGAATCCAAACGCGGCAAACGGACCGAACAGCCAAACTGAACGGGCGAACCGGACCGGACCGAACTGAATGGCCAGACCCGAACCACGACCTGTTTGCCCTTCCCTACTTGTTAGTAGATTTATGTAGCCACCAGGACCCCTGAAAGGTCAAAATCTCAGAAATAAAGGGTCAAATTTTTCAAGGTTAGACAGAAAATCTGCATGAATGCTGGTTGCCCAAGTAAAACACACAATTGCTTGTGTAAACTGGTGCAATGTTCATGTGTCTGGGCAAAGGAGCTTATGTGTTGCCAGCTGTACTGGTGATCTCTGGTGATCTCCCATCCTCACCTCAACACAGGAGCTAGTTCTTAGAATCGCCCCGATGCCTCTAAGTTATTTTGAACCTCTACTCCTGCTTCCACAGCCTTCACAGTGGTCTGGAATGGAGTTACTCCAGATTTACAGCATTACTGGGAGAACAGTGGCTCTTCCAGTAGCCTTCAGCTAAGGACCTCCGTTAATCTTAATGAAAGTGTGGGTCTCCCCTGCCTTCCCAATTTCCTGAATGGGAGACTATACTACTTCCTTAAGTTTTGGGCTCCTGCAGAAACCTACCCCTCACCCCTAAACCTACCCCAGCTGTGAGGAACATCCCTGGCTAGGTCCCAACCCATCCCAGCATCAGAGCACTTCCTGTGGCTTGATCCCAGCTTTAGCAGTGAGAGCAGAGATTCAGTTGTGTGTAAGTCTAGAAGCAGTTTGAGTGACTCCTGGCAGTAGTGGCAAGGGGATTGAATGAGACAGCATCCAAGGAGTGGTCAGGGCCTTTTACCCTGTGCCTGGACCGTGTTATCTCCCTGAGGAAGGTGAAAAAAATAGGCATCACCCCATTTCATCTGGCCAAAGAGGGACATAAGTCCTGTCTCCTATCCCAATGAACCCTGCCCCCTCACGTTCATGCTCACACATGCACGTGTACGAACTCATGTTCACACCCCATTCTGTGGTACAGGAGGCTCCAGTGGTAGCAGCGCAAGCAGCTGATGCTCTAATGTCAGTCACCTGTGGGAGCCCTGGTGCTTTGGTGGCTGCTGCCTCGAAAAATGGGGCATTGTGCTCACCACTTTTTCTGCTAAAGCAGGATGGTCTAAGGTGGGCTGGCTGGGACGTAGGCACTACAGCCACCCTGGGAGAGAGTTTGGGTAAAGACAGATGTGACTTTGGCCCGCTGTGGCCCAGAACCCACCAGCACATGTAAACACACACCACCAGATGTTGGGATTGCCCCGGGGGGTGTTGGCGGCGGCTAACCCAGGTTATGACCGCGGCAAATCTCTGAGATCACAGCCTGGGCTAAGGGCAGTCCGTGCGGGCAATAGCAGGCTAACATGTCTATTCCGGCGCAGCATACCTGCCCCAAGCCATGGCCGCCATGGCTGTGCCTCATTGGCCACCACAGCTCTCCATCATGGTGGGGGGCAGGGTGTGGGTGCAGCTGCCTGCACATTCGTTGTGCTCCAGGCCCTTTCTGGTGCATGCGGGCAGGGCATGCTGGCCACTGGCACGTCAGTTCGGTGCCCTAACCTGACCCAGGCCACGTCGCCCGTGATTTTCCGACCCAGGTCAGCCCGGGGAGCAGTCCTGCCAGCTGCACATCTGTTTTTGGACACTCTCTAATCCAAATGAACCACGAGGCAGGAGGGAGAGTTAACACCTCTCTGCTTCCCAGGAGGTAGGATCATTGTGGTTTCAAACTAGACCGTGCAGCTAGAGCGCTGGAGAGGTGTAATAATCTGTGATAGCTATTTGTAAGGAATAATATTAGCTAGGGACCAGGTTTGGAAAAGCTTGCATGGGCTCAGGTGATATCAAGGTAGGATCTGGAGAGATTTCTGGACTGGGTTTTGCAGACCCAGAAGACAGAGACAAGGAACAAAATGTGAAAGTATTTATTTATTTATTTATTTAAACGTCATATCTTGCTCCTCTTGCCTCTGGCGACCCAGAGCAGCTCACAACATAAAAATAAATACAAATGTATTGTATTTATTTACTGTTGTGAGCCGCCCTGAGATGCCGTAGGCATGAGGGGGGTGGCCAATAAATATAAATAAATAAATAAATATAAAATACAATAGAAACTTTTAAAAAAATCACCATAATATAAATCTTAAACTAAAACAACACTAGCCTGCGACAAACACTTAACCCACCGTAACCCAATCCCCCCTCCCCACCCTGCAGAAACGCTTGGCGTAAGAGCCAGGTCTTACAATGGTGTCTGAATGCCAGGAGACCCGCCCTGGTGGGTTGTTTTCCTGGAGGCTCCCATCCCTGCGGGGAAAGAACCAGACCCTGAGGGGGATGGGACAGATTTCACAGAGGTGGTGGGCGGCAGTAGACAGAGGCAGATAATCTGAAGTAGAGACAGCCCAGCCTGCATTCCAACCCACCATGAAATGACAGGTTGCCGTTGCCAATTAGGAGACAGAGGCATTTGGATGGGACCAGGGGAGTCAGGGAGGATAAGCTGCTTTCTCATCCCGCATGGATAATTAGACTCAATTAGCTGTACTTTAAGGATTAGCGGGTTCCGTATCGAGAGCATTAGAGACCCCACACATGATGGGCAAACTGTTTTGCAGACAGCATTCCTGCCAGAGCCGATCGGCTGCAGACACTGATGCAAGCCCATCCCCACCATCCCATCTACATGCCCAAGACACGGCCTCCTCCCTCCACAAGGCCAATGGGCAAAGGGTAAAGCGGACTCCTTGCGTGAGCACAAGAGGAAGTGGAGAAGCTGACCCCAGCTACATGCCCCCACTCCACAAGGCTGAGAGTAAGCTAAAGAAAGTATATATTTGATTGTTTCACTGCCTTCTCAGTTTAGGGCCCTTGGTCTTTCTCTTGCTTCCAGAAGGTTTAGAAAGTCCCAAGAGGGCTACATCTAAAATCAGTTCTGGCAGTTCAGACTCAGACCTAAAATCAGTTCTGGCATTTTCAGTAACCTGGCCCCTGTCATTAGAAAAATGCAATATTGACCCAAACCATAAACTTTCACTTTTAATTCTCGGAACCGCCCCCCCCGCCGCCCCCCTAGTACTGGCCCCTCTGGCATTTGCCAGAACTTCTAGATGGTCAGTCCAGCACTGACTCTCACATAAGATGGATCCAGGAGCTGGGACTTTGGGAAAACACCAACCATTTTGAGACTTACTAGGACATCACAAGAGTTGATACTTAGCTACGTATGCCGCACTCCTCAACCCATGAACTAATATAGGAACTAGAGCCAGCAACTCAGCCTGAACCCAATGGAATCCAACTGGTCCATTTGCTCTTGGGCCAGGTGGGACTTACTCTCTGACCAAGCCGCTTGGACCTGCCCAAGCACCCCACCAGCAGAAGGCCACGTCCCCACAAAGTGCTGTGACATCATGGTGCCCTGTAGGGGGTATTCCACATTGGAAAAGGGAGGGGAGGGGGACACCATAGCTCTGCTCCCTTTTTTGACACAACCCCACCACTAACAGAGCATTCTGTCCGGGGCGAGGCAACAGACACATTAGACCCAGACTCAGAAGCTTCTATCTGCTTCAGGCCCAGAGCCAAATTTCTGGCCTGAGCACAGTCCAGTGCTTTGGTTGAACACAAACAACAGCCTGAACCAAAGTCTCTGTTCTGACTTTTACCTTCTCCTCCGAAACCAGGGACATAGCTAGGTTGGAATGGAGCTTGGTGCAGGAGATGAAAACGGCTCCTCCCAGACATGGGTCCTGGTGCATCTGTACTACTCCTCCCTATTCTAGCTATGCCGTTGTTATGTTGGGTTGCTCAAATCTAGACTCAGGGGAAAACTCATCTCAATCAAGCCGCATTATTTAATGTTCCAGTTCGAAACCCTGAGCCAACCCCGAGGAAATTCCAAAATCGCAGCCAGACTTCTCCTGGTTGCATTTCATTTTCCGGTTTCTTGGCAAGCAACTGTAGTGATTCGCCTTGACACAGGAATTAGAACCCCTCCCACCACCTTCAAAACAGAGATGAAATGAGTACCGCAAAAACAGGTGTCCCAGTCAAATTTCCAGTACCTGAATAGACTCAAAAATATCAGGTACTTATCAGTACCTGATTGTGATCCAATTCAGGTACCTGACATCCTGGAATGTCAATTTCTGGTCCTGGAATGTCAACTTCCAGTACTGATTTTTTTTTGGTTTTCCATCCCAATTTACCTATCAATAACCAGAAAAATAAAAAAATGGTTACTGGAAATTACCGATGTTTTGGGTATCCAAATATTTGATTGGTGATTGGGTAGACCACTGAATACCCAAGATGGTACTTGAAAATGCAGATACTGGGTGCAATCCTGCTGCTGGTTTATGCCAGCGGCAGGCGTACTATACAACTGGGTGGCACTTGCTCAGGTGCGCATGTGCCCTGCGCACACAGCAAGCTGCACGGGGCAACGGCGCTCCCCCTCTGATTCGACCCCCGCCCCCTAGCCCACACACACTGCAGTCCGAGGTATGGAGCAGGATCCATGCTTATATGATTTTGATATATTTGTTTAGTGTACTGTATTTTTTATATCTGTTTTATTGTATTTTAGTGTGTTGTTGTGAGCCGCTCCGGGTCGCCTGAGGCGAGAGGGGCGGAATATTAAATGTAATATTTAACATTTAAATCCCCCGGACTGCAGTGGCAGGATGGGTGTGGGTGTGTGGGTGTGTTGCGCTGTTGCCCCATGCGGCTTGCTGTGCATGTGGGGTGCATGCACGCCTGAGTGCGCGTGTTCACTGCTTGCGGTGCAAGTACGTGCCGGCGTAAGTGGCCTGTAGGATTGCACTCATTACCTTCAGGTAGCCAATGAGCTATCTGTTTTTCAGCTCTACTTCAAAGCCATGTTCACCAGCAAATGAATTAGCCCATGGAGACTTTCCATGGCTAAAGCTCCTTCTTCCATATTACCCTCAAACTCTCCTGTTCTTGCAAAGAACGTCAAGATCATCCATGGAGCAGCACCTGGCCTATCAGCTAGCTCCTCCCATTATGGACTCTGAGGTTAACCATTCATTCATAGCCCATTTGATCTACCTTAGACTGGCAACTTCTTCTGGTAAAAGGTAAAAGCTGCCCAGCAACATCCACTCTGGAAATTGGCTCAGCTGCTCTTGGGCATCATGTGTGCACTGAAGAAGGGTCCTCAGCCTTTTCAGGCTCTGAAAACAGCTCCCTGGTTTCTCAAAACCCAAACCTTTCTCTCTGCTGCTACCTCATCCTCCTTCCTCAAGCAGCTATGAATGTTGCAGCGCTCCTTCACGCGACTGAAGTAGTTGGGTTGCTTGTCAGCCCATCAGTCAGCACTTGCGACCCAAGATTTCTGGTGCTTAATAATTAAACCCTAATGAGACTCAGGTTCCAAACTTTCAGGGAGCTGCCTTAACACCATGTTAAACCCTTCAGGAGAGAGGAACCTTTTTCCTCCTCTGGGATTCTTTGAAATTTAGCAATCTCTTTAGAAATCGCTTAAAGGTCAGGGCGGGGAACCTCAGGCATGATGGCTAGTGTGGCCTGCAGCTAACTTTTATGTGGTCCCTTTCCAGTTCCTGAATCTTGTCCCTAAAAGAGTGACTTGAGCACAGATGAGGGCATGGGGATGGATCTGTGGCACAGATCCATGATCTGGACCCTCCTCTTCCCCCCCACCCTAAGCCCCCCAACTCCAACTTCTAGGCAATCTCTGGAATTTGTACTAAGTAATTTCCAAAGAGGCCCCCAAGGGGGAAAAAGTTCTCCATCCCTGTGTTAAGGGGGAGGTAGAAGTTATCTCAGCAGGACAGCAATTCCCTGGCAAAGACCCGAGCCTTGGTTGCCATTAATGCTTACGTGCTGAATAGCAAGTTCAGGAAGGAATGTAACTGAATGAGAAATACATGGGCCAGGTCAGGCCTTTAGCTTCCTTTGGCATTTGTGTCTGGTTCATTATTGGCACCGGGCATTTTGGCACAAGTGTGTGATGTGTAACGGCTCATTGCTTCACCTGGGAGGGCACAGCCATTCTAGTCCACCACAATGAGCCAGCCGGAGTGAGCTGTCAACTGGAAAGACAGAGAGAATGCTCTCAGCTGGCACCAGCTGACAGCTTCAAGCTATGAAAACAGTCCTCCCTTCCATCAGCTGGAGTCAGGACAAAAGCGTCTGCTCCTGAGGCAAGTGGGATCCTGCTCAGAAGTGACAGACAAAAAACAATCTTGTTAATGTGCATGACTCATTATGTTTTCAATAATACATTACCTTTTCATAGAGTGAGCAAGAGGGGGCTGAGTCTTTCTGGGAAAAAGAGAGAGAGAAAATGGGGAAGGGAGGGCAAGACAGCAGGCTCTCTCACACCCCCAGGCACGCAGAGATGCAACAAATGATGCATATAATCACAGAACGGTAGGTTTGGAAGGACCTCTAGGGTCACTTAATCCAGCTCCCTCCTCCAAGGTACCTACAGCAGCCCAGACAGATGCTTGTTCAGACAGGTTTTGAAAACCTCCAAGGAAGGAGATTCCTCAACCTCCCTGGGCAACTTATTTCATTGCCCAACAGTTTTTACACTGCCCAGAAATTTCCCCATATATTTATTTAACCATAATCTACCTAGCAGCAATTAAAAACCCATTCCTTTTGGTCCTGTCCTTGGTGGCAATGAAGAACAAAAAAATGTTCACCATCTTTGCTGTTGGCCCCCTTTTAGATATTTGAAAACTGTTATCCTGTCCCCCCTCTGTCTTCTTTTCTCTAGGCTAAATATTAGGGCTGAAACTAGATGATCAGATTCTCGCTTTTCTCGGCGAGAATCAAGGTTCTCGGCTTGCTCCTTGCAAACAAGAACAAGCTGAGAAACTGCCTGGATTCTTGCCAAGAACAGCGAGAATCTCGAGACACCACTCCCTGCCCTGCACTTAAAAAACAACAAAAAGGGCCCTTTAAAGCCCTCTCTCCTCCCCCTCCCCCCGTCATGCGCATCTGGCTGTTCCAGCCACTGGGTCTCTTAGGCCACTTGTACACGAGGTGTAAAAGAAGCTGGAGCTGCCCTTCAGGGAAAAGTCGCACGGGGGGTGTTTACACATCCCCCGCGCTACCAGACGTGACGTGCTGCCTGTTCTCAGAAGCAGCGGCGGCTGGAGATGCAAAGCTTTGAAGAGCTGTGTTCTGAAAGCCTCACTTTGCAGGCTTTCAGAACGTGCCTCTTCAAAGCCCCGCGTCTCCAGCCGCTGCCGCCGAGAACGGGTGGCACGTCACTTCCGGTAGCACGGAGAGCGTGTAAACACTCCCCGCGCGGCTTTCTTCTTGAATGCAGGGCTCTGGAGGCACTTCTAAGCGCCTCGTATAAATGTGGCCTTACTGCTCTGCTTCTCTGTGGGGGAACGGGGGACGCAAGAAGGAGGCAAAAAAATAAATAAATCACTGCACATGTGCAAAATGGCCACTGGGGCTGTTGTGTACATGTGCGGCCCTTTCCCAAAATATCACTGGCAGCAACATTTTGGAAAAGGGCAGCCAATCCGTGCATGCGTGAACAGCGCTGTGTATTCACAGAATGGCCCCAGTGGCCATCTTGCATGTGCATGGTGAATTTAGATCAAGGAACTAGAAAGGGACCACATAAAAACTTGCCATAGTCCCCATTTGATCCCTGGTTCTGAGGTTCCTCACCCCTGATCTAGATCATTGTGTATTCTAAACCTGTCCTCCAAAGTGTTTGCAACCCCTCTCAGTTTTGTGTCATCTGCAAATTTGATGAGTATACTCTCCAGTCCCTTCTTCAAATCATTAATGAAAATGTTGAAGAGAACTGGACCCAGAACAGACCTCTGTAAGACTCCCCTTGATATCTCTGTCCTGTTTTATACCGATCCATTAATTATTACACTTTGAGTGTGGTTTTCCAGCCAATTGTGAATGGTAATTCATTCCAGCCCCCATTTCTCCAGGTTTTTTTTTTTTTAAGAGAATGTCATGTGGGCCATGTAAAAAGTCAAGACTGAAGTCAAGACATACTATGTCTACCGTATTCCCCTTGTCTACTAAGCCAGTGGCCTTGTCAAACAAGGAAACGAGATTGATCTGGCATGGTTTATTCTTTAAAAAAATAATAATTCCATTTTGGTTACCATTATTTTATAATTTGTTCCAATATATCTTCCCAGGTACTAACATCAAGCTGATTGGCCTATAGTTCCACAGATCTTCCTTTTCCTTTGCTTAAAATGAGCCACTACGTTTGCTTTTCTCCAGTCTTCTAGGACCTCACCTGTTTCTCCATGTGTTTGCAAAGGCCTGAGCCTGGGCCTTGCACAGCCTTGTGATACCCCTACTCTGAGGTAGGTGACCAGATCTAAAATTCCAGATTTAATTATGGAACTGTATTTAAAGCAATTAAAAAATAAAAATAATATTTTTTTAAAAAAGGAAAATGACCCTGTGCATGTGCAAAATGGCCACTGGACTGTCCTGCACATGTTCAGCCATTTCCAAAATGGCAGTGGCAGCATCATTGCCATTTTGGAAAAGGGCAGCTGCTCTGTGCATGTACAGACTGGCTGCCCTTTTCCAAAATGGCAGCAATGCTGTCACCACCATTTTGGAAAAGGCTGTGCATGCACAGAATAGCGTGGTTGCCATTTTTCACATGCAGAGTTATTTTTTTCACTGGCATTCCCGGTCTCCTTCTCACTGGCCTCGGGGTCTCACCTTTCTCCCCTCATCTCTGTCCAAAACTCTGCTGCCAGGGTCATCTACCTCGCCAGCCGCTTCGACCATGTGCAGCCCCTCCTCTCTTCGCTTCACTGGCTTCCCCTTCCTGAACGAATCCTGCACAAGCTCCTAGTCTTCACCTATAAAGCTCTTCACAACCTTGCTCCCCCCTACCTCTCTGCACTTATCGCCCTCCATACTCCAGCCCGTGCACTTCGCTCCTCCTCTGTCCCTTCTCTCACCCTTCCACGCCTTCCCTGCTCCCCTAAGCGCCTTCGTCCCTTCTCACTTGCTGCCCCCCATGCCTGGAACTCCCTCCCTGTCCACATCCGCCTTGCCCCCTCCCTTCATACCTTCAAATCTCTCCTTAAAACTCACCTCTTTCGCTCTGCTCTGTCTGACTCTTTATCCTGCTGAGCCACTATTCCTATACCTACGATCGGTTTACCCTTATCCTTGCAACATGGACCTGCCTGCTGTCATTCTCATCGTAACCAAGCCAAGTACGTGCACTTGAGACCTCGCATCTTCATGAATGTTAGACCCCTTGTCTCTCCCTCTGTTCCCCTTCCTAAGTCTCTCCCCCAGCTCCTGTCTCTCAGATTGTAAGCCCTAGGGGCAGGGACCGTGTCTATTTTATTACTTTGTAAAGTGCCAGGTACACTGCTGGCGCTATATAAATGTTTGTTAATAATAATAATAATAATAATAATTTTTTTATTTATAGATTTTAAACTGAACTGCAAGAGGCGTATAGTGGTTCAGTATGGATTAAACAGTTATGGACTAATCCGAATCCGTGGCACCCATCCCTAGTGACTAGAGCAGAAATGAGAATCTTCCACCGTCTGGTTTCCAGCTGGATATCATGGTATCAGCAATATCCAGTCAGAAGAATGGTATCTGTTTTAGTATTTGGTGGATATCTGGTTAACCAGATTTCCGTTTACCACATTATTGTTTGACTTTTTTTTTTTAAATTCCCTCCTTCCATCTGAACTGGTTTAGTTATGCAGCAATTTTGGTAAAACGTTAACAGTAATTTAGTAAATGGTATGCAGTAACCACCAGTACGCAGTAATATCTGGTACTCCAGTTTGGCAGTTAACCTCTGTGGTAACCGGATAGTTGCCAAATATCTGCCAAGCTAACAGATAAATATTAACTGCAAGTTGGGTTGTTGGTTGTTTTTTTGCTTTTCAACATTAGCAGTGACTTGTCCAAACCCACTTTGCATGCTGCTAGCAGGCCTAGGATTAGAGGCTGAACTCTCAGACGCAGCTCCTCCTCCTACTTGATCTCACTGTCAATCACAAATGGGCCAAGGATTCGTGCACAGTCAGGCCAGGCCCAATGGCAGCAGCAGTGAGGACTGCTATGCTGGAAGGCGAGGTGAGAGGTTAGGGACAGTTCGTGGAGGGCATCCAAAATCTCACCTCCAGTCCTGACAGACACCAGAGAATCCCACCCATGCATTGGGCTCATTCCGCAGCGTGCTGGGAGGTCAGTCCTAGAATATCCCCTCAGAAAACATGTCTGGCTGCCCCAGCAGTCCATGAGACCATGTCTGTCCCAGCAGTCCATGAAACAATTTGTCTGGAGGCTGGGGAGGTTAGAAAATTTTACAAGGTGGGCTTTGGCAAACTAGCCCCCACAGCTCCTCCGACACAGCTTTCCCCTTCCAAAGCAAACAGCTCATATGCCAAACACTCATCTCTAGACATGGGTGTAATTATAGGGGAGGGGGGAACAAAGGGGGAGTGTCCCACCCAAAGTTTAGAGTAGGAGGGATATGAATGTCCATACCCTCCACAACCTTTGACTTCCAGACAAAAAGGTTTTAGCAGTTCTTGACTCAGGTCAAGTTTAGTGACAGAAAGAGGGTATGGGTGCAAAGGAGCTAATAGGGCAGTTAATTTAACTTGCAGGACAAAAGGGCTTCATGGGCTGTCTTACTTGGACTTTAAGAAGGAGGGAAACATGCCCTCAGGCACAGCTGCTGAGAAAAATGACAAGGACAGCTGTGTTTTTGGCAGGACATTAAGGGGACACACAGTCCTCCACCCACTGAAGTCAATGTCCCAGCTCTCATCAGTTTGAATGGACAGAGGTTTGATCCCTGAGAATCCCCTGCAACATTTCCCCCAAAGTTGTGCCAATGGGTGTTTTTATATGGACTGCCAGCCCCTGGAGCTGCTCTGAGGGCCCACCCTCACATCCACCCGTTTCCAGCTCTGCCTGGGTCCACAACAGACAGAGCAATGGTATTCCTAGGCTGTGGTCTGCCCACACGGCATCCCTCCCCCCTGCACCTTTGCCTGCATTCACATCTGCAGCGGCAAGACCCACGAGGGAAGTCGCGGCAGCAGGGAGGAGTCGGAGAGCAGAAGAAGAGCCGGTGCGGACGGGGATCTGCTGCGGCTTCCCTTGCACAGGTCAGGGCAGGATATTTCTCCCTGACATGCACGAGGGAAGTCACAGCATATCCCTGTTCTCACTGGGGGGAAGACGCACCACGTCCCCGTTTGCACCGGCTCCTTTTCTGCTCTCTGGCTCCTCCCCGCTGCCAGCTCTTCCCTCGCGGGTCTTGCTGTCGCAGATGTGAATGCGGCCATAGAGTTGTGGGTGCTCAGTCGATGCTTTAGGCTGGTGCCCATGACTCCACGATTCTCAATGGGCCGTCTGGGCATGGAGCTGCACCGTGGGTCCGCCCAACAAACTGGCAGCAGCTCCATGTATGGCCATTGCCTCAGAGTCAGCTGGCCTGCTCCATGCAGTGTGCTCCGGGATCTTCCAGAGCACCGCTGCCGGGACTGGCCTGGAGCAGGCACAGCCTCCTCCACTTTGCACATCTAGCGGGTGCCTTTAGATGGACGGGTCAACCCAGAGGAGATGGAAGCACCCATCTGTTTACACCCAATGTCTCTAGCACCATGTTCACTCATACAGCTAAATCACTTTACTATATGGGTGCTTTTAGACGAGCGGGTTGCCGTCGTGCGACCCACTTGTGTGATTTTTCAAAATCCCACAAGGTGGGATTTAGACGAGCCGATGTCTGCAATCAGGCGCACGAAAGGCGTTCGTGCATTGTTTGCCAACTGCGAATTAAATACCTCACAACTGAGGTATTTACTTTGTGGTCGGCAAACAATGCACGATTTTTCAACCCGGTCAAATCGCGGCTGGAAAAGCATGCGCGTCCCTCTTCCAGGCGCGTGATTGCCGGGAGTGTATTGCAGCTCCCGGCATTTTTTCAAAACAAACGCGATCACGGCCGCGATCGTCTAAAAACGGCCTGAGTCCTGCCTTGCGGGATTTTGAAAAATCCTGTGAGTGGGTCACGCAACGGCGACTCACTCATCTAAAAGCACCCATAAGTCTTTACCTCGTTTGTACCTCGATAGCGTTCACGTGTCAGGCAATGGTATTCAGGAGTAGGAGGTAAATACATACTCTGGAAAAGTCAGCAAAAAATAATCCCTTTTGCTTTTTGTAATGTCAACTCTTTACATATTTGGTTTGTGAACACCACCC
Source organism: Sphenodon punctatus (assembly GCA_003113815.1). Classification (NCBI taxonomy): domain Eukaryota; kingdom Metazoa; phylum Chordata; class Lepidosauria; order Sphenodontia; family Sphenodontidae; genus Sphenodon; species Sphenodon punctatus. The sequence continues at coordinate 19,950,282 of QEPC01009472.1, read as the reverse complement.
TCCTTAGGCTGCCAACCTATGCTGCCGAGAACACTATGGAATTCATCCCAGAATGCTTTGCATGCAAGACATGAAGGAATAAAGTGTCATTGTGTGCACTGAGTTCATGGCTAACAGGAGATTTGAATGCTGGTCTCCCACATCCAAAACCTTATCCACTAGGCTACCTTAACTCATGGGGCGGGCTGCACTCTGACCCCCATATGCCCTGATCCCTGGGGGTCGCCACCCTGCCCTTGCCTCCCCAACCACAAACAGGGGCCTCCTGACTCTGCCACCCCTTTTCCCTGCCACTGACTCACTCCCCCTCCTTCTTGTTACTGGGTTTTGCCTCTTGCCCAAAGGCAGCATATAAGGAGAAGAGCATCCATGCAGCTTTTTCTTCTGCTCTGCTGGAGAGGAGATCTGTGAGTAGCAGAAAACAGAGCTGTCATCCGCTGGCCTCCCATTCCCCCAGACCTTGTGGGGACTCGGAAGTGGTGGGGAAGGACCAGTGGAGGGTGCTCAGGAACCGGAAGTCCCAGTGGGGGGAGGGAGTGTCCTGGGGCTCTCCTCCTGGCAGTGGGGGTGTCACTGAAGGCTCTTTGCCCAGTCAGGGCATGGCAGCTGAGGCGAGGGAGCATGGCTGTGAGGTGGTGCTCTCACATGCTCTGCTGCATGCGGGAGTGAAGGCCTGTCACTTCCTCTCTCTTCCCAAGTGCAAATTTAGTGGTGGGGGCAAAGCTATTGCCATCCCCAACACCCCTAGCTTTGTGGGGAATGTATCTCCCTCTACCACAATAATTACACCCATGCTGTCATCAGAAAGAAGGGGCTGATGCCCTGGAGTTGTCCCTAGCCTAGGCACCAGTCTTCCCCTCCTGGTTATGACCCTAGGGAAGCAAGTAAAACACAGGGGTAGCTTCTGAGCTGCATGATATGGGGAAGTACTCACTAGACAAATTCCTGCTTCCCTCAGCTTTCAAAGGGTGGTTGGAAGGCGGCCACTCTTACCCTTGATGCCCCTTCCTGAGACTCCACGAGCCCCCTTGCCCCCATCTTTCAGGTTGTGGAGATACAGCACCCAAGTCCTTCAGTAATTGCCACAACCCTCCTTGCCCTCCCTCCAGCTCATAAAAGGCCACTTGGCCCTGGGAAAGGTATATAAAAGAAAGAAAGAAATGGAAAGGAGAAACAATAATGCAGGCAACGACCCCCCACCCCCGGTCTCAAGCTGCCACATGCCTCACTTTCCTTCTTGTTAGTTTTAACGAGGCCGCTGGTGATTTGCGGCGAGTGAATGGCTTTTCTTGCCATTAACCAGCAAGCGCTCTCTCCCCGCAACTTCCCCCAGGCTCCAGAAAGGAAATGCAGCCAAAGGCTCCTTTCCAAGGGCTAAGTGAGCCGCTGCTCAGCCAGAAAAGCAGGAGATGTGCTTGTGTTTTCATCCGTGACATCCAGGTAGAGGGAGTGCAGCAGGGAGAGCAATGTGAGCATGGTGGCCCTGGCCGAGAAATAAAGGCCTTGCTTCTCAAGAATCGGACACTCCCATCTACCCTTCCCCGCTCCACCTCCCCTCAAAGGTTACTCTCAGCTCCATGAAACCGGCCCGGTGAAGCCTTGCTCTGGTAACTGGGAGTCTGGGCAATAAAATGCCAGATGGAATTTGATGTTCATCAATGCAGTGCGATGCACATAGGAACAAAATAATGCTAGCTGTGCACACACAAATGTTGGGTTCTAAATTAGCTGTTACCACTCAGGAAGAGAATCTTGGAGTCCCTGTGGACAGCTCATTGAAATCCTGAGCTCAGTGCACAACAGCGGTCGAAAAGGCAAACAGAATGTTAGGGATTATTGGGAAAGGAATGGAAAATAAAATGGAGAATGTCATAATGCTGATATGTAAATCCATGGTGCTCTAACCCTTTGAATATTGCGTGCCGTTCTGGTCCTCCTCACTAAAAATGGGACATAGTAGAAATTGAAAATGTATTGAATGGACAACAAAAGTAATCAAAGATATGGAACAGCTTCTGTACCAAGAGAGGCACAATTCAGCTCAGAGAAGAGATGATTGAGAGGGAAATATTATTGAAGTTTACCTACAGCCTGATCCTAACCCTGTGCACTAAGTCAAAGGGTGCACACGGCACACGCAATGTGCAGGCAACCCATACACAGTTTGCACACAACCCCTCTGTGGGGAATGCAACATGCAGACAACATGTACGACTGTGCATGGTCATGCACACACCAGTTTAGGATTTGGTCCAAAATCATGGATTGTGTGGAACAACTGAAGCTGTTATCTACTCTTTCTCGTAATACTAGAACCAGGGGACACCCTATGGGATTAGCTTGCAGGAGATTTAAAACAAATAAAAGGAAGTCTTTTTTCCCTCAGGGTACAATTAGCCTGTGTGTAACAGGGCAGATTCCCTGCAGGCTGCTGCCCCTTTAAGAGAGCACAGCTAGCACCAGCAAGGGGAAGGTACTAAGGAAGCTGCAGGCACCTGGAAGTGGAGAACAGCACCTGACAGAAAACAGTTGTGTTTGGCCATTGCCCTGGCTACACAGAGGATGCTGAAGAGCTAGAGAGTGGGCAGCTGGAAGCAGACATTCGAGAAGGCAGGAGCTGAGAGTGCAGTTCTGTCTCAGCCAAGCCAGAGGACATTGCTGGACTTGGAAGGCTTGACTGGGAAGCCGGAAGCGTGTTTAGTCCAGAAGCCTACAGAGGCTACTGTGAACAGAGGCCAGAGCCTGGAGTTGCCTGGCTGTCACTGAGCTTGAGACAGTGAGTACCAGCCAGAGGACTATGGCCACTTGTCCACATTACCGGGGCCGGCAAGTCTCCCGGTGGGGAATCTTCCCGCCAGGAAACTTACACCGAGCTCTGCACATGGTTGCAGGGCTGAAAGCGTCATCAGCTGCGTCCAGTGGCTTTTTTCCCTCTGAATGTCAGGGCTTGACATTCCCACCAGATGCAACTCTTACACCACTTTTAGATGAGTAGCCTGGGAAGCACGTTCTTCAACGCGCTGCTAGGAGAAGTCATGCGGGGTGCATTTACACGCACCGGAAGTGGCCGTCCATCATAGGAATCGGCTGTGTGTACAGCCAATTCCTACAGCAAGTGGTCACTTTTGGTGCGTGTAAACACACCCCGTGCGGCTTCTCCTAGCAGCGCATTGAAGAACGTGCTTCCCAGGCCTCTCGTCTAAAAGCGGCGTTACAAGGTTGCGAGATCTCGCTGCATAAAAGGGGAATAGTGCATTCACACATTACAAAACCCCAGTATTTATAACATTCAGTATTATCTCAAGCACTTATAAGAACCCATTTTTGTGACGTTAAGGTCACTTTTACATGAGCAGTGGGATGCAGCGCGTTGAAGAATGCATTTCCTGAAAAGCCCATGGGATGCATTTAGACGCACTGGAAGTAGCCAGCCGCCATAGGAATCATGGCTCGCGCGGTCTTTTGGAAGGCACATTTGAGAAACCTCGAGGTATTGACCTTTAAAGCCCTAAACGGCCTGGACCCACCTATCTGTGGTATTGCCTCACTCCCCGAGTTCTGGATCGACCCCTGTGGTCGGCTGGGGGCACCCTCCTTGAGGTCCCCCGAGTTTCCCGGGCAGCGACGATGAGGAGGGCGTTCTTGGTGGCCGCAGCATGGCTGTGGAACTCCCTCCCAGTGGAGATCCGCCTGGCCCCGGACTGGTCTTTCTGATGATACTGTAAGACCTGGCTGTTCTGTTGAGTGTTTGGTGAGGAATACGGGTGAGGGTGGGGGGTTGGGTGGGTATGAGGGGGAGGGATATTTTTGTTTTTGACTTTACTGTTGGTTGTTTTAAATGATTTTATGTTGTTGTTTTTAAAATGCTGTAAGCTGCCCCAAGCTGCAAAGGCAGGAGGGGGCAGCATAAAAACCAAATAAAATAAATAAATAAATAAATAATAAAAAGACCGCGCAAGACATGAGTCCTATGGCAGCCAGCTACTTCTCGTGCATCTAAACACACCCCGCGGGGCTTTTCAGGAAGCACGTTTTTCAACGCGCTGCATCCCACCGCTCGTGTAAAAGCGGCCTAAAAGTGGCAGAGTCCACTCGCCCTCTAAAGAGGGTTTCCACACGTCTTCATCTACAAACCTCCCACCCACCAACATCACTCAAAATATTTCTTCTCTGCCGAGCTCACTACTGAGGGCTTTTATGGCAAGTGGGAAGGTGGCAGGGAGTCAGGTGACCTTCAGAGCTACCGATCCACTTAAAGGTACCATGCCCTCTATTACCACCCCTCAGATTTGTCTATGCTTGATCATGTCTTTTATCAGGGGCGCAACTAGTTTGGAATGGACCCTGGTGCAGAGGATGGGATCCCCCCCCACCCACCCATCACATCTCACTACCTCCCAGTGGCAGGGGGCCACAGTGTCACCTGGGAGTCGCATGGGTGGCCCCAAACCCATGGGCCCCTGTGCAGTTATAGCTATGCCCTTGTCGCCTATGCTGCTGGTATAGTCAGTAGAGTTATTGAATTGGGGGCTTGGGCTCCCTGGGGTTAATTGGACTTGTGCAGAGGTGTAGCTCTCTGTCACATGACCTCCGACCTCTCAGTGCTTTCCCTTTGCTTCCTTTCATTGACAGGAGCGCTGGCTACAAGCAAACTGAGCTCAGTCTAGCGTCGTCATGATGTCTCTTTGAGGATGATGGCAGCCATCTCGCCTAAGTCTGGACACTGGGGAGGAATCAGCGAAGCATTTGATTCAAGCTGTGACAAGGGTTTATTTATCCAGCTAAAATAATTTAATTTAATGCAAATTCTTTCCTTTCTCAAACTTCTTCTCCTGTAACCAGCTAGGTCCTGGGGAAAGGGGCCTGTCATTTGGATGGGAATCAGACTCTTTAGGACGTCAAGTTTGACGGGGCTTTGAAAGCCAGTCTGGTTTATGTAGCTTATTCCTCAGCTTGGTGTGATTGGGGAGAGGAGGGTGGGGGTGCAGATGGGGACGGAATGCCTCTTTCCATGTCTGTGCAGTCACGGTAATAGTGAGAGGTGAGATTGTGTTGCTAGGGAAGTCTGTTTCTTCATGATGTCATACCACATACACCTTCAGGCATGGTTACATTAGAGACAGACAACAGATGGGCATGTGGCTCTTGACTGTGCCTCCATGGACGTCACCGGTAAAGTTTCCATTAGGGTTGTGCATGGGGTCAAGTATTTGTATCTGTATTTGTGGTTTTAGTATTTGCATTTATTTGTATTTGTATCTTTGCCTGTGTTCACTGCATTTTCCCCAGGGCCAGCCTTAGTATATGCGGGGCCCAGGGCGGGGAACAAAGGCGGGGCCCTTTTCTTCCATTGGTGGCAAAGCTGCCAGCGGGCGGTGGGCCTAGGGGCACTCCCCGGCTCAGGGGGCACTCCCCGGCCCATTCTGGGGGCGGCGCGCTACCCGGGCCTCGGCTCGAGGATGGGCGGAGGGGCACTCCCCTCCACCCATCCCCAAGCCTGAGTGGCCATCAGATCACTTACCTGATCCGCCGCTGCCACTACCACCGGCCTGGGCCCTGCTCCAGGTTAGGATCCTTAGGCGGGGCAGGCACTGCGGCAGCAGATTAAATCTGCTGCCACGCTGCCCGCCGCCACCGGAAGTTCCGCTGCCCCCTCCCCCCCGCTGCCTGTAATGGTCTCGGACTGGGGAAATGAGGGAGCAAGAGGAGAGGCCCTGCCTCTCCCTTGTTTCCCCTGGCCAAGAGACTGACAGGCAGGGGGGGCACCCATGGAGTGAGGGAGAGGCGGGGCCTCTGTTTCTCCCTCACTTGCACTGGAAGTGAGGGAGAAGCAGAGGCCACGTCTCTCCCTCATGCGACTAGCCCCCTCCACTGCCTGGCCAGAAGCGGGGCCCGGGGTAGCCGCCCTGAGCAGCCCCGCGGTAGGGCCAACCCTGATTTTCCCCATCGTCACCAACGTGGAAAATGCAGTGAACACAGGTCTCTGCATATGGGTTATTTTAGCGCAGAAGTGCAGTGAGGCTCTGTCAGTTTAACAGGCCTGAAAGGAAAATGCTGTCAAAATTGCTGCTAAATCTGCTACCAATTTTAAAAGGGGAGCACTGGTCATGGGGAAGGTGGGGAATACAGCTAAATTGGTGGGGAGGTTGTTAGCTTGAAGAGGGTGGAATGGGGTATAGGTCTGGCTCTGGGTGATTGCTGGCTTGCCTTGAGGAAGAGTGAGGCATGTGGTTGACTTGGGAGAGGGGAGAATGGAAGACGGGGCTGGCATGGGACTGGCTCGGGGGAAGGGGATGTGGGTCGCTGGTTTGCAGGCGGTGTCACTGGTTTGGGGAGGGGAGGAATGAAGCTGTCAAGGACTCACCATTTCTCCCTGACTGGGCTGGGCTGCACCTGACTGCAGTGCTGGAGACTGCATTCTGAGACAGTGGCAACCCTTGCAGGTGGGGAAGACTTACTATAGTAAGTTACCCAAGCAGTCGGCTAAGCGGAGAGTCAGAGAGCAGCCCAGCTCCAAGCTGGATATGTGCTGCAGTTTTGTGGGTCCAGTTTGGGACCTCGGATGTTACATTTTTCAGGACATGTTGGGTTTACTTCAAACCCAAATACACAGACCCAGTATTCATATTTTGAATATGGAACCTGAAAACAGCTTTTTTTGCATTTATTTGTATTTTGTCAAAACCTGAATGCATAGCCCTAATTTTCATTTACTTTAATGGTACAGGATTGGGCACACAGGCAGGCCCTGTAGAACCTCAGGGTACAGTTCTTCCCCATTAGAGTTAATGGGAACCAACCCATAGGACTCAATCCTCAACCCACTGAAGTCAATGGCAAAACACCCAATGGCGGCACAATCAAGAGCCACATGCCTCATCCCTCTCCCCAGGAATGAGGAGCACGCTGTGCAGGTTAAGGGATGCATACGTGTAGGCCCGCAGGTAACTGTAGACACCAACAGTACTGGGTAATTCAGTAAACAACAGTAAGCAGTAAACAGAAATATCCAGTATTCCAATTTGGCGATTAACCGTAACCAAGACAGTTATTGAATAACCGCCAAACTGTCTGGAATACTGGATATTAACTGTGGATAATACATTTGCTATCCATTCCAGCACTAACTTGAACCCCACACCTCCTGACTCCCAAGCCAGTACCTTATTCACTAGTCCACATAGCCCTGGCAGGGCAGTCCTCCACCATTAAAGTCAATGGCAGTTTCGCCACTGACTTCAATGGGTAGAGGACTGTGCCCTAAGCAGATCTCCAACCCTCTATCCTGTGTCTCCAACAAATCCTATTGTTCCAGCACACACCAGGTGATTGCTCTCTCTTTAGTAAAGTCCACTTTCAAACTCTGCAATCTCTCCCCAAGCCACATCCTTTAATGAACCGAGTGGAAAAAGATCCCAGCTTGCAACACTTTACACCCAGGCTGCCAAATAGACATTACACTTAATTGGACGGTTATTGTATGTTAAATACTGACTTGATTAAAAACATATTTATAGAGGATTAACAACTCTGTAATGGCTGCATGTCTACTTCATGGCTATTAAACCTCCAGCAATATGTTTCTAATCATCTGTACAATACCGGACTTAATAAATCAGAATTAAAGGCGTATTTGGGCTAGTGTGGGTTTCAGCGTACACCTGGTGTGCTTGTATGATGGGGTGGCCATGTGGGGAGCAGAGGAGGGGTGGTGGCATTAGAGGAAAGACACGGGCTAGGGCAAACCCAGTAGAAATGAGAAGGCAAATGGCAAGGGTGGGAAACCAGATTGGGCCCTAGATTAGATGGTAGTTCAGCCTGTGGTTCTCAGACCAACTTGAGAGTTCCACACAGCTCTTCCAAACCACCTCTAGCATGAGCTGTGGCCAGGCCTGTGGGGAAAAATTTACCAGTATAACCTGGTATCTGGGAAGGGGGCTACCTCCCCGCCATCCTACCCATTGTAATTTAGTTTCTGGAGAACATGATTACTGCTCATTTATTTTCACTTATATTACTTGCAATTATTATTTTATGCACCATATTTTCATGTATTCTTGTCATTTCAGTGACAGGGTCTGGGCTTCAGGGACCAGTACAACTGTACCTCCACGATACCTCCCAACATACACAGCAGTCAAGAGATCCCAACATATCCAGCGACCCTGCTCTCAACCAAAAAGCTCCCATCCTCAATGAATAAGTTCCCGTCCCCAATTAATAAGCTCCACCTCCACCCCGATGCACTTATATGGGTGCACGATGCATCCATCATTCCAAGTGCAAAGAAGAGAAACATAAACTCTTCTGACAGGGCCGGCTTTACAAATTGCGGAGCTCAGGGCGAAGACAAAATGCGGGGCCCCACAGGCCCTGCCCACTTCCCACAGACAAATGCAGAGAATTTCCCCCCATGCTGTGTTAACCCATCAGTGCAATGAAATCAATATGCAACAAAGAACATTTAAATCTGTATTTTGTCCCCACTTGGAAGAAAGAGAGCACAGGACACAGATATTGGTTAAAAAGATAACAACTCTTTATTCTAAACACAGGCAATAGCAAGTCCAACAGCAAGGGCACACAGACAAGAGTTCTCACTCAGGTGGCTACTCAACAGTTAAGTTCCTTACTTCCTTTCTTTCCCTGTAGATGCGCAGCGCAGCTCCACCCAAGCCTTACTTTGGCCATCTCTTTGGAAGGCAGACTCCCCAATGACACCTCCAGCTCCCCCCTAGAGCTGCACCACTCTCTCCTACCTGTTGCTGTCGCTTTGCCCACCAAATACTGCTGCTGGTGCCTCAAGCTCTCTCTCTCCCTCCAGGAAAGGGAGCCCTGTGGAATTGATACGGATAGTGTAATACACTATCCTCTGTAGGCGCAAACCCCACCGCAAGACCAGTCCCCCCCATGCCCCCCAACGGCAAGGCCTCCCACCACAATGAGGCCAGACCCCCCCACACACACTGCGAGGCCTCACCACAAAGACCCCCCCACGAGGTCAGGTCTCACCTCGAGGCCCCCACCCCCACTGCTAGGCCAGGCCCCGCCAGGCCTCACCACAAGGCCCCACCACCACACCAGCCCCCCCCACCATGAGGCCAGGCCCCACCAGAAGGCCCGCAACCACGAGGCCAGGCCTTGCTGCGTGACCCCGACCCCACTACTGCTAGGCCTCACCATGGCGCAAGGCCCCCATCTGACCACTAGGCCAGGCCTCACTGGCCCCCTCCCCCATGGTCCACCTCGGTTGCTAGGACTTGCCGCGACGCCCTGCCTCACTGAGAGGCCCGTCCCCACCCGGAGGCCCCCACCACGCTGGCCATGCCTCGCTGTGAGGCCCCCACCACGAGGCCAGGCCTCGCTGGTCCCTTATTGCTGTGAGGCCCCCACCACAGGGCCAGGTCTTGCTGCCCCCCCCACTGCTAGGCCTCGCCGGCCCCCCTCGGTAGGCCTGTCCGCGGCATGAGGCCCCCACCCCACCTGCTACTAGCCCTCGCTGGGCCTGGCCCCTCCCCCTCACTGCTAGGCCAGGCCAGGCCTTGCCATGAGGCCCCCACGCCACCCCTGATAGGCCTCACAGCGAGGGCTCCGACCCCACCACGAGACCAGGCCTCACCGGGCCCCCTCCACCGCTAGGTCAGGCCTCGCTGCCCCCCCCCCAGCTAGGCCCAGCAACTCCCACCGCTAGGCCTTGCCAGCCCCGGCCCCACACCACGAGGCCAGGCCTCACTGCGAGACCCCCACCCCATCCCCCTCGACCCCCTGGCCCCTGAAGTCAGACAGACTTACTTCCCAAAAATGGGTCCCTCTCCTCTGTCCTCACTCCGCTCGCCGCTGCCGTGCCGCTGCCCACTACACCTCCACCGGGTCCATCCCGCCACTGTTGTATCGCCGATTTGCCGCCACCATGCTGGATTGCCGCCGCCGATTCCCCGTTGCCTGCTGCTCCTCCACCGAGTCACTCCTTGCTCCGCTCTCCACCGGTCCGGATGAAGCAAGCAAGCCCCAGCAACAAGTTGTTGCTGCTGCCGCTCATCTACTGCTCCGCACGTTGATGAGTTACGTCCTCTTCCACCAGGCTGTTGCATCTTATACAGCTTCCTGGAGGGAGAGAGAAGGAGGGGCCAGGCAGGTCACACGGACACTTTAGGCCACACACCCGCCACCGCCAGGAGGAGGAGGAGGAGTGAGGAGGATGGGGGGACCAGGGTGGGGGGTGAGGGTGGGGGTTGGGACTTGGGACGGTGGGTGGGGCCCTGTGGAGGAGGCCCCGCTGCCACAGGCCAGACCAGTCAGTCCTCGCGCACCACGCTGCCCCTTCTCTCCTCCTCCCACCCAGCCCAGTCCAAATTTCTTTCTTTCTTTCTTTTTTTTTTAAAAAAAGTCGTTGATCACTCAGCAAAACCTGTGGGGTCCCCCAAGCGCAGGACCCGGGGCGGCCGCCCCTAGTGGTAAGGCCGGCCCTGTCTTCTGCGTCTCATTCCACTTAGGCCATTTTTACATGGGCCCTACAGGGTGCGGGAGAGTTTATTTATTTTATTTAATTTCATTTATATTCCGCCCCCTATGCCTACGACATCTTGGGGTGGCTTCCAACATAAAATAATTGCAATATAAAAATCCACCCAGATATTAAAACAATTAAAAAAAAAAAACATACAAAAATTTAGCCCCCCCTCCCCCCCACCTCCGAAGGCCTGGGAGAACAGCCATGTCTTGCAGGCCTGATGGAAGGCCAGCAGACTCGGGGCCAGTCGTGCTTCCTCTGGGAGGGAGTTCCACAGCCGGGGCCCAGCCACCGAGAATGCCCTCTCCATTGTAGCCCTCCGCTTTACGTAGAGGACCTCCAAGAAGGCGCCCCCAGTGGACCGGGGAGTACGTCCTGAGTCACAGAGGGTGAGGCAGTCCCTGAGATATCCAGGTCCAAGCATCCCCATGCACCCCCACCCATCAACACGCATGGAGCAACTTCTGTTTTTGCCAGTTGCTCTGTGCATGTTGATGAGTGGGGTGTGTGTGGGGGATGCGTGTTCAGCGGGAGCACGCATATACATCCACTCACCACGCACGCACTCACCACGTCTTCTACACGGGACTCAACCACGCATGAACAGCCAGATTTCTGGGTGCATGGATGCATCTCATGTAAAAAGGGCCTTAGTTTCTTGTCATTCCATTCTCTCTTCGTTGTCCTCTCAAGTGCTTTCCCTGGAAGGCAACCAGGAGAGAGGTGCCTGAGGCTTCAACTACGGTCTCTTTTTTTTCTCTCTCTCTCCTGAAGGAGGAGCAGTGGGATTCAGCACTCAAAGAGGGACTGTCAGTCCTAAATAGGGACTGTTGGGAGGTGTGCCTCCATTACCCCCTTTCTTCAAACCTGGCTTTGGCTGTCACCCTCAGAAAATCCAGTGCAGAGGCCCCACACAGCTCTGCTGATCCACCCAAGGCCAGCTTTAGGATATGGCCACCTAGGACTCATATAGGGCATCATAGATGTGGGGGTGAAGAACAGAACAGGAATAGGGGTGGAGCAGTGGCCAATAGCTCCCTCAGAGGTGTGCTTTCTGTTGGGTTTCACCACTCATGGCAAAAGCCCTATTTCTGTCATGTCTCTAGTGTCCAATCTCATGGTCATGGTCCCACCTTTCCCACCCACAGGCCTGTTTCTTCTGTACCTCCTATCCCTGTGTGGATCTTCTCTTCCCTTTGCTTGAGGCACAATAGAGGGAAATACCAAATTTGGATTTACCTCAGCCATAGAATGCAGCCCCACTCTTGTTCCCATCAAGACCTGCCATCCTGCCAAGAGTGAGAGCCTCACACTTCTTCCAATAATGTCCTGGTCCTGGAGCTCCCTGTTCCTCCAGTCTTGGGCTCTCCCACAATGCTCTGCCAGTGACCCTCCATCCAGTCCTACAGCTGGAATGGGTAGCGCATTTGCTACCCTTGGGTAAGACCCAAATATTTGAGTGCAGTATCGAGAACCCAAAATGGTACCCAAATACTGACTGGGCACCTGATAAATACCGGGAAAATACCAAAAATACGGGACTGAAAGTTGGAAAGTCGAGACGAAAAAGGGATTTGGTCGATTGGGTACCGAGTCAGGTACTAATTGGTATCCGATTAGTATCCAAAATTACCTGCCTGAATTGAGTACCACAATTTTGACAAGTATATGTGTGTCCTCCTATATCATTGCCATAGTGCTAGTAGGCGTACACAGCACTTTACAGTCACAGATTTTTCAGAGACAGGTCCCTGCCCAGGGGACTTACAATCTAAGATGGACAAGGGTGAAGGGAACACAGGGAGAGACAGACACACACACACACATATATTCCCATTTTGCAGATGGGGAACTGATGCTGAGAGGTTGTGACTTGCCCAAGGCCACCCAGTGAGTTCATAGCTAGGTTGGGATTTGAACCCTGGCTTCCCAGGTTCAATTCCCACAGCGTATCCACTACACAACACTGGCTCAACACCACCCCCATAGCTCTCTATAGGCACACACAACACGCCAGATACAGGGAAATTAGGGCCCCATACAAAATGGTGGTGTGGGCCCCCTCCTAAATTTCCATGGGTATTTCATGGGCCAGTTCTGTCCACACTGGATGCCTTGATGACCCATGTGTTATGCCAGTGCTGCTTCTCTCACTCATGTTGTCATTTCAAATTTATTTATGGACTTCATGTATTGGAGACCTCTTTTGGGACCCCTCAACTCAAGAAGCCCTGCGCACATACCTATTTCTGCTACTGCCCCCCCCCCCCCCACCACACACACCATCTTCCCTATATGCACACAGAGACTTATAGCTCCTAGTGTCTCCCACTGACCACTTTGTCACTAGTGCTGCTGAGGCAAGAATGGCTGTTCTGGAACCATCAGAAAATCCTGACATTTTGGGAACGCTTTCAAGCGTTCATTGGTATTTCTGCATTATCAACGGATTCCGCGCTTCTGTTATTGTTAAGATCAGTGCTTGCAGTTTTTCATTGATTTTTGCAAATTCCATTTTTGGTAATTTTTTGTTTGTCCTTTTGCATCACTTTTGTCAATTATACATCACTTTTCATTTCACGTCGCTTTCATCGAGAATTACTGGAAGTAACTAACAACAGCAGTCCCTAAACAGGAAATTGTAGTGGGGTGTACACAGGCGGATGACAGGCCCCAGGTGGTGGTTGCCTCTGTGTAAACCGGGGTCCATCTAAAAACATCTAAAGTGGGGAAGACTGTATGACAAGGAGGACAATTGTGCTTACCTTCAGAAACTCAGAGCTCCTTTATGCAGACATCTTACCAGAACTACTCTCTGGCCTTAGACCTAGAGTCACTCATCTAGTTTACAGACATCTTAAGTCTTTAGAATAAAAAACTGAGGTGGAAAAACCTGAAGCGTATCTTATTTCTGTGCAGACAAGGGAATTTACAGAAGGGCAAAGCCCCACGCTATCCTTCTCTCCCCCTCCTATTCCTTAGCTACAGGCCTGGTTTGAAGTAGCCCGCCCTCACACTGTCCCTGTACACAGTAGGGTTCACTCTACCCATTCATATTGACCCTCCACCCCCATCTCCCTCATTAGCTGTGACTGTCTCAGTCAGGCTGCCCTGCCACTGCTACTCTTGGCATTTCCCCAGAGACCTTTCTGCTGTGTATGTTCTTTGTCAGCCAGTAACCTAAAAAGTGTCACTGTCACAGGCCTCATTGCTCTGTCTGGGGCTTATTTTCCACTCAGGGTAAGCTTTGAAGCAAGGGCAGTTGAGAATTAAGCTGCTGGAAAATAACATTTACCCCATGTGCTTAGAGACAAGATGCACAATGCGAGCACATAGGGTGTTTTCAAATGAGATGATACGATAGCCCGCTGGAGTCTGTGATCAGTCCATGCAGCCCCCACTCATCCCCCACTCACAGGTTGAGTGTCTCCAACCTAATAAATGGGTAGCCCCCTGTGTGTATCCATGGGCAGCCCCCACTCAACCTCCACTCAGTATTAGTGCAAGAAACCTAATACACGGGGAGGCACTCACCCCCTTCCCAGCATCCCACCCCCTGCCATGACTGATAACTCTGGCGAACCGTGAGAAGAAGAAGCCACACTAACTGTTTCTTTCTTTGGGGCTATTATGATAGTACCTGCTCACATGCTTTGTGTAGCCAATCCTAGCTAGGCAGTCACCCACCGCTTTAAGCTGTTCAAAGCATTGGACACATGGTCTGCAGAGTTCACGGATGCTGGAGCCATAACCATGGAGCCGCATGCTGAGAGCTTCATGGTGCTTGTTAGCACACTCCAGGTCTTCCTTTCCATTGCTGAGCAGAACCTGCGAGCGAGCCAACAGATCCAAGACTTCTACTGCCATTGGTGCAATGTGATTTCAAGGCACAGACAGGCTCTCGCTTGATCTGTGGGCAAGGTAGTCAGGTGAACGACAATGCGCAGGCAACTCCTGCTTTGGTACCATAGACTTGCCTTCCTTCGGTGACAATGGGCCATGCTGAGGAGGATCGAAGCCCAGCAGAGGGAGCTGATGTGTGCAGAGAACTATCTGTCAGGAGATGCAGCTTCACTCACCAAAGCCCTGTACATGGCTGTTTCCACTGAGAGGCTTGTCTAGTGAAGAGGAAAAGCACAGGCTGGTGGGAGAACGTGCTGTCCACTTGGGGAGATGCCAAGAGGAACTCCAACTTCAGGGTGCCCTGGCACCTCATCCTGCAGATAGTCAAGATCCTCAGGCCTCAGCTGGAGAAAGAGAGCTCAGTGATGCAGTTACCCACCTTGGTGGAGAAGCATGTGGCCATCACCATCTGAAAGCTTGGCATTCCAGTCTCCTGCTACTAGGTCAACAAATCGGCATTGGAACTTGCATGGTGGCCACCATTCTTGTCAAGGTCTGCACGGCAATAGTGGAGGTGCTGCTGAACTGGTTGATTCAGATGGTTGACCTTGCAGAGGTAATGAAGGACTTTCAGCAGGAGGGCTTCCTGAACTGCATAGGGGCGATCGCTGGGAGCCATATCGCCATCATCGGCCTACCCCACAGCAAGGGGGGTAGCTCTTCTATTTGGGGTTCTTCTCTGTGGTTCTCCAGGCCGTAGTGGACCATCATGCCTGGTTCATGGATGTGCTGGCTGGTTGGTCTGGGAAGAACCATGATTCCCTCATCTTCTGCCAGTCCCTCTTCTTTGGTTGCATGTACACCGGGGACTTTGAACCCACCACTGAAACCTGCATCAAGGGAATGCTCATGAGGCCTGTTGTTCTTAGGGGACCCTGCCTACCCACTGAAGCCCTGGTTTATGTTTGTTTATGTTTGTTTGTTTGTTTTTTATTCAAATTTCTACCCCACCCTTCCCTTAAGGCTCACGGTAGCTTACATAACAAAAACACACATCATGAAAACACAATAAAACTCCATTTAAAACTCATTAAAAACCCTCACTCTCCTCACCCCTAAACCCTCCAGCTTCAACCCCTATTTATTTATTTTATTTTATTTTATTTTAAATATCTACAGCATTGCCTGGACCGCAGAGCAAAGGTACGTCAACAGGCAGTTCAGCATCCTTTGCCTTGTTGTAGAGAGGGCTTTTGGGTTTCTGAATAGGACTGAGATGATAGCAAGTGTTCCCGTTCCACATGGAAATACCAACCTTTCAGGAG
This sequence comes from Sphenodon punctatus, assembly GCA_003113815.1. Lineage (NCBI taxonomy): Eukaryota > Metazoa > Chordata > Lepidosauria > Sphenodontia > Sphenodontidae > Sphenodon > Sphenodon punctatus. The sequence continues at coordinate 19,934,604 of QEPC01009472.1, read as the reverse complement.
CACTTGCGAGTGTTGGTCGGTACTTGGTAAGTTTCCAGTGACTCGTGCTTCCACCATTGGCGATATTTTTCCATCAATGTAATCACTTTCCGGAATTTTTGTCACCTTGTGGAATTTTTTGTCATTTTTGTCATTCTGTCACCTTTTTCACTTTTGGGACTTTCTGGAACTCTTAAAACAGCTTTACAGCACTTTTACAGCAATTTCCAGCACTTCCCTGGCACTTATGCATTTCCACAGCCCCCAGTGCATGTGGGGATGCACATGAGGCTTAGGATCGGCCCTGTAGCAGCTCTGTTCAACTCATGCAAAATAATGACAAATGGTGAAAACAGTGGAAAAGCCAGTAAGTTTCTGCATCTCATGAATGAAGGTGAATGACCTGTTTCTGACGGAAACAGCATTTGCCACAATTTGTTGTTTCAGGCCTACTTCTGAAGCAGCGCTGGAGATCAATTTCCAGCTGGAGAGTGCTCCCTTGCTAACCACCGCCGCCTGTGTTCTCCACATCTGTGAGATTGGCGGGGCTGCCTTGGAGAACCCCTCCTCCCTCAGTTAACTTCAGCGAGCCAACCCCCTGCTTCTGGGGCCAGCCCAACCGAACGGAGCACTGCACAGGCTGGGAGATCAGGGATGCGTTGTGCCGCCACCAGCCAGTACCCACCAGCAGTGACAGTTTGTCAGTTTAAAACATCTTGACAGTTTAAAACATTCGACGCTTTATAATAATCCTTTAAAAGGTTTAATAAAGTCTCCTAAAAAATGTTCAGTGAAGTCTTTAGACATGTTTCCAGTGTGTCATTGTGTTTCATATGGTCCATTGAGCACCCCCCCCCCCAGCTCCCATGTTATTTCAAACTATTTCCTTTTCCTCTGTGTTCCCTATTGACATTCACAGGCGCTGTCTCTTATACACATCTAGATGTGTATAAGAGACAGGCAATAGGTAGCGCAGAAGCACAGGCCTGTTGCCTGCTACTATGTCCCGCACCCACCCTTAAGCATAAGTGCTTCCAGCCCCCAAAGCAACTTGTTGCTATGCCATCCTGCCATTCTCCACTACCCCCCACGTGCCCCTCCACCCTCATGTGCAAGTTCACCACCAGAAGAGTCCTCCCCCTGCCCATTTTCAGTGCACCCGCCACCCTTTTCCTTCTAACCCCCCCCCCCCCCAAAAAACCAGGCTGCTCCCACTCACTCAGACTTCCTGCCTTTCTCAGAATAAGCATGCAATCCATAGATTAAGAAAGCCATAACAGCGTTACTAAACAATGAAAACATGATTTTAACTTAATTGAATGTTATATTAGCTGTACTGTAAAGTGCCATCTTTTTAAAACAATCAATTATTTCTTCCTGCACCTTCCCCTTCCCCTTTCGCTGGTTATGGATCTGCAGATCCTGGTTCTACTGGGCCCTTGTGGCCGGGGGTTCCTTCCAACTGTGCCCAGGTGGCAGAGCTGTAGCAACGCAACAAGAAAAGCCATTACTTCAGGCAGCCTCACCTCTTTTCAGCCCGCACCCTTCCTGCCCAATATAATGACTCTCCAGCCACACTAAGGAAGTGGGAATGAGTACCTGCGATAGGTTGCTGCTGTGGAGGTGGTTGTGGTGGGATCGTAGCAGCAATTGGTTCTCCTCCCATAATCACTGTAGAGGAGTGAAGAACATACAGAAATCAAGCACTGCCATTTACATCCTTGCCTCTTCCTTCCATACCTACCATTTTGCCTTTTCCCCCATCCTAGCCCATGTTCCCACCGTGGTTCCTCCCCAATGCCAGCCCACGGTCCCACCATGCTGCCTTTAAGAACATAAGAACTGCCATACTGGGTCAGACCAATGGTCCGTCAAGCTCAGCATCCTGTCTCTGACTGGCCAATCACGGTGGCTTGGGAGAAGCACCCAACAGGTCACAATGAGAGGATCCATTCCCTGTTGTTTTCCCCCAGCTCCCGTCATGTTCCCTGATCCTGTCTGGCTAATAGCTGCTAATGGAACTATCTTCCAGAAACTTGTCCAAACCTCTTTTAAACTCAGCTATAGTACTGGCCCTTACCACAGCCTCTGGCAGTAGATTCCACAACCCAATTATTTATTTATTTATTTATTTATTTATTTATTTTTACAGTTTATATGCCACCCCCTCCTGCCTCAGGCACTCCAGGGAATGCACCTCTGATAGGTGGATCGATAGGCGGAGAGTACCCGAGAAGGCACAGCTGAGGTAGTTGGAGGTTGCCTGGCTATTGTTGTTCTCCATGGCCATGGAGATGTAAAGGCTGTGGAAGTTGCTCTGGAGAAGGCAACAGCTTTGAAAGCGAGAGTGTTGGGCATGTGCTGCACACCAGGATGAGCTGGGACAACACATTTGAATTTGGCACGTGTTAGACTGGTGAGGAGTGTCTGCAGCTGTGGGGGAAGGGAGGAGAGAGAGATACACACTCTGTGGTGCCTGGAGCTCATTGGCTGTTTCTCCCCTCTTACAGGTACTAATACAAGGGCTGGGGCACCCTTTGGGCGTCAGCCCTTGGGCGCCAGCCGAAGGGCGACACCAAAGGGTGTTGCCCGTTGGTGAGGCCGGGAGTGGGTGTGGGCGCCCCCCCCCCGAAGATTGGGATTGAGAAGGTCAGGGGAACGTGCTTTGCAGCATTGCTTACCTGGTGAAGAGGTAGCAGCTGGAGCCGGGTGCAGCCCTACGGGGAGTGTGCTTCGGACGGAGTGCGTCTAGGGGGTCAGCAGGGAAGCGTGGTGGCTGAGCTTCCCCCCCCCCACGCCGTGGACTATTTCGGGCTACTTCGTGGCCCCTCCCTCCTTGGGGAGATTTTCCCTAACGTCATTGTTGCCGGTGGGTTACAAGAAGGACAAGAGTGCGAGGCCTTAGGCGTGGGCCGGGAGGCCAGAGACACTGCTGGGATACAGAGGTTGGTTCGGCTATTTGAAGTAAGAGGAAGGGGTTTACCATTTATCGTGTGGAGAAAAAAAGAAGCAGACCTTCGAACTCCCCGTTGGGCACACAGGATTTGCCTCGTTTAAAACAGGCACGCATAGTGGACTTTACATACAACTTAAGCTCTGCCTCTGTTTCTGGGTCCGCCCAGCCTGTTTACCCTGGGGGGCTGCGGGTGGGGGGAAGGCTCCAGGTCCTGATCCACCTGCAGAGGCCCCCCAGGAGGGTCTGGATATTCAGTCCTCTGTGGAGGGAGCTCCCTCTTGTGCTGGGGTTCGAGGGTGGGATGGTCCATGTGGGCTGATTAAGGGATGCTGCGAGCAGTTGATGGGACTTGTGTCCCTTTGGCAGGAGAATGTAAAATCATGGGATGGTCTTTTAACTCAATCCCAGCAGCAACTGCACGGGATCATTGTTAAACTTGGTTCCTCCACTGTTGAACCCCATCTACAGTGCTTGGCACATAGTGAGAGGGGGATGGAGGTGGCCAGGAGTGTGCCATCCCACGTAGACAGGGTGGGTTCCCTCAGTAGGGTAACCACCTCGGTGGCTCAGGTTATTCAGGCCAGGCCTGGGTCACGTTCCAGGTGGTTGGCAGGGAATTCTAACTCAGTTCCTAGGAGAATGAATATTCATGTAAATGCTATCCATATTATCGTCAGACCCCTGTGGAATGGGGAAATTCCCTGTTGGGCAACCAAGGATTGGATTGCCTGTAATCTCTCCTTCCTGACAGGTGCAATGTTACATGAGAGGGAGATTGATCAGGTTATATTCACCAAGGTCGCGTGGAGAAATTGCAATTTAAAGATCTATTTTTGCAACCCTAGTTGGGTGGTAAGACTTCAAAAAGAGACAGGATTTGAAACAATGGGGTGTTTCTATGGACCGCGTTTTTTCCTATGAAACTGAGATTTTACCTACAGCCATACGGGCAGCTACGAGTGGGGAGGGGGTGCATGACGCTTGGGTTGGGCCACCCCCCCTGCTGTTGTGGCCTCTCAGGAGTTGGTACCACCTAAATGGGATGGCGGTTCAAGGGCTGATTTAACTGCGGCCTCACCTGAGCCCATGGATGGCCTAGCCCCCGCCCAGGTGGTTAGGGAAGGGAACGGGACGGTGCTGGAGAGTGGAGGTGACCATGGCAGGGATGTACGGTCAAGACCCCAGTGTAGTGCCGGTATGGGTCCGTTGGATCCTGATTTTGATGAGGCGCAGATAGAGTCTCTTTTCAATGACTTAACCCCTCTACAGCAGGATCTTTTTATGGACAAGTTATTCCTGCTGCAGGATAAATTACTGAGTAGGGACAACTCCTGGGTTGGGGGGGGGGGTAGTTCTCATACTTTGGATGCCATGGTCAAGGTGATTCCTCAGCCATATGGGGGAGGTGAGGTGGGGATAATAGCCGGGTTGCGGGAGGGGGTTGGGCCAGAGGGAGTTTGTCTGGTGGTTAGTGAGACCCGTTTTGGTTTGGGTACACCTCTGCCCTCCGCAGTTCGGAACCCTTCAGGGGTGTCCTCGTGCAAGTATCTCGCGGCAGTAGCCGAGTCCCAGGTTAGTGAGGTGAGTGTTGTTGGAGAGAGACCCAGGGGGAGGGGGGTAGGCCTTGCCTCCTTACCCTCTTTGGATGAGGGGGATGGGGGAGGGGGCATTAATTGTGAGGCTGATGGGCTGCTGCCTGAGTTTCCATTACTCTCTTCCTCTCCTTCTCGTTCTAGAGGATCTTTCTCGGGACAACGGGAGGGTTTGGCCACTGATTGACTGGGGGCTTTTGGAGATTGGGGTCGGGCTGGCCCCAACTTTAGGCTCCTCTCCTGGAACATCTCAGGTTGGGGATGGCTACTGAATACAGAGGTTCGGCTAGTTTTAACTGACTTTGATATTATTTGCATTCAGGAGTCGTGGCTCGAGGACGCCTCTTTGTTCTCTCTCCTGGGCTTTCAATTTTGGAGTCTTCCAGCGGTTAGGGTATCTAGGTTCGGTAGGGCCGCTGGAGGTTTAGTGATCTTAGTAAATCTACTGTCTCCTTGAGGGGGACTGTATTGCCTGGTCCTCCCCCGAACACCTTAGCCATGGTGTTTGGTACAGAGGATGGGGAAAGGTTTATAATTTTAAATCTGTATTTACCTTTGAGGGGGAATGAGGAATTGGCTTTCTGGTCACTTATTGAGGAATATGTGGTAGGGGGTACACCTAAGGGAGGGGAATTTTCCGGGTGCCCAATAATTTTGGCAAGGGATGTGAACGCTAGAATTGGTATGGATGGTGCTAGACAAGCGGCCCTGTTGGGTGTGGATGTCACTGATGGCTTTTTTGATCCCCCTCATCTTTCTTGTGACCAAGTGATGAATGCCGCTGGAGTAGATTTCCTTAATTTCCTGTATGCGGGTCGCTGGAAGGTCCTCAATGGTAGGGCCATTTCAGATAGGATGGGTCAATTCACATTTGCCTCCCATGTAGGCAGGAGTGTAATTGATTATTTCTGCATACAGGATGTTTATTTTGATCATTGTAGGGACTTTGTGGTGCTGATAGAGGGGTTTAGTGATCATTTCCCCATTGCTTTGGTCTTTACTCCTTGACTAAGGGTTTGTGCTGTTGAAGCCCGGCCCAATGGTATGTTTGAGGGGGGTCAGGCAATGTTGTTCCCCAGCTGCGTTGGTCGGAAAAGGTGGGCAGTACTTGTTCAGGGTTATATACCCAGGATAATTTTGTCCAGATGAAACTCCAGTTGTTAGATTGGCAACAGCTGCCAGCTTCTTCCTATTATTCCCTTTTTGCTAATTTATTGGAGCAATTT
>QEPC01009472.1:19870670-19913729 GCA_003113815.1 Sphenodon punctatus | reverse complement strand
CCAATATGTATCTAGAAGCTGCCACTCTAGCCCCAGGACCCACCGTCATGGGTCTGGGGCCATCATTCCTCGCACAGAGGTGATGTCATTCCAACGCAACAAGAAACAGCCACTCCAGCCCCAGGACCCGCTGCCAGCGTTCTGGGGCCAAGTTACAGGCAGGGAGGGCTGTGGCGAATATCCAGAAGCTGCCACTCTAGCCCCAGGTCCAGCGTTATGGATTCGGGGCCATCATTCCTCACACAGAGAGCCAATTTTCCAAAGCATCAAGAAACAGCCACTCCAGCCTCAGGACCCACCATCGGGCTTCTGTGGCCAAGTCACAGGCAGGGAAGGCTGTGGCCAACACCTAGAAGCTGCCACTTTAGCCCCAGGACCCACCATCATGGGTCTGCGGCCATCATTCCTCGCACAGAGAGCTGATTTTCAAAAGCATCAAGAAACAGCCACTCTATCCCCAGGATCCGCCATCAGAGTTCTGGGGCCAAGTTACTGGCAGGAAAGGCTGTGGCCAATACCTAGAAGCTGCCACTGTAGTAGCCCCAGGACCCACCATCATGGTTCTGGGGCCATCATTCCTCGCACGGAGAGGATGTAATTCCACTGTATCAAGGAATAGCCATTCCAGCCCCAGGACCCGCCATCAGGGTTCTGGGGCCAAGTTACTGACAGGGAGGGCTGTGGCCAATACCTAGAAGCTGTCACTCTAGCCCCAGGACCCACCATCATGGGTCTGGGACCACACAGAGAGCCTTTTTCTGAACGCCCGAACCAAACCCAACGGCCGAACCTGAACGCGGCGAATGAACCAAACGGCTGAACTGAACGGGCGAACCGGACTGGACTGGATCGAGCGGCCAAACCCATATCATGATCTGTTCGCTCATCCCTACCTTCTTCATTTCCTTGGTGAGCTCGATATTATGGTGGGGAGGCGGATTACTCCTGAGCTTGGCATAGAGGCAGGACAGAAATGCCCGTCCCGGTGCCACCACCCCAGATGCAAAATGCAGGGCCCCCCCAGCAACGATTGGAGATGGCGGACCGTAACCTTGGCTGCTCCCAGGCACTCCTCCACCTTGTCCCAAAGGGCCCTCAGTTTGTCTCTGAGTAGGCGGGAGACGGCTGCAACCATGTCCAACTTTATTCCAAGATATGTCGTTTAATGGCTAGTCCTTCTGTCTTTTCAGGGGCAAGGGGGAAGCCCAATTCCCCCGCCACTCGTTGAAACGTCTGCATCAGCACCCTGCATTCATTCGTGCCAGCACGTCTGATGAAGAGGAAGCCATCTAGATATTTGGTGACTCCCCCCTGCCTCGGCCTGACGATCCATTCAACAAGGGAGCTGAATCTCTCAAAGGCTGAACAAGAAATGAAGCACCCCATTGGCATGGCCTTGTCATAATAGTACCAGCCATTGAAATGGAAACCTAGCAGATGGAAACCTTCAGGGTGGACTGGGAAGAGGCGAAACGCCAACTTATGTCGAACTTCGTCAATATGGCACTGGGGCCAAATTGCCTAACCAGGGCCACTGCTGAGTCAAACGATGCATAGCGAACTGAAGTAATGCCATATCTGGGTATGGCATCATTAACTGAGCCACCCCAGGGGTGGGACAGGTGGTGAATCAATCTAAACTCCCCGGGGCATTTTTGGGACCATGCTGGGGGGGAAGAATCACCATTTTAGGGAGAAGGGGGGGGCTGGATATGGCTGGCCACTCTCCCCTCTGCCAGCTCTTTTTCGACCTTTGCCTGAACCACCTGTTCCATCCCAACCACGGATTTCAGATTGGGGGCTACCCGCTGCTACTGGACCTCAAGTACCGGGATCTTAAAACCCCGTCTAAACCAGTGATAACATAATCCACTTCCTCCCAGTCAGGATGCCCCTGGGGGGCCATTTCTAACTGATTGACCTTAACCAGAGTTGGGACTCTTACCAGGGCAGCTCAGGTTGCCGCCGCCGCCTCCTTGCCTTCCCTTTCCTCTTCCCCCAGGGTTGGGTCTTCCCCTGGCCCAAGATCTTTCACAGAGACACACAGAGGCCGCATGGTGCCCCGAGCAAGTGGGGCAGGTGTGTTGAAAACTGCAAGTCACACGGGAACATATTCTGGATCTACTGAACTCCCAGCACTAGCCCATGGGGGTGCCGAGCGCTTTTCCTCCTTCCTCATGAAAGGAATCAGCAGCGGATGTGGAACCCCCCTTTACCAGCAGATGGCCGCTATCCGATCTAGGGGCATTGCCTGTCCCGCTCATACAATTGAGCCAGAGGTTATTAGCATGTAGGTCCCACCTCAGTCCCAGGGAGTACACTACCCGATGCCAAAAAGACTCATCATACTGCAGGCACGCCCTGGAAGGACCCGCCTCATAAGCACGCTGCACTATGTCGGTGTACTTGAGGAGATTGGCGGCACAGTTGGGGTACGCCTGTATCATGACCCCTTGGTATATGGAGAAGGCCGTGGTCCAATTGGACCAGTTCCTTTCAGCTTTGGGGCATTTGAACCTTTCCCTCTCTTTTTTGTCATCCTGCTCAGCCTAGTTCACTATAGGATCGCTGAACAGGAGGGCAAATATATCGACGTATTCCCCCTGCCAAATTCTCTCCCGAGTAGTTGGGTGGAAGTGGTCTCTGATTGGGGTAGAGATGGCAGTGTACCCCCCACCCACGGGGGGGGGGGGGCTCTGCCTGGGAAAACTGTCTTGAGGCTGGGACGCATATGGTCAAGCAGGCGGCGACCCACAAAGGGTGGGCGGGGGAGGGGCCCACACCTGAAGCACCTGTCCCTCCATGGGGGGAGATGCGAACCCCTTGCCTGCGATGGGCAACAGCGCGAATGAGGAAACCCCGCCACCAGCCCCGGGAAAGGAAGGGGGGGCCGTTACTGGGACCCAAGTCCCGTTCCACCACAACAGCTGGGCCCTTCCAGGAGTCACTGTCGACCTCTGCTGGGTGCCATCCATTAGGACATTGGCTGCTACGGACGTCTGCATTGCGGGGTGCCAAGCCTGGCCGGGTGCCCACATGTCCCCGGTGTCTGTCCCTTGCGAGTGGGCGCCTGCCTCACCTGGATTGTGTTGACTGGCAAGGGAAGGAGCCTCCTGCTGAACAGCTGGTTGTTGAGCACGGTGCCACGTCAGCGTTTAGATGGCATTCTTGATCCTGACGATCCGTTGATGCAGATCATCCCTCTCCTGCCCACGGGGCTCCGTGCACACTGGCTCGTCCCTGTTTGATAGAAAAGAGGGGAGGGGCTCTCCCGCCCAGCCCCATGAGGGGGTGGGCTGACCCAACACCCACGCAGACCCGACCTCTTGGTAGGCAGGAGCCGGGGGGGCATGCTGGGTGGGGGCAGGCCCGTCGAGGGGATACATGGATAGTCACTGGGCCTGGGGGGGACCTCCACCAAGCCCCCTGCGAGCACTCCCAGCAGGGCCTCCCAGCCTGCCAGGCGCTCACCGAGGGGGGGCATCACTCCCCCCCTCGAGAGGACCCGCTGTCATGGGGGCTGCCGGGCCAGGCGCCCCTGGGCTGGGGGCCTCCAGGCTAGTCCCAGGTGCCCCGTGGGCATAATCGTGCTTCCCCGCCGTTGGGGGCTCATTTCTTTGTTGGGCCCCATGCCGCTGCTTCTTTGCGGTGGCAGGTCTTTTTTCTTGGCCTTCCCCATCACCACGGGGAAGGCAGTCAGGACTCTACCTGGGTCCATGGGTCGATTAGGCCCAAACGCTGCAGCAGCAGCTCAGACCACTGTTGTTTCTGTTAGGCTCCAGCCCGCAACTGGGGCTGGGACCGCGGAATGATGAACGTGTGCCCCGCCCAGTCAGGCGGGGCCCATGTGACTAGCCTCAGCCTATCAGCATCCTGCACCTATCTAGCTTCCCTGCGCCGTGCAGCTGCCTCTTTTCCTGCCTCAGGTTTCGCAAACCCTGAGGCGGGGAAACACTCCAGCCATCCTGCCCGCCTCCCAGGTGGGTGCAGCAAAAGGCCTGCCGCCATCCACCCCTGCGAACGGGGGAGGGGGGAGCCAATAAGACAGGGGCTTATCTAGCCAATAAGACAGGGACAACATCAATTGCTTATATAATTGGAGCCCTTTATCAAAAACTCCTGTACATTTGCTAAAATGGCAGGAAAGGTATTTGATACATTCTTGCCAAATATCCTGTAAACAGAATGGAATATCAAAATGTTACAGCTGGAAATCTATTTTCAGGTTAATGTCTTATACCCATGGGACCCTTTATCCACTCTTTCTAGAAACTGGCAGAAGTATTAAGCATATAGAGGGACATAATATGGACAAGGTTCATGAACATTGGATGCAAGATAAAGAAGTTGTAGCCATGAATGTGTATGGGGCTTTTCTTAAAATCACAGCATTCAATTGCTTCTGAAATCGGTTCTCTTTATCTAATCGTTTTGACTTTTGTTGCACATAGTGCCCTCCATTGGGGGTACAATCTCCCCAAATTTCATCAAGATGTAATAAGAAACAAAAATGTTATAGCCAGAAATATGTTTTTCAGTTTTTTTCCCTTTATTTCAAAAACCAAATGTTATTTTCAGTTCCCGATTACACCAAACTAAAGACCGAACCAAGCCCGACCGAACTGAATACAGAATCCAAACTCAAAGTTTGACCCGAATCACCAAACAGCCGAACATTCAAACCTGGTTCTGTTCACACATCCCTAATTTTTTATTAATTTATTTATTATTAATTATTATTATTATTATTATTATTATTATTTAAAACATTGATATCTCGCCCCTCCTGCAAAAGGCAGCTCAGGGCGGCTTACAATATATCAAAACACACATTAAAATACACCACCAACAACATAAAAAATCTAAAATAGAGGGAAGAGGAAATAAGGGGGAAACATCCCCACCCCAGAAAAGAGGGGGGAGGAAAAAATACCCCACCCTTACCGACCCCTATAAAACTAAAACCCCACCCTCACCCATCTCCCTCGCCAAAGGCCTGGTGGAACTGCCAGATCTTGCATTGACATCAAAAAGAAAAGAGGTCCAGGGCCACCCGGGCCTCTGCTGGGAAGGAGTTCCACAGCCACATGGCCACCGAGAATGCCCTCTCCATAGTTACCCCCTGGGATACCTGGGGAACTTTGAGAAGGAGTGCTCCTGGTTGACCGCAGGGGCCAATCCAGAGCATGGGGAGTGAGGCGTTCCTACAGATATATGGAGCCCAAGCTATATAGGACTTCATAGGTAAGAACCAGCACCTTGAATCGGGCCTGGAAGACTATAGGCAGCCAGTGCAGAGAACAGAACACCAGTGTAATATGCTCATAGCAACCCGTCCCTGTAAGGAGGCGGGTCGCTGCATTCTGCACCAGCTGCAGTCTCCAAACCATGGGCAGCCCCACGTAGAGCGTGTTATAATAGTCCAGTCTTGAGATGATGAAAGCATGAATGATAGTGGCCAGGTTGGAGTTGGAGATGTATGGCCAAAGCCATCGCACCAGTAGCTGGCAGAATGTGCTCCTCGCCACAGCTCTAACCTGGGCATCTAGATGAAGCTGTGCATCAAGGAGCGCTCCCAGGCTCTGAATCTGAGGAACCAGCAGGGGGGCAGACCCCATAAATGCTGGGGGATGCATCACCTACCGCCTTCCCCACTAGCATCATCTCCATCTTGTCGGGATTTAGCTTCAGTCAGCTCACCCTCATCCAGTCCCCCACAGCCACCAGACATCGAGTAAGCACCAAGACTGCAGGGTCTGGGTCAGATGAAAAAGAAAGAGAGAGCTGAGCGTCATCAGCATATTGATGACAACGAACTCCAGAGCTCCTCACAACCTCACCCAACGGCTGTATGTACACGTTGAACAGGAGAGGGGATAGAATAGAACCCCGCAGGACTCCACACGAGGCCCAGGGAGATGAAAAATGACCCCTGAGCACCACTCTGTGACGGGCCGGGCTGCACCGACCCCCCGGGACCTGAAGGAGAGCAAGGGGACCCGAGCGAGGCGGAAGAAGCATGCCTGCCGCCGGCAGTGGCGCTGACTCACTCTAGCAGCGGGGACGAGACTGCGGGGGTCGGGAGGCATGGGAACGCCAGAGCATGCCACGCCGCAGAGAGGAAGGAACCCCAAGGACTTCTGGGTTCCCCGGCGAGTGGGGGCGGGCCAGAGACAGCAACAGACGTCACACAGATGACATCATCAGGTGGCGCCATCCCAAGGGTGGGGAGAATGAGTCGCACCTGCGGGCGGGGCGTGGAGGAGCAGAAAAGGAGCCTGAACACACAGTATCAGGGGGGCGCATGGCGAGAGGATCAGACGGAGACAGTCTACCCAACCTGGTGGAAGGAACTGTGAGGGTCAGGACGAAAGGGCCCAGCAGGGGAAGTAGGGGGTAGCACTGGGCGGGGGAGGGGAAAGCGCAAGGGATGCAGAAGTGCCCTGAGGTACAGGCCACGGCCTGCAGGAACGCCCCTACAAGAGGGCGGGGTGTGGTCCCTGTTCCTCGGGGGGGGGCGTACCGGAGAGTAAGGGGGATTCCCCACTTGGCCGGCCCCGAATCTGGAAGCCGGTCGGGCATATAAATAGGGGGGCACAGACACACTCACTGAGTTCTTCTGGCCAGGAATGCGCAGAACCATTTGAGAACAGTCCCGCCCACCCCAGCACGGCCCCGCAGGTGAGTCACCAACATCTCCTAGTCAATGGTATGAAAAGCAGCCAGCAGATCTAATAGAATCAGCAGGTTTGAATGACCCTGATCTAATTCACAGTGAAGGTCATTGCCCAAAGGCACAAGTGCAGTCCATAGCCTGGACGAAAGCCGGACTGCGGGGGATCTAGAAAACTGAGTCAGTCCAGATGCTCCTGCAACTGCTGAGCCGCTATCCGTTCAATAACCTTCCCTAAAAAGGGAAGGTTAGAGACAGGCTGATAACTGGTGAGGGAGTCAACGTTCAGAGATGACTTTTTGAGCAGGGGCTGGACCACCGTCTCTTTAAGGCATCTTGGTACCCTGCCCTCCCGAAGGGAGGCATTGACCACCTCTGGCAGCAATGGCCCCAGCATCTCCTGGCTGGCCTTAACCAGCCAGGATAGGCATGGGTCCAGTTCACAAGAGGTGGCTCTGACCATCCCAAGAACATCCTCCGCATCAGCGGGCGAGACCAACTGAAACCGATCCTACAAAGTAGGACAAACTATTATGGCTGCCTCAGGGCTGCCTCTGATATAATGATCAGGCCAGGGCTAGTCCTGACCAGACAAAGAGCCAGGCTTGCTTTGTGGGCAGACTCTGGATTGCTCCCCTTTCCCACCAATAGCACTCAAATCCCTTGCATTACAAGCCAAGGGAGCGTATATCAATGTTGGCAGTTTGGATCATCCAACCTTGATCAGTGATCATAATTCTACATACAGTATAAGATGCTCCAACTGCTGCTTTAATAAAGTTTGAGGCAGCCACAGGCATGTTACAATGAGACTACAGGCCCAAACCGTGCCATAAGTGAGAACAATATGTCTTTTTCTGAGTTCCAACAGGCCTAGGTCTGGATCCAACCAGCTCAGGTTGTGTGAGAGCTGCATCCCCCTTGCAAAGCTCTGTCCCAGTGTAATTGCTGAAGGCTCAGCTGCATCACTGTAAGGAATACATCTTCTCCACCCCCTCCACCAAGCTGTGCCATACTCTCTGGGTAACTGCTGCAGTGCTAGTGCTGGCCTGGCTCTGGGCTTAATGCCCCTGCAACCTGGTCCAGAAGGGATTTCAACCAGGTGTCAGAATTCCTTTCAGCTCATCAATAAGGAACAAAACCCCTTCCTGATGTGGCCGCTCCTTGAAGCCTCAATTCCTTGGGTTTACCAGGAGTGCCGCTGGCCAACCTAGCGAAATTGGGGCTTAGCCCAGAGACTCTGTATCAAAACCTGGAGGCTCTGAGTGAAACCCAGAGAGGTTGCATCCCTAGCTGTAGCAGGCTATGGCTTACAGAAGGCTTTGGCCTTCCTTCCTGGGCAATCCTCTTAACCAATGTTGTTTCTGGCTTGGTGGGTCCCTGTCCTTCACTGCTAGACAAATGCTGAGGTAAAGCCAAAGCGCTCAGCAAAAATAAACGCTGAGGCAGAGCCTGAAATGTTTATTTTCAGACTCTGAGCTGTTCATCCAGCAACACTGCTCCGTTCCAATGGCTCTCCCTCTGTTTATGCCGGATGATTAATGAGACGTGGGCTGTCGTTATCCCTGATGGATGTGTCCGCCACCAAAGGAAAGTATCCATGCAAGTAATTTACGGCCCAATTCTATCAGTCCGAACACAGTTACTGGTGAATCCTCATTGGATCAGTGAGCAGATTTGCATTTTGTTTTATCCAATCAGATTTTCGTCATGATTTTTGTAAGTGATCCAGTTTCTGATTTGGAGGGAGCTCTCAACACAACTCTGCAGAATTCTGCTGTTACTCATAAACTTAGCACTTAAAACACATTATTTCCACTGCACCCAATTTAACAAGACAAATATATCCCCAGTGTATAGATAAGGCAACTGAGACAACCAGGAGGCAAAGTGGATCAGGGACGGAAGAGGCACTCCCATCAGGTTGTCACACTAGGTGACCTCGCCCCTGTTCCATGCTGGATTTGGAGCAGGGCCACCAGGGCACCAAGTTGAAGGGAGCCGAGCACCTCTCCCATCTCTTCAACTGCTGCCATTGCCTCTCCCATGCCGCTGGTAAGCTCCTCGGCTGAATCGAGGGCAGCATGAATGTGGGGGAGAGGGTCTGCCTACTAGGATGGCAAAAATCCTTGTGCCGGACCTGCAGCCAGAAGTCCTCCTCATCTCCTGCCTTGCAGTCAGCCAGCTGGCCTATTCAATTTTACCGTCCTTATGGGAAAGATCGGTGAGATTATTAATAATAATAATAATAATGTTTAATACGGCACTGGCTTTCGCCATGGCCCCGAACACACAACACATACAAAAACATACAAAACCAGGTAATAAAACAGTGTATCACAGAACTAGGAGATAAACCAACCAGTGTTACAATACAATTGACATATCCCATAACAGCAACTCTGATTTAATAATTTACCAAATTGGTTACTAGTATTCTACTCAGCTGTAGCACTAAAAGTTGAGATAATAGGCTCAATACTGGACACAAAGCCATATATACCAGTGTCTGCCTACTAGCCATTTTGCCTTGTAATCCATAGAACCAACAGCGAGTTAGCAATAGCTCGTTTTAAAGCCACTATGTCCTTGTTACTAGGGAAACAAGCTTTTGGTGATGTAACATTCATGAGCAAATAAGTGGCCCTAGTGCCATACTCATCAGCAGGGGGTTACTATGGCAAAATTCTACCCCTAAGGGAAAACAAACCCTAGTATATATATAAATGCGGTTCCTTCCGCTTAGAGCTTCTCTTACTACTGCCCCTTCTGTTGGATTACTAGCTCCTGTCATCCCTCCTTTACCACCTTCGCACCCTTTACTGGGAGGCCAACCAAACTAAGGATGCAAGTGCCAGGATATCCTCCTTGGTCTCATGGGAGAGCAATCTCTTGTACCCCCAGCCCGATCCTACGTCCATAGTGTCGAGCCTAAATGCTTGGAGCCAAACTGCTCTCAGGGCTATAAAGTAGGGACACAAAATCAAAAAATGTTCGACAGTCTCCACCCCTCCTTGGGAGCATGCACAGATTCGCTTCGCATAGGGGATCCTCTTATACCTCCCCTCCAACCGTGGTTTTGACCATTTGGAATCGGAGAAGCGTGTAACATCTCCAAAGTTTGGTATTTTGGAGGATGTCTAAGTAGGGTTCTATTCCCCATACTGTCTTTATTAGCTTAAGCCACGGTGCAACCTTCCAACTTCCAACCTTAGCTAGATCCTCCTGTCTCTCTATATCCTCCAATCTGGCTAAAATTTCCTTCTTAATCTCCGCCAAGGGTTTCCCCACAAAGTAAGCAAAGGAAAAGTCCTGCCTCTGTATAAGATACGTCAAATACCTGAGCCACGGGTAACCCCCGTTACCAGCAAATTTTAGTTCCTCGTGGAGTCACTGTCTCGGAAGGGACATTTCTTGGAGAGAGATCAACCTTAACCAATATCACAGCAAGGTAGATTTTGCATACATTTCCATAGAGGGCATTCCTATTTCTGCTCTTAACACCGGGCCTGGAACATCTTTCCCAACCTGCAAGATCCTGCAAAGAAACACATCCTGCACCTTTTCCAGTGGTTGAATTATAGGGTAGGGAATAATCTCAAGGCCAAACATTGTCGCTGATGGAACTTTGGCTCGATAAGCCTTAAGAAAAACTGAAACTGGCACCCCCTGAGTGATCCTTACTGCTCTCCCTATGGCCCCTGCAAATTGGGCTGCTCTTGCTGCTCTGCCCAAAACATGTCTGGACCACGTGCCCCTGTTGGTAAAAATCACCCCTAGATACATGTACGATTTCACCACCTCCATGGGTTTGCTGGCAATCTCCCACTTCTCCAGTGGTTTGTGTGACCCCATAATCATAACCTTAGATTTTCCCGGGTTAGGTGTCAATTTGTTAATGGCACAATATCTGTCCAGACCCTGGAGCAGTCACTTTAATCCCTTCGCTGTCTGAGAAATTAAGACCAGGTCATCTGCAAATTGCAAAAAGTGCAGCTTTCGGGCACCAATACTGGGGCGATGATTATCTTCCATTTCTAAACAACTCACAAGGTCCGCAAGATAAATATTGAACAATAAGGGCGCCAAGACGCATCCCTGTCTAACCCCCGCTTTGAACAGGAATGTTCCTACTGAGATGGTTGTTGGGGCCCGTTTTAACTTTGGCCATGTTGTTATCATAACGCTGCACTATGAGGGCCAAAAGGTTGCCGTTAATCCCAAGCGCCGAGAGCTTCCCCCAAAGATGAGCCCGCAGGATAGAATGAAAGGCCTTAGTCAGGTCTATAAAGGCTAAAAATATTTTGCCCTTCCTGATCCTATAGTATTTATGGATGATGTGTTGTAATATAAAGCAACAATCTAATGTTGATTTGCCTTTCCCAAAGCCGAACTGCTCTTGTGGGACAATGGACCTTATTTCCACCCACTGCTCATGATGTTTTAATAAGCATTTAGCAAAGACCTTGCCCACCGCCGACAGTAGGCTTATAGGTCGGTAGCTTGCTGGATCCGTTACGTCCCCCTTTTTAAAGACGGGGATGATCCAACTCTGGGACCAAGAAGAGAGAATCTTCATATGGGTGCTAATGTTGTTAAACAACCTACACAACATCGAAGCCCACCACTGGGGGGCCGCCTGAAGCATCCCCGGAGTAACATAATCGGGGCCTGGAGTCTTGTCTGATTTTAAGGATAAGATTATGTCCAAAATTTGGTCCTCTGGGAAAACTATCTGTGTCCAATACACGTCCTCAATCCCCTCCCCTCCCACGATTGACTGACCCGATACCTCTATCTCGAGGGGTTCTTCATATAATTGACCAAAGAAGGACTCCCAGAGTTCGTTGGTTACTTTACAATTGCCCAAGGTTTTCCAGGGTCTAAGTATCCTGTTCATCTCCTGCCAACATTTATATGAATCCTTCATCCTCTGGGCCACCATCAACCTGGCCCAGATCATCTTATAATAATTGCCCCGCTTTTCCTTTAATAGTAGAGCGTACGCCCTCCTGTCCTTCCGGAACTCCCCATGATGTAATTCGCTAGGAACCCTAGCCCATCTTTCCCTAGAAATAATGAGTTGCTTCTTTAATAATTTACAGTCCTGGTCGTACCAAGGATGAGATCCCTGGCACCGATGCCTTGATTCCATTCCCACAAACGCCCCCTGAATACTATCAATAATTCCTTTGTAACACTGGAGGACCATATCGTTGTCCTTTAAGAGAAACAACTGAGAGCACCACGTATTAAATTCCCCCTCCAGGCAAAGAGCTTGGAATCGCAAGGTAAGTGAGCCATTTGACATTTTCCTAATCCTCCCAGCTAGAGTGCCCTGGGGATAGACTGTATTTGCCCTTTTAGGCCGGCACTGGAACTTGATATACACTCCAAGGACCAATTGATCACTCTCTGGTCTTGGAATAAGTTGAAAGTCCACAAAGTTGTTGTAGGCTTCCTGATTGGTCAAAATCATATCTATGGTGCTCCTTCCTTGGGGTCCTATAAAAGTACTACCCTTAACTGGATCTGCAAGTACCTCTTCCCCCACTATCTTTAGACTACCATTGAGCATAAGAAGTTCTAGCCGACGTTCAATGCCCTTCCTTCCTACTAGGGGGAGCCCAGAACTTTCGCAGTCATTCTCCTGGAACAGGCTGGCCTGTCCTGCCCTCAGGTGCACATTCATATCTCCCGCTACTAATAGTGTGGCTTTGGGGTAACGATCTTGTACATTTAGAACAACCCCCTCAAGGGCCTCCCATATATCTTCCTGATAGTAGGGCGAAGCTAGGGGAGGGATATACACGTTTAATATCACCATCCACTCCTCCTGGCCATGTCCCAGCTTTAGGAGTACCTGTTGTATCTCTGGCCTATCTGAGGGTAAGGTAGTGTAATGATCCCCAAGATTATTGGCTATAAACAAAGCCAATCCACCAGAGGGTCGTCCCTTTTTGCTTTTCTTTTGACCATTATGGAAAGTTAGGGTAAACCCCTCCAACTGCCAGGAGATATTTTCTAATAGCAAAGTCTCCTGGATGCAGATTACATCAAAGCCCCTCAGAAATTCCCCCCCACTCTTGATCATGGATTTTGGTCTTTAAGCCCGTAATATTCCATGAAGCAAATCTAATCAAATTCGGGGGCAACCCCTTGGAGCTACCTCTCTCTAGAGTCCCTCCCCCCTTGTCTAGACCCAACCTTCCCTGCCTTTCTCCTTCTCCAATTGGTCATGGTCTGTTAACATCTTTAAGGATAGCTGAAATCTCAGCTTCCACAACCGCCACATTGCTCACCATCCTCGGCCCCTGGAGCGGTGCTATCAGGCCCGTACTCTCTGGGACCAACAAATATTTTTGGGGAGTCCCTAGTTCTACGGCATCCAAAAAACGTAGCTCTGTTAGATAGTCTGAGTTGGTTTGGGTCTTGGCTGCTGCCATAACACCGTTAGGGTCTAGGGATGGCGCCCTATAGTCAATAACAGTGCCCTGAATGCTTCCCTTAATAAGTTCCATCCGGACCAACAATTTATCCTGGTCCATTACTGACAAGCTTTTGACCATCTCGCTAATATAGCCCTGGCCATCGCCTTCTCCCTCTATATTATCCATCATAAGGGAGCCAATCTTTTGCATAGGTGTCAAAGTATGCAAATGCTGGCCTCCTCCTCTATTCAATCCGCCTCCCGGGGGAACCCGATTATTACTAATGGGCTCTATATTTCCCAATGGTCCCTGCCCTTCTTGATTTCTTAGTTGTAAAGCCGTTTTGGCTTGGCTATCTTGGGCTAATACTGTACCTAATTCCCCCAATTGGCTCGTGTCGTCCTGGTCTGTCCTAGCTATGAGCCCCACCCCTTCCTCAAAGTCCATTTTCTCCAACTGAGAAGTTTGCGCCTTAACTTCAATTGACTGCCCATAGTCATCCAGTCTGGAATTTGTTTTTAGTACCGAGTTCTGCAAGGTCACACAACCTGTTCCTCTATCCTGGCTTTCCCCATATCCCTCTCTCCTGTCTATCGGAACCTCCCCAGGACGTTCCCCTCCCAAACCTGCGTCCCTCGGGAGGTCCCGCTGCAAGTGAGGGTGATGGTAGTTGGAAACAAAGGCAGCCCTTACCCCAGGCTGACCAGTCATATCCTGTAGGGGTAACTCATAGCAGAACACTCTGTCCAGTGTCCATTGAGATACCCCTACCCAGGAACTTCTTCCTTTCCTCAAATATACATTGGACCCAATATTCGTACATAAACTCCAACTGGAACCTAGTTTCCCATCCCCCCCTAGGCAAATAAGTAATCTTGACAATGTCAGTCTTTGGTGTAACCCTTCTCAAAAAATGGGTCAAATTGTTTATCACATCCTCCTGGCAACCCCAGCTATGAGTTGCCCCATTATAGTCCGACCCGATATTCAGGTAGACAGCTTTTCTTTGTACCCCCAGGAACTGCCTAGGTTGAGGTTTCCAGAATGTCCTTTTCCCCCCTAGCTGCCACTGGGGCAGGGATTTGCCACTGGGTTTAAAGCTTTTGCTGTTTTTCCGCAAGTCATCCAATTTTGCTAATATCTCCCATAATTGGGTCTTTATCGTTGCCACAGAACCGTCCAGAATCAAAATACTTGCGAAGAGAGATTCTACTGTTTTAGCAATTAGATTAGTCTGGCAAGCTAAATAATCCTCCGTAGAATCATTTCCAGCCTTTTGTAACCCTTCGCCTTCCCTATAGGACACAATCTTACCGGAATGAGGAGTAGGTTTACTCAGGCCCTCATGGGCTGCAGCCCCCATAGCCATTTCGTTGGCCTGGTCTAAAAGTACTGGAAAGGGGGTACCTACTGGGGAATTGCGTTCCTGACACCTATGCTTTATCAGCAGGTCATCCTCCGAAGTGGGGGAAGATTCCTGTCTTCCTCTCTTCTTGTCCATCCGTACCAAAACAGAGCTCCTGGCCTTACCTGGCTGGCGCCTAAGGTTGCGTGCACAAGGGCGCACCTTGCACGCGCAGCACTTAGGCACGCGGCCTACGGCGCGCACCTGCAGTGACCCGCGGGCGGCTCTTGCTTTTATCTGGCCATGGAGCCTGACACTTCCGGGTGGCTGGGGGAACTGCCTTCTGACGCCACATCACTCCTAACCTCTGGGGATTCCGCTTGTTCCCGTGGTTCCCTTGCTGTCTTGTAGCTCCGCACCGTACTTGGCTCAGACCGGGTCGGCTCCTCACCTCCACCTCCTAGGTTAACGCCACACACACTACACCAGATTATATTATACCTGGATTCACCTGCAACCGTGTTGGCCAACAGGCATCACCTGTGGGCGAGGGATCCTCTAGCTCCACACAGGCAGCACCTTCTCCAGCTGATGAGGGCTCCCCTAACCACACCAGTGCTGGACCGCAAGTAGCGCCTGCCCCTCTGCCATGGGGACAGCTGCCTTGGCCATTCACAGCCAGCTCCAGGCACCCAGGGTGGGACAGGAAGTCCAGAGCACTTCCTCCCTTTTTCCCTTATAAGCAGATGTCACCAGAAAAACAGTCACCAAGTCACTTACCTGATTAAGTCTCCCTTGCCCTTCTTTGTCCACTGTGCACTCCCTCCTACTTCCTTTTTCTCCCCGTCTGTTCCCTCTCCTCATTCCATTGGTGTTTGTGCTAACTGCTTCCCTGGTTTGATCTCTGATCCGACTCAACTACACCTTTGTCTGCTCCATCCTGCTGATATTCGTGCTAACTGCTTCCCTGGCTTGGCCTGCGCTCTGACTCACTTATGCCTCTGCTTGTCCCCAGCTAATGATGTTCATGCTAACTCCTTGCCTGGTTCTAACCCACACTTCATCTTCAACTCGGCCTGCCACCCAGCCCTTACACCTGATCTGGTGACTTTCCAGAGTGGCCGTCAAGGCTCTTTGATTAATGAGCCAACACCTGAACCTCAAGCCAAGTTTTGAGATCATGAATGAATGGGAATCCGAGTTTGGCAGCTATTCGTTCAATATAAACAGCTTGGCTTGGAAACCTAAACAGGTGGAGAGATCGATTAATAATCTGTTTAGCTAAACCAGGGGTGCGGGACAACCCCCACCCCAAGCTTCATGGACAGAGAAACAGTGGGAACCTAAGGTTTATGCTTAGGATGGGGGAAGAAAGAGAAGGGTTCACAAGTCATGGATCCAACCCATAGAGCCATCCCCTGTCCTCCAGGTACATGCCTTCATCTCCACTTGTTTCCTCTTGAGTGCACTCCTACCGTGTTTGAGGATCAGGGCTGGATGGGTGGGCCAGATCCAGGAATAGGAAAAGGGCCAAATCCAAACTGACTGTGAGCTGCAATGGCCCATCAAGCCCAGTATCCTGTCTCTGACAGTGCAGTCAGAGTTGTTTCGGATATGTACTGAATAGTCTCTCGGTTGTTTCGGATATGTACTGAATAGTCTCTCGGTTGTTTCGGATATGTACTGAATAGGTCAAAAATTGGGAGTGATCCATTCCCTACTGTTTACTCCGAGCTCCAGACAGTCAGAGGTCGCATCTCCTGTCCTACTTGACTAATAGCCATTAAGGGACCTATCCCCCAAGAATTTATCCAATCCATGTTTAAATCTAGTTATCTTATTGGCCTTCACAACATGATTCCTCTGGCAACGAGCTTTGCAAGTTATTCATTGTACATTGAGTGGAAAAATACTTCCTTTTTGTTTGCTTTAAATCTGCTGCCAACTAGTTTCATTAAGTGGTCCCTAGTTCTAGTATTTGAGATTATAGAATCTGGAAAAGAAGAGGGAAGGTTGGGAGGAACCTCAAGGTCCATGTGGACTGTAAAACTGGCTATATGTTCAGCAGAATGTGCCCGAGGCCCCACCAGCCAGTGCGCATAAAAACTCTGTATGTTTAGCAATTCAACAATGTTGCAAGGAGTGATGTTTACGGCACTGGCGATGTTAGCTGGAACAGATACAATAATGCATCCAATAATGCACCAATGGTGTCAAGACTGTGGAATGGCTGGTTGGCTGACCTTTATAGCAATAATAATGCACTGATGCTAACTATCTCAGGGGATTCCAAATGGTTTGGGCTAATAGATCACCATCAACCCTCAAAATTTCTCATGCATCCACAGGAGATGGCCGCTGCTTGGCACATGTTCATGGCAGACTAACTGGAACACAGAAGACTAGCCATTTTGGTTCTCACAGGCACCGCACCCATCTGCATGCGCTAACTGGGGGGAAGCTGCAGCCAGCACATGCACATTGGAGTCCTCTCTGTCCCAACTTGTGGCCAGGTGGTCTGGCCCCAGCTCAAAGTCACTGCAGGATCAAGTCCCAAACTCACTTTTTTGCAGTGCCCCGACTCGTGTTTTTCCCAACTCTGGCTATCTCTCTGTCCTTGGGGGCAGGAGTAGAGCAAGGTGGGAATGGACCCTGATGCAGAAGATGGAATGGCCTCCCTGCTGGGGCACTCCACTCCAGTATGTGTGCATATGCATTCTACATTAATGGGGGGGTGGGGGGGGGCAGGATCCTGGGCCCCAGTGTGGTTTCACTTGTTATAGCTTTGCCCGTTTGGAAGCATTGTCAATCTCTGTGTAGCAGTCCCCCCATGGCCTATGTCCATGAGGTCTCACTTGGGCCTCCGCCCAAGGAGTTCAGTTCATTGTCCGTAACCCCCTTCCAGAGGGGATAGTCTCTTAGGTCAGGCAGCCGACTGTCGCAGTGTCTCTCTCCGCAGGGTCTCTGGCCCAGTCCAGCTGCTCCAAGGTTCCTGTGTTCACTGGGTTCTCTGTCCAGGCCATTGGTATCTCCCTCCTTGGGGTCCCTAGCACAATCCTGGCGTCTCCCTAGCTCCCCGAAGATGACCTGGTGAATTGTCCCTTGGTTGCCCCCTGCAACTACCTTCTGCTCTAGGTCCTTGGCTTCCCATCGGTCTCACACCCAGCAGACTTGCCAGCTCTAGGTTCCCTAGGTGACTCACACCAGTTAGGTTACCCAGGCGTTGGCCCCCTAGTTGCCTACCCTGAGTTTCTAAGAAGGGCCTGCCTTATCACAGCAGCCCTGGGCCCTGCTTTTCTGGGGCCTTGCAGTGGCTCACAATTTCACCAGGGCAGGATACTGAGCCCCCACTCTCTCACAGTAGGGCTACAAACACAACCACCTCTAGGGCCCCGTAGAGGATGCCCCTGAGGAGGCGTGGTCACTGGTCACCACATTTTATCTTTGCCCTGGGACCCACAAATCCTAAGTGATCAATTGGCCTAAACAATTTGGAATCCCCTGAGATAGTTAGCATCGACGCACTATTATTTCTATAAAGGTTACCCAACCAGCCATTCTATAGTCTGACACCAGTGCTCCATTGGATTCATTATTGTTTCTGTTCCAGCTAACATCGCCAGTGCCTTCAACATCACTCCTTGCTACATTATTGAATTGAATTATTATTGAACCCAACAACATATGGGTTTTTATGGGCATCCCATTAATGTCTATTTACTTTCCCTACAGATAGGATTGTCAATGAAGCCCTATTTCCCCCTCCTTCCGCCTCCAAATCCACCATGGAATGCTCCAAGCTCTTTATTAATTATTATTATTATATTTTTGGGGTCCAGACCAATATATCACAGCTAATATGCTAACGAATGGGGAGTGGGCAAATTCATCAAGCGCGACCGATTTCTGGATGCTCACGCTCCCACCAGTGTGACTGCTTTGTTGGTGATTGATTATTCATTTAGAAGTGACATGAGGTGACACACAGCCTGTCTGGGGTAGTTTGATGTTGTAAAACTGATTGGGTTTTTTCCCAGCTACTGGATGATGTAGTGTAAAAGGGGTCTTATGGTAAAATGGCCTTGTGCCCCACACTTTCCAAGACTCATCCCTTCACCAACAGCGTAGGTATAATATGTGGACCCCACACTTTACAACCTGCATCCCTCAAGGGTGTAGGTATAATAATGTGGCTTGGGACCCACTTATCTGGAAGATTGCCTGATCTACCATGCCCCATCACGGCCTTTGCAGTTGGGAGGGGATGCCTGTCTGGAGAGGTACCAGTTTTTAGCTTGGCCTCCACGACCAGGAGGGCATTCTTGGCCATTGCTCTGCAACTGTGGAACTCCCTTCGCCAGGAGGTTTGTTTATGTTCAGGCTTGAGCGCCTTTGGAAGGCGGTGTAAAACTGTTTTATTTACAAGGGCATTTGGCAGTGGGGGTTAGGGGAGGAGAGCTGTTGCGAACCTCCCAGGGGTGAGTTAGGAGGATGGGGAGTTGGGCTAGAGAGGGGCTGGGGTTGTGTAGGGTTGTGGGGTATTTTATGTTTTTATATTTTTGGTTGTTTCATATTTGTATTTTATATTTTAATGTTGTAAGCCGCCCTGAGTCACCTTTGGCAGGAAGAGCAGGGTAAAAAATTAAAATAAAATAATAATAATAGAAACAGGCAGTGCAGCTGCTCAGTGCACTGGTGTCCATGAGCCTTGGTGCAGTTGTGTGCACTGTTATTCGGAGAGCATGCATGGGGCCCAATTCCACCATGGGCACTAGGACACATTCCAACTTAGCTGTCTCTGCCTTTCACTCACACAAGCAACAGGGCATCAAGAAGGGCAGCTGGGCAGCTGGTAGCTTTGCACAGCCCAGGGCCCTCACCAGTTTGGGTCCCCAAGCAAGGTTCTCCACAAAAGCTGAAATGAGTACCCGCAAAAACAGGTATACCCAACAGATGTCTGGTACCCAAATCAACCGAACAACATTAGGTACCAATTGGTACCTAATGTTGACCTGATCTGAGTATCCGATGTCCCGGAATGTCGACTTCTGGTCCCAGTTTTTCAATTTTCTGTTCCAAATACTGATATACCTATTGGTCATCATAAAATCAGTGCTGGAAATTACCAGTTTTCAGGTACTGATTTCTTTCTTTCTACAATTTTATACCCCGCCCCTCCTGAAAAAACAGTTCAGGGCGGCTCACAATTTTAAACACAAATAAAAACAATGATCTGGGTCCCCAACTGGTAATTGAGTATTCCACTGAGTACCCAACATGGTGCTCAAAAATTCAGGTATTACCCACGGGTAGCAAATCATCTACTCATTCCAAGTCCATCCCATCTGCAAACCTGCATTTGTACAGTGCACATATTTTTGCCCTCTCCCCACTGTATACGGATGTCCATGTACACCAGGCTAACCTTGGCGTAGTGGTCAAGTGTGCATGTGTAAGAGTAAAACCAAATGAATCATGCTCCCACTGAAGTCAATGGGCTAGATCGGGGTGAGGAGCCTTTTCCCTCCCAGGGGCCACTTTGAAAATTAGTACAAGTTCCGAGGGCTCCATAGAGGTTGGTGCGCACTCGGGAAGAGAAGAATCCAAATCATAGACCTGTTCCCTTTATTTGTGTGCGTGCCCTCATTTCTGTTCCTTTGCCTCCGCACCAGATGCAACTGGCAGAAGGCAGCCTTCGCCACGGTCTCCACCTGTAGATCCAGGCGGAGATCCGAATCCAACACCACCCCCAGACTCCGAACCTGCTGAGCTATAGGAGGGCGAGCCCCCTCAATCAGGGGGGCCGACACCTCCCTCGCCCTCCCCACCACCATCATCTCCGTCTTATTGGGGTTGAGCTTCAGTCTTCAGTCCTGCTGGTGCAGGAACATTGGGCATTTTTACACACACCTTAAAGTTCCAGATTTTTCAATCTTCTGAGGTTTACAAGTCCACAAATAAGTTTCAGATGCATTTTTCACCCACACTCTGCCCGGAGGCAGTTCCTACATGCATTCTTCACACAAACACTGCCCTGAGGCAGCCTAAAGTAGCTGCAACTGTAGGCGTGAGGGGCTGCCATGGAAACCAAGTGACCACAGCTGCCTGAAGCAAAGCAGTTTACCAGGAGAATGTTTCACACACAAACGTTCTGGGAGAAGTTCTATGCAGAAGTTCAAAGAGTCGGATGTTTAAGATCTGGGTGAGTGATTTAGACACACAGAAACTTCAGGATGTAACAGCAAACATGCAGGAGAAATGTATGTGTAAAAACACCCATTGGCACTGGTAGAATTACACTATGCTCAGTGACACAGTGGATGGAGTTGTGGAGGGAAGAGGTTTGGAGAGTGGTTTGACAGAGAGGACCTTCTTCCTAGAAAATTAGACTGTACACTTCTGACTTGATCTGAAGCCCATTGAAGTTGGATGTCAGTTAGGGATGAAATTACGAGAATTTCCATCAAAATCACAGTACCCAATACTGTCTACAGCAAATCGAGAAATGATCAGTATCTATCCAGTTTCCTGATCAATTTCTCATTTCCCATGAGTTTACTGATGTTTTTTGGTTTCCCAGCTTACCGTTTTCTGTTTGTTGTTTCCCATCAATTTCTGTTCCTGACATATTGCCACAGTTTCCAACTGCATTTTGTGTGGGCTGGGATGATCTTATTTAGCGCATCATCAATTCTTTTACTCTGGTTTATACTCGGTTTCACTTCTAATGGACAACCTGTTAGTAAAACAGAAATTCAGTAATGTGGGAAATCAGTAACTTGGAAAGATGGTAACAGGACAGTAAATTGTGAAAGAAATAGAAAGTCAGTAAATTGTGATAGTATTTCCCAAATCATAGGGATGGGAATTTCAGTTTCAAATAGAACTAAAATGACCATTTGGTTTTAAAACCGTAAACTGAAATTGCAGTACTTTTTCGGTTCTGGCATTTTGGTTTTTTTGCATTGATTTTCCCCCCCGTTTGTTCTCATTGACTTCAATGGCAGAAAATTCATTGAAGTCAATGAGGAAAAAATGGGGGGGAAATCAATGGAAAAAATCTGGGGGGAAACCGAAATTAGATCAGAAAATCATGAAGAACTGAAACTGGAAAAAAAATCCGAAACCAAAATTCCACCCAGTCCCATCCCTACCAAGTACCAATATCAGTACTCAGGAAATAGTCAGATATCCAATCTCATCTCCCAAAATTGCAGAATTACAAGTAGCAGTTTAACTACTCATTTCAGCCGTAATCCAAATCGATAATGGCACTAGTAGCAACTAGTCACTTAGATCCCTGAGTTACCAACTCATGTGCTGCTAACAGGATTTTAAAATCCTGTTCAGGTATCTAAGATTACTGGGGTGCAGGGGCTGTCTTGCAGGAAGCGGCTACCCCCAGGGCTGAGAGTCATGCACAGAAACACACAGTGCTGCCACCTCTCCTGACCAGAAGTCCTGCCCGTAAAGGTCCTGCTGCTGGGGCCCTGCAACTTGAGCGAAGAGGCTCCTTGGGCCCGTGGCAGGGTCTTGGTAAAGCCTTAAGGGCAGCAATGGCATAGCAAGACTCTGTGGGGATTAGGTGTAGCTCTGCCTCCCACAGGCAGGACTTCTCCTTTGGCAAGGTGGTACTTTGCTTTGGTAAGCAAACACTAGACTGCCAATTAAAAGCATGGAGGGTGGGGCCATACCTATCTCGTGCTGCTGGGGATCAGGGTTCAGAGTCCACAGGAGTTTTGCAGGATTGGATATAGGTGCATTTATGTAGGATCAAGTCCATGTCTAGGAGGGCTGGTGCAGGATCAGGCCCAAGGGTCCAGAATTCAAGACAGACTGAACACATGGGATGCAGAACAGACAGACAAGAGGTGGGCAATGAATGAAGGCGGGCAGGACTACTAAACAGCAATCAGAAGGACTGGCAGCAGACAGGGCAAATCAAACAAAGAGGCAGGGCAGATCCAGGAAAACAAATCAAGACAGGCCCCAAACCAGGATTTTGACAGAGCCAGTCCAGTGCAAAGGGGCAAAAAAAACAGGTCAGGGAACAGAGCAGAGGACCAGCAGCCAGCTGGCTACAAACAACATCCCAAGGGAGACAGGAAGAATAAACAGATGACCCACCCAACTTCCTATGGCTTTATCTAGCAGCCAACCGGGAAGCTGAAGGTGTGCAGTATGGTTGTCACTGACCTATGCCAATTTTTAAGGAACACTTATGAAAAATGCATGTTGCAGGGCCTACAAAGCACCAATGTAGGTCCTGCAACATGTGTTTTTCATAAGTGTTCCTTAAAAATCGGCATAGGCAGCAACCGCCCCCAAGAAGGCAACATTGCCTGTGCCGTAG
Source organism: Sphenodon punctatus (assembly GCA_003113815.1). Classification (NCBI taxonomy): domain Eukaryota; kingdom Metazoa; phylum Chordata; class Lepidosauria; order Sphenodontia; family Sphenodontidae; genus Sphenodon; species Sphenodon punctatus. The sequence continues at coordinate 19,890,927 of QEPC01009472.1, read as the reverse complement.
TGGAGCGAGTCAGCAAGAAGCTTTGAGCAGTCAGGCTGTTGGTTCAATCTTTTATTTTTGCCCCGAGGCCCTGCAGATTCCAAAGCTGGCCCTGATTTCTCCTGAATGACACACTGAAAAAGGAAACTTGGATTCTTTGTTGACATAGCAAGACAGGCCTCTCTGGAGAACATCTTACTGACCGGAATGATGGAAGGGAAAAAAAAAAACTTGAATGGCCTAGAATCTGCAGGACAGATGACATCAAGAATCCAGCAGGTGTCACGCAACATGTGGGCAAAAATGTGGTACAAAGACCAGAGTTCCAAATGGCATAGGCTGGGTTTGGGGCACACCCATCCAACTATCAGAGACGACTAGCAACACATGAAAGCTTGAGGACAATAATGCTCTATCCTAGCAGACCAGGAGCTGAATAGTCTTCTTCAGCAGTAAGAGCAAGAGAACCTGCCTCCCCATTATTCATTATTATTATTATTATTATTATTATTATTATTATTAATACAGTTTTATACCCCGCCCCTTCTGCAGAGCAGCTCGGGGCGGCTTACAATTTTAAACAAAAATATAAAACACAAATATAAAACCACATTAAGGGAAGCCATAAAAATATAAACATAAGAGAGAAACCCTCCCACCCTAGCCCTCAAAACCATCCCACACAACCTCATTCGCCGAAAGCCTGATGGAACAGCCAGGTCTTACAAGATCATCTAAAAGAGAGGAGGTCTGGGGCTAATCGTGCCTCCACTGGGAGGGAGTTGCACAGCCTTGGTGCGGCCACCGAGAATGCCCTCTCCATAGTAGCCACTAGGACCGCAGGGGCCAATCCAGACCCCAGGGGGTGAGGTGATCTCGCATGTAGATGGGGCCCAGGCCATTTAGGGCTTTATAGGTAAGCACCAACACCTTGAATCGGACCCGGAAGACTATAGGCAGACGGAGCACTGGTGTAATATGCTCCCAGCGGCCCATTCCCATAAGGAGGCACTAGCTGCAGTCTCTGAACCGTCACCATGGATAGCCCCACGTAGCACGCGTTACAATAGTCAAGTCTTGAGGTGATGAAAGCGTGAATGATAGTGGCCAGGTTGAAGTCTGAGACATATGGCCGAAGTCGTTGCACCAGGTGTAATTGGTGAAATGCGCTCCTCACCACAGTCCCCACCTGCACATCCAGGTGAAGCTGGGAATCGAGGAGTACTCCCGGGCTGCAAACCTGGGGAACCAGCGGGGAGGAGGGGGGGCAAACCCCATAAATGATGGGGGACACCACACCCACCGCCTTCCCCACCAACATCACCTCCGTCTTGTTGGGATTCAACCTCAGTCTGCTCGCCCTCATCCAGTCCCCCACAGCCGCCAGACACTGGGTAAGCACTGAGGGCGTTTATAGACGAGACAAAAAAGGCGGCTGATCCTTTGATCAGCCGTCTTTCTTGCCGCTCGTCTACATGCGTGGCCTGCTTTTTAATCCGCGTCGGAGGGGGCAGGCGATCCTGCCCCCTCCGACGCGGATTCCCGGAGTGCAGGCTTTACACCGCACTTCCTGGTCCCGTGCGAGAGAGCGCATGCGCACTCGCACTCTGCGCCGTGTCTGAACATCAGACACGGCACGCAGAAACGCCGCGGCGGGAAAACCCGGCGTTTAGCGATCCCGCTTGTAAGCGGGATCGTCTATAAACGCCCTGAGACTGCCTGGCCTGGGTCGAAGGAAAAGAGAAGTAGAGTTGGGTGTCACCGAACATCGAACCATCTCAAGACCTTGCCCAGCGGCTGCCTATGAATCAAGTTTAACCAGAGGGACTGATCAACTCCAGCAATTAAACGCCACTAGGTGTGAAAAATATGGATCCATAAAAGCAAGCCGCATGTATTTCATTCAAAAATCTATCGATGGTGCTAATAATAAAGACACATCTTTAGGTGATTGCTAAATGAGGCCTGATTGAAACCATCTCGGAGGGGTGTGTAATGAAAACAATGATTTTACCATCCCCAGAAGAGCAGCCATGAAGACATTTATTTGACACATTTCTCCAGCACTTGAAGCTCAAATTGAAAAACTGCCATTAACGGGGGTGGGGGTGGGGGGGAGAAGAACTTTTTCAAACTCCATATATTAGAGATTTCTTTTTTTCTGATTCATCCTTTGATATTTTGCTTGGACTCCAAGCCTATGCACTCACTACTCTCCTAACACATTTTTGGGCAGATTCCACCATTGTTCTTAGAAATGGTTTTTTTAAACATACATTTAGATATACAACCTGGTCTTTTGCATTAAAAAAAGCTAACGTACCTCAATCAGCCACTGGCTGTGAGGCTGGGGGGTTGCCTCAGAAAAGCACTCACAAAAAGGAGCCATTTTTTCAGGAAAAAATCTGGACTCGAAAAAGAGTGCTTATGTAGTGTTATAGTGTTTGGGTTTGGCATGTGTGCATGCACATGGCATGGAGAGGTGTTTGTGTGTATGATTAAGTGTGCGTGTATGTTTTGCAGTGTAGGCCCATGCCATATGGGGTGTGTGTGTTGTGAGAGGTGTTTGTGTATACTTGACAAATGTATGTTTCATGTGAGGTGAATAATTGATTGAGGTAGGTGTTGTAGAGTGTATGGTGTGTGTCATGTGGGTGTCACATGGGGTGGTTTTGTGCACAGTGAGGTGTGTGTATCACTATACGGAGTGGGTGTCAATTTGCACTTTGTGGTGTTTGTGCGTGTGTGGTGTGTCATGCAAGGTGTTTGTGTTTCATGATGAGGTTGTGTGTTTAAGGGTGGGTGCTCGTGTATGACATGGTGTGTGCTTCATGAGAGGTGGTACGTATGTTTGTCAAGTGGATTATATTACTGTCATGAGGAGTGTGTGTGTGTGTGTGTGTGTTGGAACAGGGAGGGATGGGGGCCAGCAGGGATCAAGAAGGGCCAGGAGAGAAGTGTTGGCTGTAAAGAGTTTCCAGAAATATCTTTCCATTACCGGGAGGGCCACGTTGCCTACAGCTCACTAACCTACCCAAAGCTCAAGTGCTGTGCAGTGCAGCGCACACACTAGGAGGGTGGGAGCATGAACACCCCCAATCTGGAAAAAAGAGGGCAATGGAATGCAGTGTCAGCTCCCATGATTAGCATGCTTGGTCCCATGGCTGCAGCCAGGGTTCCTGGTGGAATGGGATACTCCGCTCTCACCCCAAACACACCTGTTGTCCAGCACGAGACATGGCCATTCGTCTGTGAGAGTGAGAGAAGCAGACAGCGTCAGCAGCATCTGGTGGGAGAGAATGTCGAGCTAATTCATAAGGAATAAGTGACGTTTCTATCAGCCAGAGCAACCGGCAGGAATGCTTGAGTGAATCTAAATGGGCAATTTGAACAGAGAAGACACAAACCAACTTGAACTTTTGGTCAAACACAAAGGGGAGTCAGAATATAACCAAGAACCTGGCGGCTTGTGCTGTTCAAAACTAGGGAAAACAAGATCATGTCGCAGAAAACTAGTGTATATGAGCCAGGTCTTCAGCTTGTGTCAATGCAAACATAGCGATTAGTCCAGTTTGTCAGGGGGATGAGGCCTCTGACTGTTGGGGACTGAGAGTGAATCATAGTAAGAACGGATCGCTCTCTTATGACCTGTTGGGCACTTCCTTAAGTAACTGAAGCTGGTCAGCGTTAACAGGAGGCTGGACTAGATTAACCACTGGCAGTGGCTGCAACACACCTGACCAATTATGGGCCTTTCTAAGGGCAAGGGGGTGGGGGCTCCCTAAGTGGTGACCCTCCGAAGGGGGGCTCCTAACAAGTCTTAGCCTCCCCATGCAAAGGTGGTGGCACCGTACTGGCTCCTAGGGAGCCCCTCCGGAGAAGCAGCAAGCAACCCTACCAGGAAGGAAGTTTTAAGACTGAGTGGGGCTAGTCCTCCACCCCCAACCACTCTGAAAGTTCCTTCTTGGAGGGCCCTTTGCAAGTGGCCTAAGCACTGCTACCAAATTTTCAGAGTGGGTGGGGGGCAGAGTGTCGGCCCCTAGGGCTGAAACTCGCGCTCGCATTCTCGCTACATCTCAGCGAGAATTGGCTTCCTGACAAGATTTGCGAGAATGAGAACAGGTTGAGAATCAGTCGATCCTTGATCCGTTCTCGTGTGAAACTCGCATAGCCGAAAACCGGCACGATGACTGCCGTGGCCATTTCTGCAGGTGCATGGCTCCTGACGGCCACGTTGCGCATGTGCAGAACATTTTAAGGGCATAGAGAATCTCATGAGATTCTCAAGAACCCTTTAAAAAGGCTCTGCAAATAGCCACTGGGGCCTGCGAAGGCACAAAATGGCGGCAGCAGCCATTTTGCAATGTGCAGACTCCATTGAGATTTTTGAGAATCTTGCGAGATCCTGGAAAATCTCAGCGAGATCTCGCGAGAGCCTGCACGGGCGGCTGTAAGAATCGTGCACGATCTCACAAGAATGTGTGGGGTTCTCATTTCAGCCCTATCAGCCCCACTCCTGCCCCCGCCCACTCTGAAAATTTCCTAGCAGCCTTCTTCAAGCTACTTGCAAAGGGGCCCCTAGACCCCGGGGTCTGGATTCAACTGAGCCCCCTTGCTCTACTAGCTATGCTCCTGGCCATTGGTCTGACCCAGGATAGTACTTCTTATGTTCTGAATAAAGCTATGCCCCTAGGCATCAGCTGTGGATCTGACCCTAAGCATTTAATGCAACTGCTAGCGCTGGGTTAGAGATGTACAGCACAACGGTATGTTTATCCTTGCTTTGCACAAGGCATGAAGTGGCCAAATAGTCCTTCTCCAGCCTCACAACCTGCCACGGCAGCATTGGTTGGAGTTGGTTGGCATTGCCAGAACTTGTTGCTACAACCCAAGGCTAATTTTCTTTAGCCCTTTGCCCACGTGTTAGAGGACGCCCTAGCAGCCAGTGGGTGATAGTGTCCAAAAGCCCTGACAGGAAATAATGCCCAGGAGCCTGAAGACACAGAGCACATTCCCACATACAGCAAACAAGCACATTTTCCATTCCCCCGCATATTATAATGATGTGGGACGCTTTTTTAGTAGTCCTCCTTCTGCTTCTTTTTTATACGCATTTGGGGGCAGCCCAAACCTACCTTTATAGAAGCGCATAGAGAGACAAGCGCAGGCTATTGGGTGTCTGACCGGAAACAGCCTAGAGGAAAGTGCATGGTAGCAGGAAGTCCTCCTTTACCATAGAGAGGAATGTAGAATAGGGACTGTGTGGGTAATGGGGGGGCATTGCTAACGGTCAGAGTGCAGGGTGAGGGTGGGGCAGGGCTAATGTACACAGTGAGGGGGCATGGCTCAGGGACACATTGGGGGTGGGGAGCCTAACCCTAACCCTCCCCAGGACAGGGAACATCCTTCACTTCCACACACACACATCCCCGCACCAAAAGTGTGCTCTCCCCCAGCCCCTCCCCAAGACAGGGAACAGCCAAACCTCCAGGGAGCAGAGCGTGGCAGCCGGCAGCGTGCTGGGGAGGAAAGGAAAGCAGTTGGGATGAAAGGCGGGGGTCCAGTATGGTTAATAGGTTCTGTTTTGGTTAGGTAGATATAGAATAGATGAAAAGAGTCATCTCCATAAGAGATGGGGGGGCTGATATTTGCTGATAAGCTGGGCGTGGCTACAGCAAGGATCGTCCCCCTTGGGAGGGGTGTCAAGAGGGGGTAAAGGCAAGCATGGCCCTCGATCTTAATGACACCCTCATCCTTACTCGTGCCCGGATGGGCAAGTTTCCCCTTCGGACTTGGCCAGGGAGCTGTTCGAAGGGAATGTTTTAAGGTTGAATTTGGTGCTGGTATTGGAGGGCATATCCAAGCCAGACACCTGGTTTGTAATAACATAGAAATTTAGGAACAAAATACTAGACCCGTGGTTGCTTAGAAGCAACGCCACAACTTATTTGATTGTTTTATTAAAGAGTGCGGCCAATTGAAATTCATTTTATGTCTCCGTGTCTCATTTCCCGGGGGAGGGGGCGGGTGCGTCGGCAAGCAGCGCTTGCGGGTTAAAGGTAACTTCAGGGGACAACCAGGAAGTGGCACAGGAGAGCAGAGGACAGTAGCTGCATCTATTTCAGCAGAGACTTAGCGGGTAAGTTTGAATTGTGTGAATGTGAAGGGCGCGTTATTTAAATGGCTGGGATGCGCAAATTGAATGCTGGTGTGAATGAATGCAGGCGCATTTTTAAATAGCCTGCATTTAGAAACACCAGCATGTTTCTGTATGTGGGAATGCACTCACAGTCTGTTTGCCCCAATGAGATGGCGGCCTTCCTGGCTTTGCCTGCAACTCCCACTGCTGTGTTTCTATCCGACCTAATGTACAGTTCCACAAACACTCAATGGGAACCCCAGACAGCCCATTTGGAAGGCATAGTCTGTTCCAAGGGGCACTCGCAGGCTTTCCATAAACACACACTTTAATAATGTTCATCAAGAATTTTAATACCAGTGCTTGGCCTGCCAGGGAATGCATTTACACTCTCAGCTGCAGAGCAGCACTAGAGGGAAACAGCCTTTCCCTCCTGCTCTATACTAGAAACACGTCTCCCCCACCAACCTCAATCTTCCTGGAGCTTGTCCTTTCATTTCCTTGTATGAACAAGGGGCTAATAGCTCTGGGTGGGTTCCAACCATTTGTGCAAGCAGGCATTGGTGAAAGCTTCCCTCATGTGGTGGGCTCGGTCAGTCTGCTGTAATGCCTATTTCTAAGCCTGCCAAAGAACCTTATTCATGAGCCACAGTGACAGCACCTGCCCTACATCCTCCTTTAATCTTGACCCACAAAACCCTTGGCTATTCTAATCCTAGGTTTCCACTAAGACACCTGATTCCTGACATGCAGCCATTGCTCACTACCCAGCGCCGGCCTTACCACAGGGCAACCTGGAACAACTGCCCTGGGCCCTGTTCTTTTCTCTACTTCTGGGGGTCCCAGAGTGGCCCCCATTTTCATCAGGGCAGGGTGTGGGGCTCCAAACACGATCACCTCTAGGGCCCTTTAGAGGGTGCAGGGCCACAGGGGTGGGGGACAGGCCCAGCAGGGACCCTGCATTTTATCTTTGCTGGGGATCCTGTCTGGTCCTACCCACACCTTCTCCAGAGGCATAGCTAGATTAGTATGGGCCCTGGTGCAGAATGGACCCATCACACTCCCAGCAGCAGGGGATGTAGTAGTACCAGAGAGCATGACCCCCCCTCCATCCCCCCTGGCTTGTGGGCAATGGTGCTGCTGTACCACCTGTGTTATAGCTACACCCTTGCCCTGCCCCCCTCACTTCCATAACTCTATACATGAGCAGTAGGGATGGGCAAAGAGAACCGAGTTCGGAAATTCAGTTTGGTTCGGTTCGGTTCGGTCGACCGAACTATTTGAGTTCGGTTCGAACTCCGAACTTCTGAACAAAGTTCGGAAATTCAAACCCCATTGAACTAAATGGAATATTATCTTTTAGGGATGGGTGAACAGAGCCGAGTTCGGAAATTCGGTTCTGTTCTGTTCGGTTTGAAAATCGAGTTTGGTTCGGAAGTTCGGTTCGGTCGACCGAACTGGTCGAGTTCGGTCCGAATTCCCGAACCGCGTTCACCCATCCCAGTCTTAGGCCTCTCTTAACCAGAGACCTCCTATCATCACCGTGTACTAATCTGAGACCAATGGGATATTGGTCTCAACCTTCATCTTGAGAGGTAATAGTGACAGTGACCCGACTGAACATGCTACCCTGTCTCCTCCACCTCCCACTGCAGAAGGGATTGGCCAATTAGCTCACAGGTTTCAGGACATAGTAGGTCCTGATTCAGGTTCCTGTAACAATGCTACACTCATTACTCCTCCTCGGCCATCCCGAGCTATTGTAGGGCTGGAGGGAGTGGGATACAAGTCAAATAAATAATAAATAAATAATACAGGTTGTCCTCACCCATGACTTTTTGGAAGACTTAAACCAGGTTGAATACATGGCCAGTTGTGTAGCCAGCATTTACAAACATAAGCGGGAACTTCATGTTTACAGCCAAAATTAAGTAGCTAGTGATACGTCTGTTGGCACCCACTAACTAAAATGCTACGTCTGTGATCCACAAACCATTTACTCTGGAGTAGCCCAATTGAAGAGGTTTGTGAATCATGACTTAACACACTAACGTGAACAGATACAGATATAGGTTCATGATACAGTTTATTTTTGCACAAATAAGACTTAATTAGTCTGCTTTCCAATGTTACACGGGAGGGGTGGGAACTTGCACAATTGCCACCGTGGGTCTGTAATGATGAAGATTAGCGCTTGTGAGAATGCACTAATCCTCTTTTATCGCGCGAGAACATGTCCTTGTAAAGATTACATTGGGGGACCTGGTAATGTGCAAGTCTTCTCATGTGGTAAAAGGGGATTAGTGCATTCTCACAGGTGTTAATCCTTGCAATTACAGAGCCATGGTTATGATTGCGCACGTTCCCGCCCCTCCCATGTAGTCCAAAAGCAGCCATAGTGTTGTAACAAAAACCCCAGATCTTCACACCCTTGCTGTTCAGAAGCTTGGTGGAATTCTCAACCAGATCCAGCTATATGTTAATTAGGGCTAAAACGTGTACCTACACAAATGGGAATTCCTTTTGAATTTGCGGTACCTGTTACCATCTCAGTCGAATTGGGAACTGAGCAGTACTCGTCAACAGCCTGATCAATTTCCCATTTTCCCACTAATATTACCAGTTTCCCAGGCTACCATTTATGGTTTGCTGCCTCTCCATCAATTTCCATTCCTGACCTAATACGGTAATTTCTACCTGCATTCTTTGCGAGCTGGATTTATTCAGCCTGTCATAAAATCTGTTCCTCTGGTTTATTATGTACTTCACTATTAATGGGCAGAAACCCGAAAATGGAAACTCATGTTGCGAAAAATTGCTAACTCAGAAAGATGGTAATGTTAACAGGATAGTCAATGGAAAGATGGTAAATTACAACAGTATTTCCTAGTATCCTGGTATTTTGAAAAGTTGAATACCCATATTGATATGCAGGAAATGGTCAGGAATCTGAAACCATTTCCCCAAATTACGGAATTTCCTCCAAGTAGCAATTTACCCATTTCAGCTCAAGAGTTAATGCAGAGGTTCTCAACATTTTTTCAGTCACGAGCCCTGGAGTGATGTATACGACTACTTGGGAGCACTGCGTAATCAGCATGAATGATTTGTACAAATTTGCATGGATTGTCTCCCCTCTGTAATTCAGTTTAATTCAATTCGATGCCTCCCAGGTCTGAAAGTCCTCCCGAGCACTACGGACAGTTGGCTTGGGGAGCACTTTCATACATTCCCCGAGCACTCTGGTGCTCCCGGTCCCCAGCTTGAGAAACTCTGAGTTAATGCATCTGGTGCTTATCTCTATAACATATCGTTAACCTGTGAAACATGCTGTGGCAGGATATTATTGTAAGCAGAAGCTCAGTATAGACTGTGGAGTTTGTAGGAATAGCGTCTGCAGTTCCGCCAACTCACATCAAATTCACCAAGTTTATGCTTTGTGCCAAAACAAAATCCCAGGCTGAGGCTGAGAAGACATTTCCCTCTTGGCTCTAGCACTGAAGGGTCAGATGTAACCTGTTGGAACGTCACCATCCATTTCTGTATTGTGTTTTGGCTACTGCCCGAGGCAGGATATCAGATTAAATGTACTGTGCCGCTGCTCTGCTCTAGCACATCCTGCTGGGATAGTCCCAACAGGGATCATGTTTTACAGACTTTTTTCCTCAACAGCTGAAAACACTTCGCCCACCACAACCCACCATGACCAACTCCTGCTTCTCCTAACATGATCTTTGTCCTCACAGCATGAGGCTGGTCCTCCCATTGGCTCAGGAGAGGTGGGCTGGTTGCTGTGGTGACTGTGAGATGGAACATTTAATCGTGGCAATGAAGAGGCCGTTCACACGGCCGCGGAAGAGTTCTCAGGACCTGCTGGCACTGTTCCTGAGCTGGAATCCTGCAGCAGACTACAGGCCCATAAAGGATCAGGGAGAGTGACCCGTTTCACTCCTGCAGGCATGACGTTTACATTCCTGGCCATCCCCCTGAGAAATGGTTCATATTGCTCTCTGCTTGTGCTCAGTGGAAATGCCCTATTTCCCATGCTGCCTCCATTGCTTAGGCCCTCATCTGCTGTGAATCAAAGCTGCTTTCACCCTTCCTTTAGCACAGTTTTGGTCTGCAGCTGAGACATTGGTTGCCCTCGTGTTTCCCATGCTTGGAGCAGGAAGATAGTTAAACAAGAGGGATTGGGAACCTTCCTCCCCATTTGCTCACCCCACTTAGACACACCATACCTCTCTCTTCTTCACCCCACTTAGACACACCATACCTCTCTGAGCAGACCCAGTGCCTTTCTGACATGGCCCTGCTCCCTGTTGCCATCTGAAACCCTGATGTCCTGATTAATCAAGACCCTAGAGTTCACAATGATGGTTTGTGCACATGAGCAGGGGCCATTTTGTGTATGTGCAGACCGACTGCTGTTTTCCAAAATGGTGGCGATGCGATTGGCGCCATTTTGGAAAAGGGCATGCATGTGCAAATAATTGAAAATGAATGAAAGCAAACAATAGTTGTTTGTTTATTAATCCGTGTTCATATTTACTAAAACAAATGGGGCCCGTTTGTTTTAGTAATTAAAAAAACTAAAACAAATTGCACATGCCTCATTTTTACCATTCATTTCCTACTACTCATTTTCATTATTCTGGATGAAAACTAATAGAAAACCAGAAACAGATGCAATAAACAAAATAAGCGAACCAAATGAACCATAATTATGAAAGATTGGTTGCTCAGATGTTTTGACGAATGTTGTTTGGCTTGACTACAAACTGCTCAAAATTGAAAAAAACCAAAACCTTGCAACAAGCTATTCTGTTGCTCGTTTCACCTCTAAAAAAGAGACTTTCTTGACTCTTTTCTGATGTGCTCTCCGACCCCTAAGGTGTGATGGAACATCATCCTGATTAGTGCTGAAATGGATAACCAAAAAATTGTCCATGATTAATATTTGTTATTGTGGATAATTTGGTTAATATCGGGTATTGTGGATAGTTTAATGATCCAGTAACCAGAGACATTAACTGACAAATCCAAATACCAGATATTACCATTTACCGATTTCTGTTTTACTGTTTACCATATTTATTATTATTATTATTATTATTATTATTATTATTAGCATTAGCATTAGCATTAGCATTAGCATTAGCATTTATATAGCGCCAGTGATGTACCTGGCGCTTTACAGAAAATAAGATAGACACAATCCCTGCCTGAGAGCTTACACCACATAACCAGTCTGGATGAAGGGAGGGAGTTAAAAAAAGAGAGTAAAATGTTAATTAAGCAGTAATATGGTAAACGGTAATGTGGTTAATTGTTATCGACTGAACACAAAATGAATACAGTATCCGATCGAATACCAAGGACACCACAATATCCAACTAGATCCCGGATAGTCATTTCAGCTCTAATGATGAAGCTCTGAAGGGGGCCCACACCCTTCCAGTGTGGTCCTGCCCTCTACAAATCAAAGCTGCAAGAAGACATACAACCCCACACATCAGCACAAAAATGCAGACACACAAATACATTCCCCCCTTGAACGGTGTCTGTAAAAGCCAAATGTGCTGAAACTTAACTCGCATGTTCCTGGAGGGCAGCTTCCCTCAGCACTTCTACCAAACAAATAAGCAAGGAGAGAATTGCACGTGAGGCAGATGTGGATGTGCGGAGGAGAAAAGAGGTGAACCTACCTCTTCCCCTTTGAAAAGTTGACTTCTCCATGGCCTGCACTATTTTAAGCCCAAAAGGCCATCTGGTGCACTTATTTTTAATCTCATCATCTTGTTTCATTTTACTTTTTTTTTTTTTGTTGCCGGTCAATTGGGACCTGATTTATAAATAGAACAATTAGCTGATGTGCCAGAAAAACGTTGTCAGAAACCAGCCAAACAAGAAGAAAAAAGAAAAATAAATGAATTTTAAAACAAGAATAATAAAGACGCAAAAGAGGAAGGCGTGGTAATACATTCCAGCAGGATCAGAGCTCTGCTGAGGAATTCTTTTGGCTTGTCCCCTCCCCCTCCCTGTACACATGGCTCCCTACTCTCTCTCATTCCCGCTGCGCGGGTGATAGTGCTTTGGCAGGGCTGAACTTTTCTGGGTCTGGTTCAACAGCGTTCTGGAATGTGTGTGGGAATCAGGGAAGGCCAAAGCCATTGAATATGTCAGGCAGAGGTTACGCTGTATGGGATGAAGAGAACGCAGATGCCTCCTACACCCCTGCACCCCACTGTTGCCTCAGCCCATCTGCTCCCTAGACGCACCATTGCTGAAGCCGCCAGAACTTATTCATCCTGAGACTCTGAGGAATGGAGGGCTCTTGTTCCTCAAATAAACAGTTGGCACCATGTTGGAAGGTCAGTACTGGGTGCAGTGATTCCGCGTGTTTTCAGTGTCCAATCCATAGGCAGGTCCCTCCAGCAGGGATGAGGAACCTTTTCCCTCCTGTGGGCCACTTTGAAAATTAATATGAGGACTTTATTTTATTTATTTATTAAAATTTATACCCTGCCCGTCAGGGCAGCTGAGGGTAGACGGGTTAATATACTGCACACACATTAGGGTTCTAGTATTGGGACTGGAGAACCAATAGGACTGGAGAACCAGAGGTTGGATGGGTATCTGTCAGGGATGGTGTAGCTGCGGATTTCCTGCACTGAGCAGGGGGTTGGACTAGATGACCTTTGGGGGTACCTTCTAACTCTATGATTCTATGAACATGGGGAAATTGGGATTTCATCTGGGGCAGAGCTGAAAAGAGTAGTCACAAAAACGGGAACACCTGTCCAAATAGCAGCACTCAACCCAACCCGCTAACATTGGGTACTAATCGGTTCCAAACAGTGCCTGATGGGCTACTGATTTACTGTTTTCTATCTCAGTTTTCTGACTTCCAGTACCAATGTTTCCACTTTCTGCCCCAAGTTCTGCTCCGATTTACCATTTTACCGATAATCAGTAAAATACTAAATAGGTAACTTGGTAACTGTAATACCCGGAATTTTGGGGTGCCCATGAGTCTCATGAGTGGAGAGGAGCGCTCCTTTTTAGAGCGAGCCTTTCCTACTGTACTGGAGTAGCACTCCTAGCCAGTCTTCTCCCCTGAGACACTCCCTGTGGTGCTGGTCCGACTCTCCTCCACAAAGGCCATCTCTAAAAGTGGGGCTGGCCTTAGAATTTGTGGTGCCCAGAGTGAAAATAAAATGTGGGCCTCCTGGTGGCCCCTCCCCCATGAACTCACTTCTGTGGGGGCCTAGAGGTGGTTATATTTGGGACCCTGCTGGGAGGGAGGGAGGCCCCCCCACACCCTGCCCTGGTGAAATGGAGGCCAAAAACACGGCCTGAAGCAGTCACCCAAGGTCACTCTGTGGTAAGGTCAGTCTTGTCTGAAAAGTTGGGCCCCTCCCTACACTGTGATCTACTAAAGACTAGCAATCTAACAGTAGAGTGAGATTTACCTCCTGGCCACCCGTGGTCTCTTCAACATCATAGTGGGCCCACAACCTTGGTTGTCCCTCTCACAGCCACAAGAAAGCACTGAGAGGAAGGCGGGGGGAACATTTATTCTGTGCTGACTCAGAGAGAAAAGCACCACCCATTGACACACCAACACCACAGCACTGTTTTGGGGTCACTGATCCAGACTGACTCAGAGAAAAACATAACTCAGAGACCCACCAAACAGTGCTGTGTGGAGTTCTCCCGTGTAGGCACTAACCAAGCCCATCATCCCTGCTTAGCTTTCAAGGAGCTACAGAAGAAGCCAGAGCAACTCAGGAAATGGGGCATGTAGCAGCAAGAGCCCCAAAGAGAGGCATTATGGCAACACCCTGTAAGCAGTTTCCCCTGTGCCTGGCATAAGCTGGTGCAGGATCCACTCCCAATCACTAGGCTAAACACTTTTATTTCACTGACGTGCACAGGGCAATCTCTTTATACTACATCCATTGCTTTGTCTTTTAAAGTTATTTTTCTGGGCACCTTTTAACATAGGCCCCCTGATCAAGTGTAGTCCCTGCCAGGCAATTGCCTTTCTGGACCAAGACCGCTGGCCTGGCCTCTTGCCAGCCAGAGTTCCCAGGGTAGCTCCCTGGGCTGCAGGGCTCCTTGATCCCTTCATCTGGGCCTTCAAGGCAAGGCAAGTCCCCTTCCCAAGGCAGAACCCTCCAGCTTCCTCCTTGCCTCCCCCTGGTGGTCTAGTCCTGTGACCGTTCCTTTCCAGTCTTATACAGAGCGGAGGCTCAGCTGGCGTGCAGAGCCATGCCCAACTGGAGCCACTCAGTTGACCCCAATTAGCTTCCTAGCCACTTGACCATATAGTCTGGCGCTTGACCCACCCTTAAGGCTGCACACCTACAGTGACTTATCCCAGCCCCATGGGCCTGGGCCTGCAAGGGGTTTCAGTGTCTGGGACTCTCGTTGCTCTACTTTTAAAAAAATTGTGTAACATCTTGCAAGATCTTGTACTGGGGCTGAGATCTGAGCGACTTCTTGGAACCGGCCTGAAATCTTGCGAGATATCTCATGAGATAAGAGGACGAGAGGGAGGCAATGGAATAACAAGACGAGTAGAATGAGAAGTAGGTGAGTTTCGGTCCCTCTTTATGCACTTGGAATGTTGGAAGGTGTCTGCTTGTGTGTAAGTCCATGAGGGGATGAAACTTATTGGCCCAGAGGGGTGGGGCTTGTCTCTTATTAGCTGAGGGATGGATCTTATTGGCCTAGGGGGTGGGGCTTGTCTCTTATTAGCCGAGGGATGGATCGTATTGGCCCAGGGGGTGGGGCTTGTCTCTTTTTGGTGGCTTGAAACATTGTGAGGTGTGCAGGCTGGGTTTCCATTGCATCATTTTTACCGAGTGTTCGGTCTTATGAAGTGCCTTGATGAGCATAAATAGATTGGCTCATTTGGATTGTGATGCATCAATCAATAGTATCATCACAGTTTGGCCGTTTTTATGTAAACCATCCTTGCTGATTTGAGTTTGAGGGGGTTGCATGTCTGGTTTCTTGTGGCTATACTGACTGGTGGCACCGTGGCACGCATGTAACCATGGAACCCAAACTTGCATGTAATTATCGGGCATGCTTGGGGACTTGTGCTGGCTCAGGTGCTGAGTGTTTCTGAGTTTCGAGTTCGGAGGTTTTCTGGGGTTTGGTGTTCCAAGTCCTTGGACAAAGCTCCGAGTGACAGCCAAAATTTTGGTCCCGGTACTTGGAACCTTGGAAATCCTTGAGGGGATTTTTTTTTTTGCTATTCGGTTCAGCACTACTCTCTAGCCATGAGGGATGGACTATTCCCTTTTCCTTCAGGAACTCTGAGAATCGAGCCTCATGGCATGACTCCAGGAGCTGGGTCTTTATACACAGAGCTAGCACGCCCAGGCTTTAATCTAGCTCTGTGTGCCTGCACCCTCACAGATTAGGAGTTGCAACAACACATTTCTGTTGATGAGAGAATGAGCTTCATATGTGAAGGAAGGATTAAGGGCATAGCTCTAGTAGGTGCAGGTGAGGCAGACACCATGCTCCCTGGTGCAGTTACATTCCCCGCTACTGGGAGGAGACATGGGAACACACACACCATTCTGTCTTCTGCACCAGGCACATTGCAACCTAGCTCCACCTCTGGACAGGATCCCACATTGTCTCTTCCCAGCTTTTTCTTTAAACCCTCTTTCCTTTTCTCATGACAGAAGCTGTTTCTCCAGCCCTTCACCTATGCTGAAATCTGCCGTCCTGCCTCTACTTTGGCCCTGATGCCAAGGCAAGCTCCCACCTGCCCCTGCCGCCAGCTCCATGTCCTTTCAGGAGAGGCAGACCGTGGAGGCACTAATGTAAAATGGATTTGATTGGGTAAATACTATATAGACCCAGAATAGTACACACACACCTGGGAACCAAGCCCATGGAAGCAAAGCAAAGAGAGCACTGACCAGGTGACACTCTGGCACCGCTGAAGACAAGAAGACTCTTACCACTAATCAGCGGAGCCAGAATGTCGCCCACTGTGTTTCCAGCTGTGCGTGCATTAACCCTCCAGGCCTGATTAACTGTTCCTGCCAGGGACCTGAGGTGGCTGAAGCAGGAAGGGAGGTGGTTAGAGCACAGGGGATGCTTGACTCAAGCTGAAACCGATCAATTGCAGCATAGGCAATTTTTGAAGGACTATGCTGTAGTGGTGGTGAAGAAAGCTTTCTTCCCTGCTATCATTTTACTTACTTACTTACTTTAATTAATTTAGATTTCTACCCCACCCTTCCCAAATGGCTCAGGGCAGCTGTCATAGGATAGACTAAACGGGTGGTCAGTAGGTGCTCTCTGTCCGTATACGTATATTAGGTGTCTGCCAGAAGTTACCCCGCACCTGTCACTCACAGCAGAGTCCAGGGACATCGCAGGCACACAGTGTGGACCAATATGGGTTAATGTGCGTCCACGTGACTGCATCTCCTCAATTCGGCTACGTGCAGCCTCCTCGCGTCCAGTTCAGCCAGCACCAGAGAGTCACGGGCGAAAAGCCGCGAGCTCCCTGAGCAGTGACCGCTTCCTGGCCCGCTTTCCGCTCTTGCTCTCACTGGTGCCTTAACAGCCCAAGACACACCCAATTCAAACACATGTTGTCCCACATTGTCCTGGTTTGCAGCGCATGCCCAGTGCTCACTGCCCAGGCCGGGTCAGGTCCTCTGGGGTGGGCAATGGGGTGGTCTGGGGAAATGCTGCCTGGGGAAATGCTGCCTGACCTGCCTGGGGAGAAGCTGAGAACAACACAGAGAACCATGCCAGGTGGACCCAGGTGGGTGAGATTCGAGCCTGGGATCTGCCTTGCTAACCCACGCCCAGGTGCTGGCACAGGCAGGGGGCCAGGGGACACCCTCCTTCCCCCGCTTGAGCCCCATTGTCGTCCAGTGATGTCTCGACAGCCTAGTTGATCCCTGTCCAGGCCAGAGCTGCTAGGAGCACCCCCTGTCAGGCTTCAAGTGCTCCCCATGGAAGTTTATTTATTTATTTATTTATTTATAAGCATATTAGCCGTCCCCTAATGCCTATGGCATCTCGGGGTGGCTTACAACAATCAACACACCATAATAAAATTCCATAAAAACAATTTAAAAAATACAAACCCATCAAGAAGTTTAAAATATCAAAATCCCATATCTCTCCATTGTGGCCCCCTGCTTAACGCGGGGGACCTCCAAGAAGGCCCCCCCGGCAGACCGAAGGAGCCGTCCTGGAGCGTGGAGGGCGAGGCAGTCCCTGAGGTAAGAGGGGCCCAGATCGTGTAGGGCTTTATAGATCATCACCAAAACCTTGAACTTGGCTCGGCACGCTATCGGCAGCCAGTGCAGAGCTCGGAGCACAGGTGTAATATGCTCCCGACGGCCCGTCCCCATAAGGAGACGAGCCGCCGCATTCTGCACTAGCTGCAGCCTCCGGACCAGGAACAAGGGAAGCCCCACGTAGAGCGCATTACAGTAGTCTAGCCTCGAGGTGACAAAGGCATGGATGAGGGAAGCCAGGTCCGGGCCGGAGACGAACGGACGCAGCCTACGCACCAGATACAGCTGGCAGAAGGCAGCCTTAGCGACTGCCTCCACCTGCCGCTCCAGTCGGAGGTCTGCATCCAATATCACCCCCAGACTCTGGACCTGCTGAGCGAACTAGGGGGGCCACTACCTCTTTCGCTCTCCCCACCAACATCACCTCCATCTTATCGGGGTTGAGTTTCAGTCTGCTCAGCCGCATCCATTCCGCCCGGCCTCCAAACATTGGGATAGCAATGAGATAGCAGGGTCTGGGTCAGTTGAAAAAGAGAGGTACAGCTGAGTATCATCAGCATACTGGTGACAACGCACTCCGAACCCTCTCACGACCTCCCCCAAGGGCTGCATATACACATTAAATAATAGCAGAGACAAGATCGAACCCTGCGGAACGCCACAGGATAAGGCCCGGGGGCTTGATGTTTAGCCCACAGCACCACCCGCTGGCTTCTCCCCGAGAGGAATGAGCGGAACCACCCAAGGACAGTCCCGTCCAGACTCCCCAGGTCTCACATTCATCTCAGCAGCAGCCCATGGTCCACGGTGTCAAACGCGGCTGAGAGATCTAGCAGGATCAGAAATGTTGAACATCCTGCGTCCATCTCCCGGCGGAAATAGTTCACCAAGGCCACCAATGCCGTCTCAGTACCATAGCCAGGGTGGAACCCAGACTGAAAAGGGTCAAGGAAATCGATGCTATCCAAATGTGCCTGGCGCTGCAGTGCCACAGCCCATTCAATAACCTTCCCTAAAAAGGGAAGATTAGAGATGGGACAGTAACCGGCAAGTGTGTCCACATCCAAGGATGACTTCTTCTGCAGGGAGCACACCACAGCCTCCTTGAGACTGGGTGACAAACTCCCCTGCCAAAGGGACGCATTCACTACCCTCGCCAGCACTGTCCCCAAAGTCTCCCTGGAGGCTTTAACAAACCAGGATGGGCATGGATCTAATTCACAACTAGTGGCTCTAACAGACCCCAGGACATTCACCGCATCAGCTAGTGTCACTTCCTGAAACTCATCCCAGAAAGATCGATCAGACGGTGCCTCCATAACCTCATGTTCCTTGCCTACTGCTTCCAATCTGGTGTCAAAGTTACTCTGGATCTGAGTGATCTTGTCTGCAAAGTAGATGGCAAACTCCTCACAGCGGGCCTGGGATAAGTCCCCATCCAGGCGGAGGGAGACCGGACTGACCAGCCCCCGCACCACCCGGAACAGCTCCTCTGGATGGGACTTTGCAGACGCTATGAAGGCAGCAAAGAAATCCTTCTTTGCTGTCCTCACAGCCTCAACATAGGACTGCAAATGGGTCCTATGGAGAAGTTGGTCAGATTCAGAGTGAGTCTGATGCCAGCGTCACTCTAGTCTCCTACCTACCTGTTTCATACACCGCAGCCCCTCAGTAAACCAAGGGGTCCTGCAGTGATGAGTCGGAGGGAGAAGACGTCTCGGAGCCACTCTGTCAATTGCCTCCCCCAGCAAGGTATTCCAATGCTGGACAAGCTCATCGACAGAGTGGCTGTCTGGGTCTACGGTTAACTCCTTCAGAGCCTCCTGGAACTGCTGTGGTTCCATGAGCATCTGAGGGCGGACCAACCCTTTCCACAGGCTCCTTCCCCTCTGCCTTCAAGCATGCCACTGTCTCCACCATCCTCAAAAAGCCCACCCTGGACCCATCTGACCCCTCTAGTTACCCGCCAGTCTCCCTTCTTCCCTTTGCCTCAAAGCTTCTAGAATGTGTCATCTGCTCCCGCTGCCTGGACATCCTCTCTGCCAACTCCTTCCTGGACCCTCTCCAATCTGGCTTCCGCCCCCTCCACTCTACTGAAACTGCCCTGGCCAAGATCACCAATGATCTACTGGTCGCTAAATCTAAGCACCTCTATTCCATTCTTGTCCTCCTTGACCTCTGCAGCCTTTGACACTGTCGACCACTTGCTTCTATTGGGCTCGCTTTACTCTTTGGGCTTCCGTGGCTCTGTCCTTGACTGGTTCTCCTCCTACCTCTCTGACTGCTCCTTTAAAGTCTCAATCCCTGAGTCAAACTCCTCCTCCCACCCCCTTTTGGTTGGGATCCCCCAAAGCTCTGTCCTTGGCCCTCTCCTCTTCTCTATTTACACCCTGTCCCTTGGCAAAATTATTGCCTCCCACGGATTCCAATATCATCTCTACGCTGATGACACCCAGCTCTATCTTTCTATCCCCTCTCTCTCCTCTTCCGTCCTCTTCACGCCTCGTCAACTGCCTCTCTGATATCTCCACCTGGATGTCCCGACGTTAACTCAAGCTCAACATGGTGAAGACCGAATTCATTTTTCCTCCCTCCCCTTCCTCTTCCTCTCCCTCTAACCTGCCCATCTGCATCTATGGAGTCACCATCCATCCTGTTCTCCAAGCCCACAGCTTGGGCTTCATCTTTGACACGCACCTCTCTTTTAAACCTTACATTGACTCTGTTGCCAAATCCTGCCGATTCATCCTCCATAACATTGCTCGGATCTGCCCCTTTCTCTCTACCTCCTTAGCCAAAACCCTTGTTCATGCCATGGTTATCTCTCGCCTCTATTACTGCAACCTCC